>JASDDO010000019.1:427591507-427925677 GCA_030015575.1 Agapanthus africanus | reverse complement strand
GGTTAGAACATCTCCTTAGTACTTCTCAGGTACTTATGAATGTTCTTTACTGCTATCCAATGTTTCTCACCTGGGTTGGATTGATACCTGCTTATGACGCTGAGTTCGTAAGCTATATCTGGTCTAGTACACAACATTGCATACATTATCGACCCCACCATCGAAGCATAGAGTACAATGCTCATGCAAGCCTTCTCCTCATCAGTCTTGAGAGACATCTTTTTGGAGAGGGTGCTTCCATGACAAGTGGGTAAATTACCGTGCTTGGAATCTTCCATACCAAACCTTTTTGGTACGGTGTGTATGTACCTTAACTGTAAAAGTCCCAACATTCTTTTAGATCTGTCATAATAGATCTTAATCCCTAAAATGTACGAGGCATCACCCAGGTTTTTCATAGAGAACTTTTGTGACAAGATCAGTTTGGCCGATTGTAACATAGAAATATCATTTCCTATCAGGAGAATGTCATCTACGTATAAAACGAGGAATACCACAGTTCTCCCTACAATCTTCTTATAAATACAAGGTTCATCTGCATTTTTGATAAAGTCAAATTTCTTGACCGTATCATCAAAGAAGATGTTCCAACTCTGCGATGCCTACTTTAATCAATAAATGGATTTAAGCAACTTGCACACCTTTCCGCTGCTCCCACTGTCTATGAAATCCTTTGGTTGATCCATGTAAACACATTCTTCTAAACTTCCATTTAGAAAAGCAGTTTTAACATCATCTGCCAGATGTCATAGTCATGGAAGGCAGCGATGGCAATTAGGATCCGAATGGATTTAAGTATAGCCACTGGTGAATAAGTTTTGTTATAGTCCAATCTTGGTCTTTGACGAAAATCTTTAACGACAAGTCTAGCTTTGCAGGTTTCTATCTATCCATCTACACTAATTTTCTTTTTGAAGATCCATTTGCATCTAATAGGTTTTACCCCAGAAGGAGCAACATCCAAAGTCCATACTTTATTGGTATACATGGATTCCATCTCGGATCGCATAGCATCCAACCACTTCACCGAGTCTCTACTCGTGATGGCTTGCTGAAAACTAGTTAGCTCATCATCATCAATGATGCAATCCTCTCGATCCCTATCTACGAGAAAACCGTAGTATCTCTCGGGAGGATGTTACTACCTACTAGATCTGCGGAGTGACATAGTTACATCCGGTTCTATTGAAACTTCATGTTCTACTAAGTCTTCGGTAATAGTTTATGGTTCTGAAATTTCTTCCAGCTCTATTGCGCTCCCACTAATCTCATTTTCAAGAAATTGAGTTTCCATAAAGCGGGCATGATGAGAAACAAAGACCTTTTGTTCCTCGGCGTAATAGAAATAATACCCCCTAGAGTTCTTGGGGTATCCCACAAACTTACACAATACTGAACGTGCCTCGCGGTTGTCCGTATGAACCGTTTTGATAAAAGCAGGGCAGCCCAATATCTTAAGATATTTAAGACAGGGTTTCTTCTCACTCCACATTTCATATGGAGTGGTAGGCATAGACTTAGTTGGAACCTTATTCAATAGGTATGCAGAAAATTCTAGTGCATAACCCCAGAATGATGGCGGCAACTCAACATTACTCATCATAGAACGCACCATATCAAGCAAGGTGCGATTCTGTCTTTCTGATACGCCATTGTGTTGTGGTGTGTATGGAAGAGTAAGCTGAGATAGAATTCCATTCTCTTTTAGATATTCTATGAACTCGGCACTTAAGTATTCACCACCCCGATCAGATTAGAGCATCTTGATACTTTTGTTGGTTTGCTTTTCCGCTTCATTCTTATACTCCTGGAATTTCTCAAAGGTCTCGGATTTATGCTTCATCAAGAATACATGTCCATATCTTAAGAAATCATCGGTAAAAGTACTGAAGTAGGAATAGCCACTTCTTACATGCGTAAACATTAGCCCACATACACGTTGTTGTGTATGAGTCACAGGAGCTCTGTGGCTCTTTCTTCGTGTCCAATGAACGAAGTTTTGGTCATCTTTCCTATGAAACATGATTGACAAGTTGTATATGATTGATATTCAAATGGATCTAAATATCCATCTTTATGCAACTTAGTTAATCATGTTTCATTGATATGACCAAGTCTATAATGCCATAAGAAAGCTTGATTTGATTCTGGATCCTTTCCTTTAGCGTGTTTTGGACGTTAAAAACTTGATGTTGATATAGAACGCATATTCTGTTATTAAGTGTACCCGACACAATCATTTCATGATTTAAGTGAATGCTTATGACATTGCTTTCAAGTGCAAAATTATATCCTTCATTAGATAACAAAGATACAGATATAATATTACACATCATACTGGGTACACAAAAGCGGTTATACAATAACAAAATATACCCACTCGCCAATCCTAAGTGATATTCTCCCACCGCAACAGTATCTACACTGGTTCCGTTGCGAACCCTAAGGGTCATATCACCTTTCCTCAAAACTCTACAACTTCTCAGCACCTGCAAAGAATTACAGATGTGAGATCCTGATCTGGTATCCAATACCCAGAAAGTAGAGTTAATAGAGAAATAGTTTTCAATCACGAACACACTTGATGTCGGAGCCACAACTTGCTTCGTGTCCTGATTCTTGGCTTTTAAAGCCCGGCAATCCTTTTTCCAATGTCCCTTCTTGTGACAATAGAAGCACTCTTCCTTTGTGGCTTCTCCCCCAATATTTTCCCTTCCCTTGTCCTGCACCTTCTACACACCTCCTCTCAGTTTGGTGGGGGCTTTCTTCTTTTTCCCTTTGGCCTTAGCCTTGGATTTAGCGAAAGAAGATTCCCTGACAAACAGAGCGGGTGTTTCCTTGGATTTCTTCAAGATGCCCTCTGCTACCCTCAACATGTTGAGGAGCTCAGGAAGTATGACTTCCAGCTTTTACATATTGAAGTTCAATATGAATTGGGTATAGGTGGAGGGAAAGGACTGTAGAATTAAGTCGGTATACAACTTATTCTTCAATATAGTTCCCAGGTCCGCGATCTCTTCAATGAGAGTAATCATCTTTAGGACGTGGTCCGCAACAGATGATCTGACAGCCAACCTCGCTTGAAATAATTTCTTTGAGGTCTCGTATCTTGCGATACGAGATTTCTCTCCATATAAATCTTTGGTATGGAGGAAGATAGAAGCAAGGTCCATCTTCTCGTGTTGCCTTTGATGTTCATGATCCATGGAGGCCAGCATGAGGCACTTGGCTTTCATGCAATCCAGATCCCAAGTCTTACGGACTTCAATGTCCGCGACCGAGAATGTCGGACCTGGAACAGGGGGGCTATAGCCATGAGGACGTTTGCAACTTTATCATAAGTAACGGCCATTTGGACGTTCCTCAGCCAATCTTTATAATTTGGCCAAGTCAATTTGTTTTCATCTAGTATAACCTTAAATCCTGTCATGATGGCTACAATTAGAAGAGAGAGAAAAGAAAAACTGAGCATATGATCTTGCAATTTTAGATTGGTTATTAGTTTATCTAAACAGGATGGCTCCCACTATTTCCTTAAATTCTCATTCAAACCTTAAAAGAAGAATTAGTCAGGATTAATCGCATCCTACAAGTTCCCTTATCTTTCGGCCAGGCCAGTTTTGGTACTTCGGAGGGAGGTTCCCCGTGATTTTGCATGAACCTAATTAAATAATCTCATTTTCCCATAGGCGTAACCCCATTAAGACCTTTCTAGACACCTACTTGATTAGCTAATTATAAAGTGAAAAATTCTCCCGAAGAGTAACGGATACTCACAGTAGGATCGGGACCCAACTATTATTGTGTGATAATTTTGAAGGAAGCGTACCAAAACTACCACACTCCAGAAGGTATGCAAAACCAGAAAGTTTCTTGTATGTTTGAAACATCCAATGTGGTTTTTGCCCCGAGTGCTTATAACCTTGACGAAGGTCAAAACATTATAAGTCGCAAGTCAAGTTCAAACCGTCATTGTCCAGATTAATCTAGACCCATTCATACAAGCCCTTGACGAAGGCCAAAACAGCTGTACGCATATCCTAGATTAATGCATCTATTTATGCTACAGATAAGCACCCACTAGCTACCAAACACTATACCTTGGTGAAGATCAAAACACATAGCATAAATACAAGTAGACACCTATCTGAAATGATGAAGGGCTACGGCTGGTTTTGGCGAAAACCGTTAACGTAATGAACTTGATATAGTCAAAGGAACCAGATAACTTTTAAAATGGAGTGGTTTAAGCTCTTCTTTTAAAAGTTGTTTTTGAAGAAAACCGAATGGTTTTGCAATTGTTCCAATGACGTCAGATATTAGGTTTATTACTTTCCATTAAGTGAGATTAATGCGGTCCTATCATTTAATCTTATCACATCACAAAAAGAACGAAAATAGAATGTACGTATATAACACCCGCATTCGCTACGGGGGTCGTCATACACCGTTAGGTTACTTAACTAACGGCAGAGCGGGGGCAGGACTAGCGTGGATGCAAAACATATACAACATATATACATATATATATATATATATATATATCTCCATCACAGGCGTGAAAAACAACACAGGCAGATATAAGCATCACAGAGAATGGAAAAATGGATCAATTAGGAACATTTGCATTTCAATAAGCCGCCTATGAAACACAGTCTTCCACGGTCGTGTGAATAGCCGAGTGTGAATAATGTTAGACCCCTATGGGTGAGGCAAGCTACCCGCCAATTCTAGAATTGGGTGACCCGGGTCTCAGCTCCTCGAGATGGCCACCCACTGAATCCTAGAACCCGGTAGTTTGTGCACTCCTCCGTGGGTCAAACCTAGATGCGAAAATGAAAACAATATACAGCCGGTGACTACATCATCAATCCGGATGTGCCCCAATAAAAATAACATACATGAACTATTACATGAATTACAAAAAATCCACTCACATCTCACATCTAGATCATACCGGGCCATTCAGACGACGATCCATGAAACCATTCGCATCTGAACATCACAAGATATGTGCAACCCCTTCTAATCAACATATAGAGATTAGAAGACGTTTAAAAACACATATACATTTCAATAAGGCAAGTAAATAAAGCCACGACGTTAGAATTCCGCGCACAATTAGCGAACGAAACCATTTTCCAAGTCTTGAAAAAATTGTCCACTAAAGTCCCCAAAAAATTCGTTTTAAGCCAATCCGGGAGTCGAAACGAACTCGAAACCCGTCCGAATTGTCACGGAGGTGAAGAGGCTAAAATTAACTATCGATCCGAGGGCCTCGGGTGTGGGGGGTACCCACCCCCGGGGGCCACCACAAGATGGCCCCCAAAGGGAGGTAGACCCGAGAGCAGCCTTTTGGGGTGCTCTCGGGTCACCACCCCCAAGGCCGCCTTTTAGTGGTCTTGGGGGGTGGGCCTGGCCTTTGGTCCCCTCGAGGTATCCCCGGGGTGCCCATGCCTCATGCTGCGGCTTCTCGGTTCAAACCGTGAGCCTGCGAGATGTGCAAACATCTTAAAATTCCAATTTTAGGGACTTTTTTGTCGGCAGTTCGTGCGCGACAAAAACAGCATATTCAAACGTTACTACGAGCTATCTAAGGCTTATGGAGTGGCTCCGATACCATGTAGGTCGATGTCGCACACTCCATAGGGTTTGTAGAGAGGCGAAATTAACAAATAATAATTTTATAGCAAGTAATATCGACTAAACTTACAAGATCGACCATAAACCTTAACTAGCTAAACTAACAAAGGTTCTAATCTATTATGAAGTGATTTATACTTTTGTGTTCAAGTCCTTCGGGCCTTCTTATCCACTTCTTAAGCTCCTTGTTTGTATGGATCGAGTTTGGTTATCGGCCTCCTCATGTCGAAGAAGATCCACCCGAAAGTTTATGGTTCAAGCTCTAACCTCTAAATTGAGGTAACTAAATTATCTAGTTTGCTAATCTAGGTTTCTTAGATGATGTAGAGAGTTAATTGGACTAATTTATCTCAATCACCCTAGGATTCTTAACACATAAGAGTGTTTAGGGTTTTTAGGAAGAAGAAGGGAGCAAAGGAGGAAAGAGAGTGTCAAGTGAAGAATGAGAATGAAGAATGGCTAAGTGTTGATAACTATGAAGCATATCTTTTCACTAATAATAGTAAGAATAATACAACCCTGCTTCAATAGTCATCCATAGTGAATGAGTCATCAAAAGTAGCCATACTTCAACCATGCTCTAATAACACCTCGTTTCTCCACCTCATTACCTATTTGAATAAATGGATTAATCGCAAATGAGATGTCTTCTACTAGAAGCACTCTTGTGAAAATACAAGAACACTCCTCACCGTATATACATACCCGTATTCGTACCACGAATACCAAGAGATGAAAATAATCCAATATTATAATACTAGAATGCGGCTTAATCCTAAGCCCGCTAGTATTATCCGTCCGATCAAAAATGCGTGTAGCTAGTACACGTATATGATCGAAACCTTACACGTAAAACCATACGGCCTTTACATCGTTTCGCCTGAACCACTAAAACCCTATGTATGGGACTCTAAAGACTCGACAGTACGCTGGCAATGAGTTTAACCACAAGCACGTCAGTGGCACTAGCTGTACGTAACGACTGCCCAGGTATCTGTCGAAAAGAAGGCCGACGAGTAAACTCGTCCGAACTCCTACTAAGCCTGTCCGTGATAATCTCTGTACAGTCTGGTCTGTTCGTTTAAGAGTATCGCATGCCGGGTCTAGGGGTGGAAAACGTCAGACCCCTAATAATCTGATAAGTCATGTCGATGTGGCTCAAAAGCATCCGAGAATCTACTGATCTAACTATCAGTAATTCTCAATCCGCCCTGAACAGGGACTTACAGTGTTGGTCAACCGAACGCAGTGCGATATCGACTCCCTATACCGAGAGAGACAAATCCCTAACAATCGTTCACTGCCTCCATGTGGCTCGGAACTATACCTAACTAAAACCTGTTTGCACAACTCGGTAGAGCCGTGGTAGGGTAGTAATCAAAGAACAGTAGGAACTCACACGAGACAAATGATGACCTCAGGTCGACAGACTATCTGTACTCATGTCACTTGAGAACTGCTATCTGACGATAGGTATAATACCATCTAGCTAGTTCTTGGCGAGTATGTCCGGTGTACTCACCCCAGTGAGCATCTGTATACAATCTTAGGTGCATCACACCAATGGCTACAGGAGCAACCATCGCCCCTCGTCAGGGTTTAGAAATGTATACACTAGTCTACTCTGAAGTATCGATACCCAGTCTCGATACTCCCATGACTAGGAACATTTAAGGATGTGCTTATTGACTACCCAGCTCCCACAAGTATGATTGTCATCATAACAATGGTAGTCAAGTAAGGATCCTAAGGTCTTTATCAACATGTATAAGCGATATGAAATAACAAGTAAAACATATCATATGTTAAGATAATGGCAAACCAAATAACATACTAGTATATTGAGCAAGATTTTCCTGTACATATATATCCCTAGCATCATATACAATGAAGGCCTCTAGGGCATATATATCCAACAACTTCTTCAGGTGGAGATGGAAGCGCATCCAATATGGCTAAGTGCAAGAGCCGTAGGATTTCACGATCGATTTTCATCGGCTAGTTCGTACCCCCATAATCGATAGAGAATGTCTTCGTGATTAGATTAGTCTATCCTCGTGTATACAGATTTCACGACGGTGTAAGAGATGCACCTTTTTGATTTCATCGGTCGATGGCAATCCTGCAGATGAAAATCCCAATAATGAGAGAGAGCGAAACTGAGACCTGAGAGGGAGAAAGATAGAGATGGTGATGGCGATGAGATCTAAGAGAGAGAGAGAGAGCGACACAGAGAGTAAGATTTGATATAGAGAGGAAGAGATCAAACTCTTCATATAAGGAACACAATCATTCACGGGTATATGTTTTTTTTTTTTGCGCGGTTGGTAACTGCCCTCGAAAAATACATACCTGTGAATGATTGTGTTTCTTTTTGGGGCGCACTTGTAAATCGCGCGATAAAAAGATACAAACCCGTGAATGAGCATGTTATTTTTTGGGATGCAGTTAGCAACTGAGCCAAAAAACAAAGTCCCAACAATGAAAATGGTGTATTGGGCGCACTTTCAAAGTGCGCCCATTGATAAAATTAATTGGCGCACTTTGAAAGTGCGCCCATTAAGGATTCATATTTTTTGCTATATTTTTAATGGGCGCAGTTTGAAACTGTGGCCCTTACATTTGTAATGTGCGCAGTTTGAAACCGCGCCCATTAATTTTTTGTGTTACACGCTTGCGCTGAACTAGCGCTGATGTGGCGGCCAGTGGCCAAAAGTGGCCTACTTTTGTAATATCATTTGAAAGTGGTTTATTTTTAATAATATTATTTTATTCCAAAAAAATGTGCGTAATTTAGTCTTTAAAATGTGGATCATTATGATGTTATTAAGTACGCTTTTCAACACTATGGTGTTCTTGGTTATCTCTAAGGATTGTGTTGCACATTCAGGATTATTGCTATTCACGGTGTCTAATGGGCCGGGCCGTCCCAAGCGCCAAGGCCCGGCCTGGCCAAATTCAAATTTGAATTTGGCCTAGGGTTTTTTTGGGGGGGACGGTCAAATGCTTGGGATAGGTTTTTTTTTTTTTTTTTGAATGGGGGTGGATTTTTTAATAAAGGGTGAAATTTGAATTAAAATAGGGTTTGTAAAATTATCTAAAACCCTTTAACTTAAAATTATACATTTCTATACCCCTAATCCAAAACTCTATAAATACCTATCTACACTTCTCATTCTTCTCACAATCCACAACAACAAAAATTTTAATCTCCCAATCACTCTTTTTAATTTTCGAGAAGTTTACTGTTAAAATTGGAATCATACAATCTTCATTTCAGCAGTCTCAATTTTCACTTCAGTTTCACTAATTTGATTCTGCTATTTGGAATCAGGTTTTTTTTATTGATTATATATTTTTCTCGTATATTTTTTATCATCTCTCTTTCTCTGTTACTAATATTTTTAATTACGAATGTTAGGCTCATCTTCATAAGTTAACAGAGGTGCTTCATCTTCACGGAGACGTTCATTTCAAATCGATATTGATTTACAAGAAAGATAAAAATTAACCAATATACTGCAAACTAATTTTGATTCTTATTCTCCTAACTATGAATCTTCTAATTATGAGATCTCTGCTGCTTCATAAAGTAATGTTCCTGAAGAAGTTCCTACTCCTACCGTTCTTGAAGCAAGAAGTTCTTCCCCTAAAGATAAAAGAGCTAAAACTTCTGATGTTTGAAAACATTTTGTAGTATAAACAGTTGCAGGTAAAGGCGAGCGGGCAGTTTGCACTTATTGCCAAGCAGATTTTACTTGTGCCACTTCAGATGGAACTACCCATCTAAAAGGACATTTAATCAAACACGAAAAAGCTGATTCTTGACAGACGACTCTAAGTATGTGGTCTAACTCTTTAACTAGTTTTTCTTATTCGCAAGACACTAATAGAAGAGAACTTGTAAGATATGTCATACATGCTGAACAACCATTTGTTTTTGCAGAAAACGAAAAACTTGATAGATTGGTAAAAAATACATATAATCTAGTATTTCAAAGAGTATCCAGAACAACACTTAGAAGTGATGTTTTAAAAAAATTTCATTATGGTAAAACCAATTTGATTGATATTTTTGCAAATTTTAAGAGTAAAATTGCATTAACTTCTGAACTTTGGATTACAAAATGGTGTATGAGTTATATTTGTGTTACTGCACATTTCATTGATAATGATTAGTTTTTACATAAAAGAATTATTGGTTTTTCAAAAATGGAGCATCCACATAGTGGAAATAATATAAGTAACTGTATTTTGACTACTGTACGTGAATATAATATTCAAAATAAAATATTTTCTGTTTGTTTTGATAATGCTACTAATAATAATTCTTATATAGCAATTTTAAAAAATAATTTAAATTCTGTTTTGAATGGAGAATTATTTCATCAAAGATATGCATGCCATGTGTTAAATTTAATTATGCATGATGGTCTTACTGTAATCGATTCTCATTTAGCGAAACTTAAAAATGCAATGATATTTATTGAAAGCTCTGGACCCCGAAAACAGATTTTTAAGCAAACTTTTACCTAATTAAATTTAAATTTTAGATCTTTCAAATTCAACATTCCTACTAGATAGAATTCCACTTATGAGAAGTTGAAATGTGTTTTCAATTATCAGGAGTCCATTACATTATTTTATGAGGAACAAATGCTCAATAATAATTTAGGGATTATGATTGGTTTATTTGTGAATATGTTTTGAAATTTTTAGAAATATTTTGCAATGCAACTAAATGTTTATCTGGTATTTATTATTCTACTACATATTTAGCTGTAGAACAGTTATTTTATATTAGTAACATTATTAATGATCATGTAATTGATCCTGAAAGTGCATTGCTGGAATATTACATAGCATGCTTACGAAATTGAATAAATTTTGGCGAAAATTTCCTGCATTGTTTTGTTTAGCATCTGTTTTTGATCCTAGACTTTAAAAAAAAAAAAAATTTATTAGATGGATACCATGAAAACATAGGTACTGATATAGAAGATTATTAAAATATTTTAGATTCTTATTTACATGAATTGTATGCCATATATGATGCACAGTACGGTCAAAACAGAACTTCTTCTTTATCTTCCTCTTCACAGCAAACTTCCAAAAAAGAAATATTTCAGTTTTTGCAGCAGAAAAAACAAAGAACAACCATTTCTACTTGTTCTACTTATTATAAGCTTACAATATATTTGCAAATTGATTTCAGTAATTTTCTTACCGCGAATCAAATAGATAATTTTGATATTTTAGATTGGTGGAAAACACAAGGACACATGTATTCAGTGCTTTCTGCCATGGCTCGTGATTTACTAACAACTTCAGAGTTTACAGTAGCGTCGGAGTCTGCTTTTAGTATAGCTAACAGAGTTCTGAGCAACAAGAGAGCGAGTGTGTTAGATGATGCATTGGAGATCGCAGTGTGCCAAAAAAATTGGTTCGATGCAGAAGCTAGACAACAACATGTTAAGAGCATTGAAAACTCCGACACCGATGAAGAGTAAAGAGCGATAGAAACTAACTAGTTTGTATTTTTTCCATTGAATTGTATTTTTAATTTTTTTGGTAATTGTATAAGGGGTAAGGTTTGCCAACTTATGTTCTCCTACAAAATATTTTTTAATTAATAAAATATCTAGGTCTGCTCCGGTACCTAGTCGAAGTTCGGTTTAAAAAAATTTCCAATTTTTTTTAATAGAAATAAACTTTGCTTTAAATTTTTTTTAAAATATATCAAAATTTTTAAACGGGCCGGCCCATTTTGTCCGGCCCGACCCGACCCAAGCCGGGCCACGGGCCGGGCCGGGATCGGGTTGGAGGGATTCGGGCCGGGCTTAGGCCCGGCCCAAAGCCCGGTCTGGCCAGGCCCGGCCTGGCCCGATAGACACCCTGAATTGCTATTAGTCAATTATTGATGCCTTTTTGTATCGTACCTTAGGGGTCCATCTCCTGTGCAGTAAACGATTAAAATAAGAGAACCGATTTTCCTACCGGTCTAGGGGTGGGTAGGAAAATTACCAGGGCTCCTATAGGAGGTCGGGTACAAATGGGGTCAAACAGGAGGCTCCATTGAAACTTGACCTTGTATGGAAGGCCAAGTACTATTTCTACCAGCCAGCAAGCCAGGTACAAAACTTATTTTTCTTAAAATAATGGTACGGTATGGAATTTATTTGGACCGTTGGATTGCTTTGCAACTGGAAGAGCCGGTCAAAGACGGTTACCCCCTCAACCCGCTCTTATTCGTCCTTACCGGTTGTCGTGACGCGTGCGCGGATCCCTGCCAGCTCCGGAATCCTTGCAATCTGACCTTTAGGAATTGACCTCTTTGTTTTTTTTAGTGCTGAGTGATGAATGCTATGTTTACTGATTTAAATTTTTAGTGCTTTGCAATCCAACGGATCGATTTTGCCTGAAAGAAGTAATAACGCATCTTGTACATGAAAATATTGCTCCCTTTGGTCAATTGTCTTCTTTAACTCTGTCCTGTGCTCCGCAACTTTTTTTTTATTGATAATACCATATCTCAAAGTATGATTTTTTTGTGAATAAATATAGATGCTACGTTTCACTTATTTATTTACAGATTGATGAAGAGAGGAAGAAGCTCTGTCAGTAAGGGCAAAGCTTTGATCGACTCAATATATGATGACTCCGAGTACGGTTCGTTCGCTACTCTCTGTAGTGAGTTTGAAAGCATGCTAGATCTTATATTTTAACACTTTAGTGAACGCCCGAAATGAAGAGTTAAGATCATCTACTTGAAAGAGCATGAGAGTAATGATTATAAATACATTGGGTACACGCCTAGGGATGTCTACAACCATTGCTATTGAGAGCTTTTTAAAAGAATAGAATGCGGTGATGCGCAAGCTGTATTAGACAGAATGAGTGCGTGTAATTAGGGATGAAAGTGTAACACTCTAGTACAGTTATACGATAATTAATCGGTATTTTAATACTTCCTTTGCATTTCTTTTAATTTTTTGGGTTGCGATCGATTCGAATGGTAGAAATAGTTATCTGATCCGACCAGCATGTATCGAACCCAGTATGGTGTTAGATTATATTTTATATATTATTTATCAGTAAATCGAATCTATGTGAATCTAGCATAAGATATATATATATATATATATATATATATATATATATATATATATATATATATATATATATATATATGTGTGTGTGTGTGTGTGTGTGTGTGTGTGTGTGTGTAAGTATAAAACAAATATTTAAATCATTATATATCTATTAATAGTTATAAGTTATGGATAAATTATATTTTGCTAACTGACATCAGATGGTTAATCGTCTCATATCTTAGGTTGCTTTTATCTATCTCATTTAAACCTTAAGATATCGCTTAACCAAATATTTATTAAATCTTTATATATTCATTTAGTATCCTTTTTAAATCTTATTAGGGGTATATGAATTTAAAATTTTATTATTGCATTATGGCTTAAAATTTTACGTATATGAATTATTCTCCGTAATAGATTTTTGATGAGATTTTGGTGAAAATTGTTTGGAATTTGATATTATCTATATATCTTCAAACCTATAATATAATATTCATAACCTAATAACCAATTATATATATATATATATATATATATATATATATATATATATAACAAAGTCTCTCTCTCTTCTCTTCTCCCTCTCTTTCTCTCTCCCTCTCTTCCTTCCGTCAACCTCGACCTCACCTCCGCTCTCTTCCTCCCATCGTCGTCGTCGTCACGCCCCAAAACCAGACCGCTCTTCGTCGTTGTAACGCTTTAAAAATCGTTTAGGTTATTAATATGATAATTAATAGTACAACTCGTGTTTTTCCGTAAAACTTAGTTATAATTATTTTTCCACATAGATTTAAATATATCTATTTTAATTATGTAATTACTTGTATTGGTATTTAATCAGTCACTTATTTAATTGCTAGTTTACATAATTATTTTCTTTATTTATTAATTTTTTTAAAATATTATTTTAAACTTGTACATACACACTAAATAGTGTTAATTATTAATTAGTATAGCTTAATACATGTTAGTGCACCATGATACAACTAAACACTTATTGTTGTTGGGTTTCCTAGCACGACCACTGGGTTTCGGGAGGCATCAACCAAGCCGTTTTCAAAAAATTGGCGCGCTAAAAACCCTAACCTAGAATCTTAGCTAGAGAATTAGACGAAAGCTAGCATGTAAACAACTTTACATCTAAGTGAAAAAAGAATAAAACATTTGCAGACCGGTCTTTCACTTCAAAAACTCCGTGTAGTAATCCCTTCGCTCCAAGTAGTGATTTTCCGGACTCTAGTAAGACTCCATAAGATGAAATGAACAAACATGTTTGAAATCTTCGAGGCCGAAAATGATCTACGTCGAGTAGACATTAATTCAAGTTATCTCTTCACTAATTAGAGATTAGTGAAGAAAACAACCAAAACTAAATGGCTAATCTAGTGAAGGTTGATGAAGTAGGATTTTTGCTCACTTTAGAAATATTTTTCTCACTAATTTTCTTCACCTCCTCAAAACCTAGAAAGATTTTTGGAGATGAAGAAGAAGATGAAGTGGAGAAAGTAATTAGTGAATCAATGAGTGAGAATAGCAACCATGGGTGAGATAATATCTCATATTAACTCATATAGAGATTTAACCATGGCTTAAGGTAATGGTTGGATTAATAAATATCTCAAATAAAACAAAATTAGTGAACTAAGTCAATGGTTCTACAAGCTTCCACTAAGCTCAAACCATGTGACTAATTTCCAACTAATTTTGATTTAATTTAAATAAATAAAAACCCTTCATTATGATAAGCATGGTGTGAGTCTCATACACCTATGTTGCATGTAGTATCAAGCATGACACAATAATATATATCACATATATATTAAGTGTAAACAAGTGAGAAAAAGAAATGCTTAAGTGAGCTAATATTAGTTAATGTAAGTTAATATATCAAATATATAATTATATATTAAATTATTAAATCAACACTTGATTTAATAATCCGGCTATGTCATATATAACCGACGAATATCATGTTTATCAACTTATCAAATCAATACTTGATTCGATAACCCAGCTATATCACATATAACCGACCGATAATACAAATCGCGAGAATAGAATACGGTATTACATATACATATAAATCTCGGTCCCGCACATATCACATATGTGCTCCTACTTCGTTTCACCTGAGCCAGGAAACCTCTGTGTAGGACTCTAAAGACCCGTCAATACGCCGGCAGTAGGTGATGATCATATCAGTCACCCACAAGCCGTCAGCAGTACTAGCTGGACGTAATGGCTACCGGGTATTGAGCGATCAGAAGATCAACAAGTAAGCCTGTTCATACTCCTGCGAATCCAATAAGTAAAACTACCGTACAGTCCGGTTTCTTCGTCTGATATGTCGCATATCCAGCCCGGGGGTGGTAAACGTCAGACCCCAATAGCCTGATAAGCCATGCCAATATAAGGCCCATAACGGTTTGAGAAACTACTGATAACACTTACCAATAAATCTCAGCAACCCTGAACAGGGATTTCCTGTTATGGCCAATCGATCATAGCGCAACATCAACCCCCAATACTGGAAGAGAAGAAATTCCCTCCTATCGTTCATTGCCTCTATTTGACTCGCGACTGTACCCAAAAACTACCGTTTTACATGTTCACTTGAACGTGGTAAGGTGGTAATCAAAGCACAGTGGGAATCACACAAGTCTCTATGATGATCTCGGGTCTACAGACTAACCTGTACAGATGTCACCAGAGAACTACTATCTGACGTGAGGTATAACACCATTTAGGAGTTCTCGGCGAGTCCTGTTCAGTGTACCCAGTCTCCACTGAACACCCGTATACAATCTTTGATGTCAAACACCAATAGATGTGGGATCATCTATCGCCCATCATATGGGTCAAGAAACGTATACGCTAGTTTACTCTGGAATATCGATGCCCCGTCTAGATACTCCTACTAGTAAGAACAATTGAAGGATATACTTACGGACTATCCTGGCCCCACTAGTATGATCTGCATCATAATCCTGATATTCAATTACTCATCCTAAGGGCTTTATCAACATGTAACAGAGAGACAATAAGTGTACATGTTTAGATAAAGAGTAACCAGATAGTATACTATCATGTCGTGCAAGAAAGTCCTCCCTATATATGTCCAAGCATCCATTATAATATACATCACATGTATAATAATGGCCTCTAGGGCATACATACAACTAAAAATCTCCCAATTGCACTAAGGCCATTTTTTGTAGTATCGTATACTCAACGTCCGATAGAAGTCTCTCTAAGGAAAGGCCTCTGTGAGTGGATCCGCCGTATTATCCTTCGCGTCAACTCTCCTTACCTCGATCCCTTGGAGATCAACCATCTTCCTGATCAGGTAATACTGGCTCAGAATATGTCTGGATCGCTGATGGGACTGGGGTTTCTAGGCCACAGCCACAACTCGATTGTTGTCACAATAACAGTTATTGGACGCTCAATGGTAGGAACCATTTTCATCTCATGAACAATAAATGTCCAGACACCCACTTTGGTAGCATCGTTGGTAGCGATGTATTCGGTCTTTATCGTCTAGTTTGCCACGGTATCTAGCTTGGAACTCTTACAACATACCGTCCCTCTACTGATGGTAAAGACAAAGCCTAAGACTGACTTTCAGTCAACCTTATCACTCTGGGAGCTCGAATTGGTAAAGGACTCCCACTGGAGTTCACCGTAAACAAACACCAAGAACATTTATTTAGTGATTCTCAAGTACTTAAGGATGTTCTTCAAAAATGTCCAGTGATTCTCCCAAGATCCGATTGATTCCTGATCACTACACCTAGTGAGTTAGCTACATCTGGTCTGGTACATAACATTGCATACATGATAGAGCCTAGTGCAGAAGCATAGGGTATCCTATGCCCGTAAGCTCTCTCTAAATCACTCTTAGGAGACATCTTTTTGGAGAGAGTGATTCCTGAGTAAGTGGACGAACCACCACGCTTAGAATCTTCTATACTAAACCCCTTTAGTATGGTGTTAATGTACCTGGATTTGAGACACTCCTAACATCCACTTAGATCTATCTCTATATATCATAATCCACAAGATGTAGTAGGTATCATCCAGATCTTCCATGGAGAATCCTCGTGATAAGAGGAGCTTGACCGAGTGTAGCATAGGAAACCATTTCCTATCAAGAGTATGTCATCTACGTACAATACGTGGAAGAAAACCTTACTCTCTACAAGCTTCTTGTATATATAAGGTTCATCTACCTTTTTGATGAAGTCAAACTCTTTGACTGCCACATCAAAATAAATGTTCCAACTCCGCGATGCATGCTTTAATCCTGATGGACTTAAGCATAGTCACTTGAGAAAAGGTTTTATCATAAACCATACCTGGTTATCGACGAAAACCTTTTACTACAAGTCTAGCTTTCAAAGTCTCAACTTTTCCATTTACACCAAGAATCTTCTCAAAATCCATTTGCTCCCGATGGGTTTTACCCCTTCAGTTGCAGCTTTCAAAGTCATACTTTGTTGTGTACATGGATTTCATCTCTGATTGCATAGCATCCATCCATTTCACAGAGTCCCCACTCGTGATGGCCTGCCTGAACCTAATTGGGTCATCATTTACCATGATGCAATCCTCGCTCCCACCGTCACTGAGGAAACCGTAGTATCTCTTAGGTGGATGAGGAACCCTACCAGATTCGCGGAGAGGATGAGGTTCGTTTGAGACTATTGAATCCTTTGGTTCCACTAAATTATCAGCTGTTAGTTTGTCTAGCTGTAATCCATTCCAGTTCTACCTCATGACCACTAATTTCTTCCATAAGAAATTCCTTTTTCTAAAAGGTGGCATGCTGAGAAACAAAACACCTTTTTCTCCTCAGTGTGATAGAAGATAGACCCTTGCGAATGTTCGGGATATCCAACAAACTTGCAGAACTGACCTTGTCTCGAGTTTGTCCGGATTTTTCCTTTCAACATAGGCCGGACAACCTCATATCTTAACTCATTTAAGACATGGTCTCTACCTATACCATATCGCATATGGAGTGGTAGGCACTAATTTGGTCGGAACCCTATTCAATAGGTATGCAGCTTCTCAAAAGCATAACTGATCAGTCGAAAATATTGCATTCTTAACACATCAATTTCCCTACTATATATAATCATCTAAGGGTGTTTATTGTAAATATAACACAGATTACAAATTCATCTAGAAAATACCAAATACCACGTGTTATATACATAATCGATACTCTGGAAGGAAATTGTGTGTTTATTACTACACGCATGATTTTGTATATCTCAACACTTTTTATTGAGATTGTGTGCAGGAAATTGTTCAGGTCAAAGAACCGGAATCGCAAAAGTGCTGATAAAATGTAGCAAGTCAAAGAATTCAAATCTGGCAGAGATTCAGAAGGGATAAAAATATTCCAGATATCAAGAGAACACACAAAGACCAACATCAAACTACCCCAGAAACATGAAGCAGCGAACTCATCATATGGCCGCGGAACCGCGGCCAAGTTGGACGAGTTGCCGCTGATTCGCGGCCGAGTTGGGGGCGCCAATGACGTCATCTCTCCAGAAGCTTCATTCTAACCTCCTAGCTTCCTCAAGACGCTTCATTACCACGTGGCTTCTTCTGGAAGGCTCTGCATAACAACCTTCTTCTAGAAGGCTCCTTGTAACAAGCTCATTCTAGAAGGCTCTCTCTAACAACCTAGCTTATGAGGGAAGATTCATTTGAGATTTATAAAAAGGGGATCTAGAACTAATGGTGGGGGTTGTTGAATATTGCGCAAATTATTGCACAAGTTAAGTGATACAACTTGATCCAAAACAAAATCCAAATCAAATTCTAATTCAAAATCAAGATCCATTGAGAGCAAAATCAATCGACAATCGAAGATCGTTTATCGCAACGCCAATCATCATTAAGAGCAAGAGATCCGCGACAATTCACGACTCACAAAGATCGAGCCGAGCAATGATCGACGACAAATTCCCTTTCAAAGGAGGGATTGAGAGCTAGTCTCTCGAATTGAGAGGTGTAATTTGAAGGAGATTTAATAAAGATGATAATTGTAATTCTCGCTTTCTTTACATTCTTGCATTATGAAATTCTTTGTTCTTGATTCTTTAATTTTCATGATGCGTGAGTGAAATCTCTGCTTGTAATGGATTCGAGAGAATCGGTAGATCAAGTGATGATAAAATCCTAATACTAATCTTAAGTCTTATGAGATTTGTGAATTTTAGAAAAAAGAATCATTAATGACCTAATTTGGATCGAGATCACATTCTTGCTAATTTTGTTGCAAATTAGGGATCAAATGATTGATGATTCTCTTTGCTAAAGGTTAGATCCGAATGATGATCAATGAAAAGACAAGGGATAGAGAAGGAGAAACCCTAGTTTCTTCAATAGATCCCTAATCTTCATTCATCACCATCGTCCTAGCTACAATTCATCAATAGATAAGATAAGTCATTGTTAGATTCATCATTGCTACTAATTTGATCGATTCCTACAAGCTATTCTTCATATTCTTGATAATTCAAATTGATATTGGACACTTTCTTGATTTCTAATTCTTGAATATATTCTTGATTTTCTTGAAATGACAACTCAATCAAATATCGAATTACTTTCTTGAATTTTCTTTTATATTTTTAGTTCGAATCATCTAAAGTAAGATCGAATAAGTACACGCATCTCAATGGACGATCCATATTCGTTAACAAGCTACATCGACACCGTTAATTGATTACGGTTATAAATCTTTGATTGTGATTACATTTCAAAACACGATCCGAAATTTTACGATCAATCAAATGGCGCCGTTGCCGGGGATGCATGCGTAGTTTGTTCGTTTTTGCAATTTGAGTTGAAAAATTATTATTCCATCAAATTTTAATCCAAGAATCGCATCATGTGCTTAACGTTTAGTGTTTGAATTTTTGCGAGGGAATCTGGAATCATTGTAGCAGTGAGATCAAGATTCAGAGAAGATCTACAAATTCCAGAGGAGTACAAAGAAGCTACAAGAAAATTTTGAAACCCTAATTCCTCCATTTCACCGCGGATCCGCGGCCATATTGAGGTTTTTGCGGCGGTTCTGCCGTCGTTTAGGCGTTTCAGTGTTCCAAACTTCTGTGGTATATTCTCTGTTCTTTCCTCTTCTCTCTGATCTTGTCCAATAACCATTTTCTGCAGGATTCTTTGCAAAAACAGCGCCGCTAAAATAAAAATCTGTTGCGTTTCTTGAAATTGGTTGTTTGCATATTTTAATACGGAAATTAAGGGGTAAAGACCAAATTCAGATTAGGTGGGGATTTCATTACCCTTCCTAAGCCCCGGAAATCACAAAATTAGCATCCATATCATCCCTCATTAACTAAAAAATATCTAGACAAGACTCTAAGGACCGTCATGCTAAATTAGGACAGAAAAAGGTTGTGGGTAATCTATTGCTTATCCGCATTTCTTTTGTGGTGTCTAAGGCAAGTGTGTTTAAGGCAGGTGGTTACTTAATTAGGCCCACTACTTACGTAGTGGAAAACCTCCCACTTACTTGACACTTACCTGGCCACAGGAGGGATAAAGAGGCAGTAGAGGATTTATCCTGCGATTTGTCTTCTGGAAGCCTAGGAGCGGCCTAGTGACTTGACCTAGGTGACCATTAGATCTAGGGTTGCTTGTACATTTTTTATGATTTGATTTTTCAAAATCCATCTTTTTTTTCAAAACAAAACAAACACCAAACCAACTTTTCTCTAATTATCACAAACACTGCCACTTGTGCTACAACCGTTTAGCACATGTTAGGCTGGACACGTGATTATATTTCCCGTCTTGTCCACGTTTCTTTTATCGACTCCAGTGTCGGTAATTCTTCGTCTTCTTTCCCACCACCTACCACAACCGAGATGGATGGATATCCATCAAATTTCAATAACACGACTCTGCCACCACGCGCAGGTGCGCAAAATCCTCTGCGCATTTCTCTCCAAGAGAGATGCTACCCTACACGTAGTCCCCTCCCCACTTATCTTTCTATTCCACCAGCCAATGGGGACAATTTCGAAACTAAACCTCAATTCATCAAACTGTTGCCAAAATTTCACGGGCTTGAGTCTGAAGACGCATACATTTTTATAAACAAATTTGAAAACGTATGTGCTATGATTGGCACGTCACAACTGTCTATGGATGCTCTGCGTTTACGTCTTCTCCCTTTTACTTTGTACGATATAGCCAAGAAGTGGCTTTATAACACAATCGCACATTCTATTTCCAAATGGGACGAATTCGTTGTAGCATTCCTTAAGAAATTTTATCCCAATCATAAGATCACCCGTGTTCGGGGTGAAATCTACCAGTTTACCCAACTTCCCAATGAACCATTTTGGAAATGCTTTGAATGGTTCAAGGACCTTCTTATCCAATGTCCTCATCACGGAATCCCTAGATGAGATCTGTGTCACATTATCTATGAGGGTATTGATCTCACAACAAAACAGATGCTTGAAACCATGTGTTAATGTCAATTCATGTCTAAAGATGATGGTGAAACTTAGAAATACCTGGAAGATCTTGCCCAAAACACTTTACAATGGGAAAGTGTTAGTCATTCATCGTCTAGGGAAGGTATCAATCAACTCGATGTTTCCATCATAATGAAAGCCGAAATGGCCGCAATACAAAGGAAACTCGACGCTATAGAAAACAGAATCTCTTCAACCTCTCTAAACCAATACACACTTTCCAAAACCATGTGTGTGGATGTTGTTCCAACCCATCACATTTGACGGAAGAATGTCCTTTGAATGTACCGTTTCAAGGTCACACTAATATTGCATTTCAGCAACAACCTAGAAATGATCCTTCTTCTTCCGCATATAATCAAGGTTGGAGGAATCACCCTGATTTTGCTTGGAACCAACACCAAACTCAAAACATGGTTCCAAACCATAACGACTTTCAAATGGTCCCTCCACAACAGCAACCACCAGAACTGAGTCAGCAGCCCTTTCAACCATAAAATTTTCAAAACCCGGCCAACAACTTTGATCCTTCTTCTGCCGGTACTGCTACACCCTCTGCACTCGACATGTTCATTGCACATTCCATGCAAATGAATGATATTTTAACGTTTTCTATCCAAACGTTAGTGCAAAATACTGCCTCCCATGGTGAGAGTATTAAATCGAAAGAAGCACAAATCGCACAATTGACTGCTGCAATGAGTGCTAGAGAGAAAGTGAAACTTCCATCTCAACCCTTACCTGATCCTGGACCCTCGCATTATAATCATATGAGTGCTATTACCACGTTGAGATCTGGAAGAGTGCTGGATAACCATGTGGGTGAACAGATTGATAATGATGAATTGATCATTAACACACCGGCTTCCATATCTACTTCCACTTCCACTTCTGCTTCTTGCCCTATTTCGTCTAGTTTACCTTCTTCTTCCGAGCCTATTCTCCGTTTTCCCTAAGGCTCGAACCCTCCACCCACTTCATCCTTCCCACCCCCACAAACTTCTCCACAAATGTTGGACCCAACACTTATTGATAAAGCTCCATTTCCAGATAGGTTGAGGCCCAACAAACCTAATGCACAAATGGAGAAGATTGTGGACATGTTTAAGCAAGCCAACATAAATATCCCTCTCTTAGATGCTATACAACAAGTTACAGCTTATGCGAAAATCCTTAAGAACTTGTGCACTAGGAAGAGGAAGACTCAAGTGCCGAAAAAAGTTTTCATGTTGAGTAATGTAAGCACAACTTTTACACAGCAATTACCCAAGAAACGTAAGGACCCTAGCTGTGGGGTAAAAATATCAATCGTGCTTTACTCGATTTAGGCGCTAGTGTTAACTTGATTCCATATTCTGTGCATGAGTAATTGGGTATCGGAGAATTAAAACCATCGCAATGTACTTTACAGATGGCAGATCGATCTATCACCAAACCAAGGGGTATGTTAGAGGATGTGTTGATAAAAGTCGGGGAATTTATATTCCCTGTGGATTTTATTGTTCTAAATACACAAGCTGCAGCGAACCCACGGAACCAAATTCCGGTGATTCTAGGTCGACCTTTTCTTGCGACTTCCAGCGCTGTAATCAATTGTCGAAACGGTTCTATGACCCTATCCTTTGGGAATAGGTCAATTGAACTTAACATTTACAAGTTGGGAAGTCAAGCTTCTGAACCCTATGCTCATGTATGTTCTGTTGAATTAATGGATGTCGACAGCAGTCAACTTGAACAGCTTCACGACACTGATCTAGACTCTTTTTATACGTTGTTGTTTGACCCAGAGATGTATTATACACATACGGACCCATCTTTTGAGTTGTCCGGGTCAACATCTAATGTTTATTCTGAACCTTTCATGGAGTCTGAGTATCATCCCGTTCTTTCCAATAACATTATTCTTCGGGATATCGATGAAATGTTCGCTGATGAACTTGCATTTCTAGCAAACACGGGTGTTGAGATGAATCATCTCCAAAACAAAGAAATTAAACCTCCACCCTTTCTTCTTGACAATCACAAGAATATGAGTAATCTATCATCATCATCATCATCACGGTGTCGTCTCTCCAATTTGAGACGCAAATCCATTCCATCCCACCTCTTGTTTCTTCCCCACTTTTTCCTGGCTCTTTACAATATGTTCTTCCACCAACCGGTGCACTATACTGATAAAATCTTCGAATGGTTGGTGCTGGCATTCAGTCTTTGTAAAGCCTTATATTGACCAAATAACTTTACCCCCTCTTAAAATGCTTATTATTGTTTAACTCAAGTTTGGGGGGGGGGGGTATTTTTGGCTCTTGAAAATAAAAGTTGTCTTCAAAATTGTGAGCCAAAAATAAGTTTGGGGGAGATTTTCACATCCATATATTCTTTGACCCCGCTAATAAATTTTTCCTCCCAAGTTTACAGGTTTCTGAGATTTAACAGAGGGCAATAGTGAGACACTGTTGTAAACAAGTTTGGGGGAGGTTTGTGCTTATTTACGCATCACTTTGCATCATACTTTGCATAAGCACAAAACATATAATAAAAAAATGTGTATATAAATAAGATAATAAAAGATTAGAGAGTGAAAAATTACATTTAAAAGATTAGAAAAATTTAAGAAAACCAAGAAAATTAGAAGTTTTCTTAAACGAAACTAGTAATAAGTAGTTATGAGCCGTTGTCCTAAGAGTTAGTAAGATGAAAGAAGTCACTAATCTGAGGATAAAAATAAGTCTGAAAAATAGTTCCTATTCTGGAAGCCAAATATTTGAATGTTGATACCCTACTATACGCACTTACACACGGCTTGAAACTCGGGATAGTAAAGGATACCTTGAAATGCTCTTGTCTAAATGCCAAAGTATGAAGGAAATTATAAATAAAGAAAATATAAAATGGTGTAGAAAAATGAACACTGGTTTTTGTAATCACCAAGGTAGCAATAAAAAAATATAGCGAGGGTGCTTCATCACCTAGTGCCTTAGACCAACTGGTTTGGGAGTCACTGCTAAGCCTTAGGTGTTGCAAGACGAGGAAAATACTATTTACGCCTAATCAGCAAGCACATGAGTAATCGGTCGGTTAGTATCTCAAGAATTATTAATGGTCGCATGAAAAATGTATGAGCAAATTCCATCTAAATATTCATCAATTAAAAAGCACTGAGGTAGATGGAAAGAGTATGATAGCTTGAATTAAATTCTCCGAGTGTAGGGATGTACTTTTCACACACGTAGGGGTATATGATCGGTGTTTGGAAGAAAGGTAGGAATGAAGAATAAAGGCAATGTTTTATTGAGTGATGATGTGATTTCTAATATCTTTTCATGACTATCAAGATAGGGCTCATGACAACCGAAAAGCTAGTATTAGTTGGAAACTCTGATTTTCAAAGTCTTTCTTTTACAATTCTTATCTTTACATGTAACTTTCACAGTCTTCCTTTTATTATAGGATTTTGTGGGTGCAATCTGCTGAAAACCCTTAGCAGACAACACTCCTCCTACTAGGGACACCTAGAGGTTTAAAGGCTTGTTGCACATGCTCAGTGCAATCGTGTTGCCTACGAAAGTATGCTAGTTAGTTTTTTTTCTTTTTCTTATATTTTCTCCTTCTCTTTAATAAAAGATGTTTGCTCGAGACGACCAAAATTAAGTTTGGGGGAATTTGATCAGTCGAAAATACTGCATTCTTAACACATCAATTTCCCTACTCTTTATAATCATCTAAGGGTGTTTATTGTAAATATAACACGGATTACAAATTCATCTAGAAAATACCAAATACCACGTGTTATATATATAATCGATACTCTGGAAGGAAATTTTGTGTTTATTACTACACGCATGATTTTGTATATCTCAACACTTTTTTATTGAGATTGTGTGCAGGAAATTGTTCAGGTCAAAGAACCGGAATCGCAAAAGTGCCGATAAAATATAGCAAGTCAAAGAATTCAAATCCGGCAGAGATTCAGAAGGGATAAAAATATTCCAGATATCAAGAGAACACCCAAAGACCAACATCAAACTACCCCAGAAACATGAAGCAGCGAACTCATCATATGGCCGTGGAACCGCGGCCGAGTTGGTCGAGTTGCCGCGGATCCGCAGCCGAGTTGGGGGCGCCGATGATGTCATCTCTCCAGAAGCTTCATTCTAACCTCCTAGCTTCCTTAAGACGCTTCATTACCACGTGGTTTCTTCTGGAAGGCTCTGCATAACAACTTTCTTCTAGAAGGCTCCTTGTAACAACCTCATTCTAGAAGGCTCTCTCTAACAACCTAGCTTATGAGAGAAGATTCATTTGAGATTTATAAAAAGGGGATCTAGATCTACTGGTGGGGGTTGTTGAATATTGAGCAAATTATTGCACAAGTTGAGTGACACAACTTGATCCAAAACAAAATCCAAATCAAATTCTAATTCAAAATCAAGATCCATTGAGAGCAAAATCAAGCGACAATCGAAGATCCTTTATCACAACCCCGATCATCATCAAGAGCAAAAGATCCGCGACGATCAACGACTCACGAAGATCGAGCCAAGCAAAGATCGACGACAAATTCCCTTTCAAAGGAGCGATCGAGAGGTAGTCTTGTAAACTCGAATTGAGAGGTGTAATTTGAAGAAGATTTAATAAAGGTGATAATTGTAATTCTCGCTTTCTTTACATTCTTGCATTATGAAATTCTTTGTTCTTGATTCTTTAATTTTCATGATGCGTGAGTGAAATCTCCGCTTGTAAAGGATTCGAGAGAATCGGTAGATCAAGTGATGATAAAATCCTAATACTAATCTTAAGTCTTATAAGATTTGTGAAATTTAGGAAAAAGAATCATCAATGACCTAATTTGGATCGAGATCACATTCTTGCTAATTTTGTTGCAAATTAGGGATCAAATGATTGATGATTCTCTTTGCTAAAGGCTAGATCCGAATGATGATTAATGAAAAGACAAGGGATAGAGAAGGAGAAACCCTAGTTTCTTCAATAGATTTCTAATCTTCATTCATCACCATCGTCCTAACTACAATTCATCAATAGATAAGATAAGTCATTGTTAGATTCATCATTGCTACTAATTTTATCGATTCCTACAAGCTATTCTTCATATTCTTGATAATTCAAATTGATATTGGACACTTTCTTGATTTCTAATTCTTAAACATATTCTTGATTTTCTTGAAATGACAACTCAATCAAATCTCGAATTACTTTCTTGAATTTTCTTTTATATTTTCATTTCGACTCATCTAAAGCAAGATCGAAGAAGTACACGCATCTCAGTAGACGATCCGTATTCAATAACGAGCTACATCGACACCGTTAATTGATTGCGGTTATAAATTCTTTGGTTGTGATTACATTTCAAAACACGATCCGAAATTTTACGATCAATCAATAATTCCAAAAGGAAATAGGCAACTCAGCAGTACTCATCATAGAGCGCACCATATCTAATAGGGTGCGATATCTCCGCCCTGATACACCATAGGTCTGTGGTGTATATGAAGGAGTAAGCTGAGAGAGAATCCCATTCTCTTTTTAGAAAATCCAGGAACTCCGTGCTCAAGTATTCCCCTCTCCGATCAGATCGAAGGACTTAATACTGTTACTCGTCTGGTTCTCAACTTCAAGCTTATATTCCATGAATTTCTCAAAAGTTTCAGGCTTGTGTTTCAACAGGAATATATGTCCGAATCTTGAGAGATGGTCGGTGAATATAATAAGATACGAGAAACCAACCCTGGCATGTGTAGACATAGGACCGTATACATCACCATGTATCAGTCCTAAGAGTTCAGTAACTCTTTCTCCGTTTCCAGTAAACGGAGTATTAGTCATTTTACCTTTGAGACAAGACTGGCAAGTATCATAAGATGAAAATTCGAATAGATTCAAATATTCATCCTTATGTTGCTTGGCTAGTCTTGTCGCATTGATATGACCTAATTTACAATGCCAAAAGAAGGATTCGTTCATTTCTGAACTATTCATCTTGTATGTGTTGTGTATACTTTGAACTGTGGTTTGATTTAGAACGTATATGCCATTACATAACGTGTCTGATCCAATCAACTCTTGATTAAGGAAAATGTTCATAACATTATCCTGCAATACAAAATTATATCCTTCTTTAACTTAATAAAGAAACTGGTGTAATGTTATATATCAGGTTCGGTATGTAATAACATTTGTTCAAAATCAATGTATTTACCATTTGGTTATACAAGATGATATTTGCCAACTGATTTGGCTGCAACAATTGAACAATTCTCTATACTTAGAGACATATCACCCAATCCCAGTTCTCTGCCTTTCTGTAGCCCATGTAATAGATTACATATGTGGGATCCTGATCCGGTATCTTATACCTAGTACGTAAAGGATACTGAGAAACAGTTCTTGGTAACGAACACACCCGAAGAATATGCATCAACGTGCTTTTTGCTCGATTGGGTGGCTTGGAAATCTCGGTATTCCCCTATTTTCTGCTCAGACTTATAACAATTATAAGGTAGAGCGGAACCAACGTTCCCCAACTCAGCATAATAAGCAGGTTTGGTCAACACATTCATATTATTATCTTGATTAAGGCATTACAAGGTCACTACCAGGAGAGAGAGAGAGAGAAGAAAACACTCTGCGTATGCTCTTGCAAGATTAGATTGGTTATTATCTTATCTAATCAGGATGGCTCCCACTGTTTTTATCAAATCTTCTTTCAAACCCTAAAAGGTAAGACTAGCCAGGATTAATTACACCCTACAAGTTCGCCAATCTTTCATCCAGGCTAGTGTCGGTACTTTAAGGGAGGTTCCCCAGGCTTTTGCACTGACCTAATTAAAAAAAATCTCGTTTTCCCATGGGCGTAATCCCATTAACACCTTTCTTGACACCTGCTTTAATCGGCTAATTGTAATGTGCAAAACTCTCCCAGGAGTAACTCTTACTCTCAGTAGGTATCGGGATCCAACTATCTCATAGAAGGTATGCAATCTCATTGCAAATTTCAACTCTTGAAATTCCCGATAATATTCTGCCCCTAGCAACTTATGACCTTAACAATGTTAACAAATCATAAGCGCTAGCCAAGTTTAATCCGTACATTTCATGATTGAATTAAACCCACCTGCACGCCCTTGACAAGGTCAACAAGGCCGTACGACTACCCTAATCTAATCGCATCTCATGCTTTACTGATAAGTACTAATCAGCTACCACACACTACGCCTCAACAAGGTCAACAAATGCAGCACGAATACTAAATAGTTCTTATCTGAAATAACGGAGGGCTACGACAGGTTTTTAAGAAAACCTTTTGCGTAATGAACTTGATATCGTTATAGAATTGAGTGATTTTGAAAAGGAGTGTTTTTTAGGCTTTTACTAGTTTTGCTAAAGAGGTCACTCCCGGTGAAGGGAACTCGGCTCTTTCCTCATCGAATAAGGTGCTGCATATTCTATAAGGAATACTACTATGCAAAGTAAGAACTAGAAAAGCAATCAAAAGACAAAACCGAGTGGGTTGTAGCATCTGCTAGTTTCGCTAAAGAGGTCACTCCAGGTGAAGGGATCTCGGCTCTTTCCTCATCGAATGAGGTGATGGATAATCTACAAGGAATACCATTATACAAAGCAAGAACTAGAGCTACCGGTTTTTAAAACAGGATTCTACAGCATCTTTAGGTTTCTTTCTTTTCATTAATCTCATTAATAAAGTCCCATCATTTATTCTTCCTAAACATCACAGAAGAAACGAAAATAGAACGTACGCTTATTTCATCCGCATTCGCCACAGTGTACCGTTATGCACCGTTAGGTTACTTAACTAATGGTATAGCGGGGCGGGACTAGCACGGGAGCAAAACATAAGCAACGTTTATTGTATATCATATATATAATAACAACATTCGTCTCATTATATAAAGTGATCACATCACAGAATATCAGCAGTAGAAGTCCACATATGAAATATTGGATGTACTAGGAATCCCGTGTTTTAACTTAAGCCAGTAAAAAAATGGATTCCGCCGTCATGATGAATAGCCAAACCCACGTCTCTAAACCCCTACGAGAGCGGCAAGCAACTCTACCAATTCTAGAGTTAGGAGACCCGGTCTCGACTCCTCGAGATGGTTTCCCACTGGACTCTAAAACCCGGTTACTTGTGCTCCCCGCCTTGGGTCTATCCTAATGCGGAAAAGTAAATAATATACATCAATGGGGACATCATCCTCAACCCGGAAGTGCTCCAATAAAAGAATATTACTAACATGTTTTTATATGAATGAAAATGAAAAACTCTCATCTCACGCAAAAAATCCCGGCTATTCAAACACGATGATCCAATATAACATATCACAACAACACATAACATCTCATGTCATCAACATAAGTAAATATGCGTATCCCAATTGTCGTTGACATATAGCAACGAAACCGGCAATACACCAAATATTACACTTACGGTCGCAGAAAAGAAAGTGAAAACTACAACAATTGGAATCCGCATCCACTTTATACATCATAAACCTAATGTATCATATACTTCGGATTTCATGCCTAACCACATGAATTCCTTAGACATCATAAACCCGGAATATCTCATATTCCTAATTTCATGCCTAACATTATAAACCCCACATTTTAGTCTCGTTATTGAAAACACTTTCCAATAACAAGTCGGGCAATTCAACAATATTCCCGACAACTTGATCGAATGCTCGTCGGAAACTTTAGTAGACGGCCGCACCCCTGATGCCGTGGACAAAGTGCACTTAGGCGGAACACCGCGGCCGTGAGCACCCGAACGGATGCTTTTGACAACGGGGTTCTTCTACAGTCACTTGGTCGGGCTATGGGGCGTGGCTATTTGGTAAGGTTACCCCGCGAGTATCCATGTACGCTACGTGATTGCGACAGAGTTTTGATCCATATCAAAATCCCATGGCAACCGATCAATTGAGACTGAATTGCTAGATTTATAAAATTCAAATTAGTTTTCACAAAACTAAATATTGTGGATTCCAAATATTGTATCACAATTCACAGATAGCTAGACAATGTTAAACGTTTTGATCGAATCAACAAACACTCACATTTCCTAGAGGGCTCAACACTTGAGCGGAGTTCAAAAATACCCAAAACATGCCACAGTACCTACGGACCAACCGTAGAAAGGCCAACCCACGCCTCACTCATGGTGCCGCGGAACTGCAGCAAACCCTAGGGTTTGGCCGCGGTTCCGTGGTCAAAAGGTTGAGTTTGGGTATCGTTCTTCTAGAGATTCCATAGAATCACCTGCAAGATTTTTTGAAAATTTTAAACTTGGAAAAATACAACTTTTGGAAAATTTTCCAGAAAGGGGTAAAATGGGTATTTGATATTCGTTCGAACTTTTTAACGTCGTCAAGATTACCCGAAACGATGTTAGAATTATGACTACGAAGCACTCCGAATTGCCTTTACATAAAGATAACATCACATGCAATCTTAGTAAAAACAAGCAACCCGTGAAACACCAAAACCCAGAGACTGGAACATGATTAAAGTTGGATTTTAACGATCAAAGATATAATTACCGCAATCAAGAACGGCGTCGCTTGGTAGCTAGCCGGTGAGTACGAGTCGGTCCACAGGGATTTTGTGTTTTCCTAATCGCTCTAACGAGTTAATTCCGATGGGTGTCGGATTGATTTATTAAATCTAAAAACTACCAAATTAAGTTATACTAAGATTATTTAGATCTAAGTCTTGCTAGGGTTAGGTTAAGGGGAAGTTGAGAGATTAAAGGTTTCCTCACCGCTTTCAATGCCCTATTTTAGATCTATTAGATATTATGGTAATTATCAATAAAGTGGATTAGAATCTTTGGGGAAGATATTTCTTCCTCTAGGTTCTTGTCCTTCCTTTATCAATCCTTACCCTAACCTCCATGGAAAACACACGCAACCTGTCCTTTATACTACGGTATCACCGTTACCTCGAGGGGTAGGGTGACGCAGGGAGCGGTGTGTGCGTGCATGCATGGAGTTCTAATTCTTATGTGTGAAGGGGCAAGAAAAGGGTGAGAGATCTCATCTCTCAAACCTTTCCCTAAGGCTAACCCTAACAAGCGAGGAGACTACTCGCTCATTAGGGGATTAAAAGACATTCTAAATTAAAAGAGAACTAAAGCAAAGAAATAAAAGGAACTTATTAATTTTTATTGATGGCTCTCTCCAAACATCAACGCAGTACAGATCTGAATTTATGAAATGAAAAGAGGCATAGGAAGGCATAACCTAATACAAGCTTTAGAGTTCCTATTTATAGAGAATAGGAAACCCTAGGTTACAATTGATTCGCATGTCTGCATTTACAAAAATACCCCTAGGAAGACCCATTCAGTGCCATAAAATTATGGTAAAATTTTTAGCTTCTTCAGGCTCAACCCCGCCGCGGAACCGCGGCCGCAGCCAGGGTTTGGCCGCGGTTCCGCGGTCAAACTGTGGAGTTGGGTTATCAGAATTCTGCTGCTGGCTCTTCTGTTCTTGTACTTCCTATTCCTACAGGTCCTTTATCATATTGGCTTCTATTTCTTCTCCAGATCTCCAGTGAATACTTGTAGTGAACTTTAACTGTTTCTTCGTGTTGTTGCCTTATACTCGGTGAACTTTTGTTCATTGTTTCTCACAATGTAGGCGCGATCGAGATTTCACCATTTATCATTTGTAGTCTCACTTTTTTGCATTGTCTTCTCATTACTTTCACTGTTTTAGATCTAAGAACCTGTAACCTGTAATATGTAGCAGACATGCGTCAAAAGCACATGTTTATTTATAAAATGAATAAGAATGGGGAATATAATAATGCAATATTATGGTATGAACAAATACCCCCAAACCTATCTTTTGCTCGTCCTCGAGCAAACTTATTTTTTATTCTCGACAAAAACCTAACCGCACTTTCGCAGGGAAACGCGATTGCACTGAGCACGTGCAACAAGCCGTTAAACCTCTAGGTGTCCCTAGTAGGAGGAGTGTTGTCTCCTGAGGGTTTTCAGCGGATTACACCCACAAAATCCTATCAATTAGGCCCATTGACTTTAATTCTCCAATTAGGGTTTCTAACAAGGAATTCTATTATCGTCGACTTGTAAATTATCCACCCATATTCTTCACACTTCCTCATCATTTAACTTAAGATTATATATGTTATATAGACCTATTTAGCTTTCGGCATCTCTTAAATTTTCCTTCTAGGGTTCCATCTCCACTTAGGAATTTTTATCATCTCTATTAAAGATACAAGTCCTATTCTTCATTCCTATCTCTTATCTAAACCCCAATCACATACCCCTACATGTGTGTATAAATCACCCCTACACTTGGAAATTCAAATCAAGCAATCATACTCTTGTCCGTTGTCCAAAGTACTTATTAATTGGTGAATTTTTAAATGAATTTTGCTTACACATCCTTCATGCGACTGTTAATACTTCTTGAGGTACCAACAACCGATTACAAGATGCGTTTGCACATTAAAGCGTAATTCCTAGTCTTACAACACCCAAGGCTTTTAGCAGTGACTCCCAAACCAGTTGGTCTAAGGCGCTAGGTGATGAGGCACCCTCGCTAAATATTTTTCTATTTTTACAGCCTTAAGTAATCACAAAAACCAGTGTTCATTTTTTTATTATCTCTTTATTCACACTTTTCTTTTCTTTTATTTTCATTGTACTAAGGACTTTAGACAAGAGCATTTCAAGGTCTCCTCTACTATTCCAAGTTTCAAGGTGCGTGTTTGTGCAATTTGTGGGGTATACATTTTCAGAATCTAGACTTAAGCTAGAAACTATTTTTCAAACTTATATTCTAATAAAGATATCAGTACTTTTCCTTTGTTTTGACTTAGCCCAAAATGTGAACTCAAAATTTGCCTATTTCTAATAAACTACAAAGACATATATTTTCTACCGTTAAACTTTAAGGAAGGTTAATTTTTAGGGTTTTTAATTTACTAAGTCTAAGATCTAGTTGTTCCTAGCTAGTTAACCTATCTGTCAAACTTAAGTCAAATAAGGCCAAAATTGAATACATTAATTTTTATAATTTTTGAAATTTTTCAATTTTTTATGGGTTTTAAAATCAGTATGCAAATGCAAAAATATATACAAATGAATGCGAAGGAAGAAGACTTATCGAGCATACCCCCAAACTTAAACTTGACAGTGTCCTCACTGTCATGCTACACCAAGAGGGTCAAAATGCCGGCACTCCCCTGTTTATTTATTTATAAATTTTTTAATATATTTTTTGAATATTTTTTTTGAATATTTTTTTTATTAGAAAAGAAAACAAAAAATATATATACATATATACAACAAGGTCCTCCCCAAACTAAACAAGGCCTTACATAAGCCAAAGGTTAGCACCAACCATTCAAAAATCTTATCGTGGTAATGGTAGAGTTGGTGAAAGGAGAGAGTGGAAAGAAGAGAAATGAGAAGCACACGAGACCGTATGAGAAGAAGAGTGGAATATGGTCTCGGTGGAGGAGAAGAATGACGGAAAAGAGAAAGAAGTGGAGTACGATCTTGAGGGTGTAAATCGAGTGAATAAATTAGCACAATTTGTGATGACCGATGTGTTAAAAGCGATTGTGCTAACCTATCAACCCGTCGAGAAATGGGGTCAAATCCCTCAAGATTCGCAAAAAAGTATGGATACACCGAACTTGGTATTGGAGATGAAAGCGTAACGGTCTCTTGTACGGTCGGAAGGATAGGAAGGACGAAAGGGAGTGAATTAGGGATAGTCTCATTCTCACCGTAGTAAACTGTCTCGAACTTGAAAGATTCCATCAATGGTTCGAAACGACTGTAAGCAACCGAGTCTGATGGTTCAACTAACTCATCTGAAAATTCAAAGGACTCAAACTCAGGCGGTGAGTCTTCAACATCGTCCGAAAAAGTGAAACACTCGTAAGTGTTATCGGCTGTGAGAACTGTGTCAGATTCAAAGGAAAATTTTTCAAGCTCACAGTCTTCAAGTGTGATATTAGGCGTGGTCGGAACGATGGAAAGGAGGGAGGGTGATTTAGTTAAAGGTTCAAGAGGATGAATTGGAAAATCCGACACATCAAACAAAAATGGTTCAACCTCAATATTATCCTCAATACTCTCCTCAATACCATCCTCATAATTCTCCTCAATATTTAACTCATCCATGCCATTATCATCAAAATCAAGACGCATATGAAATTCGGGAGAAACATTTAATAACTCGGGATGATGACTTGGACAAAAAATTTCAATCAAATCTACTGGTTCATCATCCAAAATATTCCCGGCGTCTATATCATCAATCAAGTGAAAATCAATTTTTTCTGACACCTCATCAAAAGCATGGATATTTATCGATTTAGGTTCTAGAGTGGAGGTGTAAAGATCGAAAAGATTAAGTGTGGTTTCACTCGAAAGGGGTTCTTCACAATTTGGCAAATCAAGCACTACAAAATCACACAACTCGTTTTTATTTTCAACAGGTGAACTATTTAGGGCAATCGATGGAAAACCGGAGTTGTGGGCTTCAATTGGGTAAGGGTAGGTCTGATTTGGGAGTGTGTAGAACTCACTCGCTCCTCTCAAATTCTCCCTCTGTCCAACGGCCTCCTCATACATTGGAAAATTTGGAGCTAGTTGGAAACTAGCTGCCGGTTCACTAGGTTGCATAAGGGCGGCAATGGACGCATCCACATTCCTAATCATTTTCTTTGTTGCTGAAATATAAGCTTCCAACGACTGTTCCAAACTAGACATGGGTGGTGAAGGGGTTTCGGTAAAAGATTCGAAATTGTTTGGATACGTGAAACTCCCTAATGGCTGTGTAGAAGCAATGTCTAGTGACGGTGGGAAAGTCGGGTAGGACTGGTAGGAAGTGGATGGTTGGACAGGAGTAGGATCAATATGTGGATAAAAAGGTGAATAGTCTTGTGGATCCCTAGAACTAGATGAATGGAGATGGGTGAAAGATCGGCTATGAGATTGAGCAATATGCTCAGCAATGGATATCGGTTTAGGAGTTACAGTTGGACTCGAAAAAGTGGTGTCAACGTACGAAGGTGGTGAAGGTTGACAAGGTTGATACAAAGTGGGTTGTAAAGTCGAACTGTTTCTCCTAGATGCTTCTATTTGATCTTTCAAAGAAATTTTAGACATGGAGGGATCTTCCTTAAATCGACCGAAACAATTGACGTACGAGGCAAAGTTAGGTTCAGGATACCAAAGTTCGGAAAGTGATTTATGATTTGGGATACCCATGATAGAAGAAAGAGAAGAGAAAGTAGGTAGGTGGTGCAAGGATTTCTTAGCGATAAAAGTTGCAAGTCTTTTTATAAAAAGATATTTTCCTTTTTCTCTTTATTTGGAACTGTTTACAAAAAGATTTTCGATAAAAGATATGCACAACAGAAAAGATTTCTTGCAATCAATTTTTATTTTAACGCGGCGCAAAGAATTCTGCACAAGATTTGTTATTTGGAAGGGAAAAGATTTTTAAAGCGCAAGAATCCTGCAGGAGATTTTTAGAAAAGATATATCTAGATTTCCAGAGCAAGAACAGAGGAGCTTACAGAGCAATTTTCACGAACTGAGGACACCAAAAGGCCGTGTTTCCGCGGTCGGAATAGGGACTGCGCGGCGAATCCGCGGTGGAGAAGTCGAATCAATTCCCCAGAAAATTTTTCAGAAGATGATGCCACCAGGGAACCGCGTTTCCGCGGTTGGAACTAGGTTTATGCCGCGTTTCCGCGGTCTGGTAGGTGGATCAGATGCCAAGTTTTCTTCTGTGCTCTGTTGGGATACTCCTCTGTTGGTTCGGATTAGATGTTTTCTATTTCGCTTTCTGGATTTTTCCAGATCCGAAGTTGTTTGTAGATCCTGTAAAATTCCCACAAAAATACCCTTTCCAAAAATAACAGATGATATATTTTTATATATTTTTTTTTAATTTTTCAGTTTTTATGATTTTTTAGTTTAGATTAACCCGAAATTGCAAGAAGGAAATAACACGCCATCCCCGGCAACGACGCCATTTGATTAAAGTTGGATTTTAACGATCAAAAATATAATTACCGCAATCAAGAACGGCGTCGCTTGGTAGCTAGCCGGTGAGTACGGGTCGGTCCACAGGGATTTTGTGTTTTCCTAATCGCTCTAACCAGTTAATTCCGATGGGTGTCGGATTGATTTATTAAATCTAAAAACTACCAAATTAAGTTATACTAAGATTATTTAGATCTAAGTCTTGTTAGGGTTAGGTTTAGGGGAAGTTGAGAGATTAAAGGTTTCCTCACCGCTTTCAATGCCCTATTTTAGATCTATTAGATGTTATGGTAATTATCAATAAAGTGGATTAGAATCTTTTGGGAAGATGTTTCTTCCTCTAGGTTCTTGTCCTTCCTTTATCGATCCTTACCCTAACCTCCATGGAAAACACGCGCAACCGGTCCTTTATACTACGATATCACCGTTACCTCGAGGGGTAAGGTGCCGCAGGGAGCGGTGTGTGCATGTATGCATGGAGTTCTAATTCTTATGTGTGAAGGGGCAAGAAAGGGGTGAGAGATCTCATCTCTCAAACCTTTCCCTAAGGCTAACACTAATAAGCGAGGAGACTACTCGCTCATTAGGGGATTAAAAGACATTCTAAATTAAAAGAGAACTATAGCAAAGAAATAAAAGGAACTTACTAATTTTTATTGATGGCTCTCTCCAAACATCAACGCAGTACAGATCTGAATTTATGAAATGAAAAGAGGCATAGGGAGGCATAACCTAATACAAGCTTTAGAGTTCCTATTTATAGAGGATAGGAAACCTTAGGTTACAATTGATTCGCATGTCTGCATTTACAAAAGTACCCCTTGGAAGACCCATTCAGCGCCGCACAAAATTATGGTAAAAATTTTAGCTTCTTCAGGCTCAACCCCGCCGCGGAACCGCGGCCGCAGCCAGGGTTTGGCCGCGGTTCCGCGGTCAAACTGGGGAGTTGGGTTATCAGAATTCTGCTACTAGCTCTTCTGTTCTTGTACTTCCTATTCCTACAGGTCCTTTACCATATTGGCTTCTATTTCTTCTCCAAATCTCCAGTGAATACTTGTAGTGAACTTTAACTGTTTCTTCGTGTCGCTGCCTTATACTCGGTGAACTGTTGTTCATTGTTTCTCACAATGTAGGCGCGATCGATATTTCACCATTTATCATTTGTAGTCTCACTTTTTTGCATTGTCTTCTCATTACTTTCACTGTTTTAGATCCAAGAACCTGTAAACTGTAATATATAGCAGACATGCGTCAAAAGCACCTCTTTATTTTTAAAACGAATAAGAATGGGGAATATAATAATGCAATATTATGGTATGAACAGAACACCAAACCAAAACGAAAACAAACGAACATGCCAGAACGGGCCAGGCCGGTTTTTCCAAGCATTTCGCCGGGTCAAATCCGGCGAAATGGGTTCGTTTTGGTCTCGTGTTCATTTTACATAATATGCAACATTTTGCAACTGCTTAAAAAAAATTTAGACACTCTGAAAAATTCGACAGAAACTAGGATTTTTGTTTTGAGGTTTCGGAGTTGTTTCGGTTTCGTAATTCTACAAATATTGTCTAATTCTCTAGTATGGCTCTGATACCACTGCTGGGTTCCCTAACATGACCACAGGGTTTCGGGAGGCATCAACCATGTCGTTTTCAAAAAATTGGCGCGCTAAATAACCCTAACCTAGAATCTTAACAAGAGAATTAGACGAAAGCTGGCATGTAAACAACTTTACATCTAAGTGAACCAGGAATACAACCTTTGTAGACCGGTCCTTCACTTCAAAAGCTTCGTGTAGTAGTCCCTTCGCTCCAAGTAGTGATCTCCCGGACTCTAGTAAGGCTCCACAAGATGAAATGAACAAGCTTACTTGAAGTCTTCGAGGCCGAAGATGATCTACGTCGAGGAGACACTAACTCAAGCTACCTCTTCACTAATTAGGGATTAGTGAAGCAAACTACCTAAACTAAATGGCTAATCTAATGAAGGTTGATGAAGTAGGATTTTTGCTCATTTTAGAAATAATTTTCTCACTAATTTTCTTCACCTCCTCAAAACCTAGAAAGCATTTTGGAGATGAAGAAGAAGATGAAGTGGAGAAAGGAATGAGTGAATCAATGAGTGAGAATAGCAATCATGGGTGAGATAATATCTCATATTAACTCATGTAGAGACTCAACCATGACTTAAAGTATTGGTTGGGTTAATAAATATCTCAAATAAAACAAAATTAGTGGACTAAGTCAATGGTTTTACAAGATTCCACTAGGCTCAAACCATATGACTAATTTCCAACTAATTTTGATTTACTTTAAATAAATAAAACCCTTCATTATGATAAGCATGGTGTGAGTCTCATACACCCATTTTGCATGTAGCATCAGGCATGACACAATAATATATATCACATATATATTAAGTGTACACAAATGAGAAAAATAAATGCTTAAGTGAGCTAATATTAGTTAATGTAAGTTAATATATCATATATATAATTATACATTAAATTATTAAATCAACACTTGATTTAATAATCCGGCTATATCACATATAACCGACTAATATCATGTTTATCAACTTATCAAATCAACACTTGATTCGATAACCCTGCTATATCACGTATAACCGACCGATAACACAAATCGGGAGAATAGAATACGGTATCACATACACGTATAAATCTCGGTCCCGCACATATCACATATGTGCTCCTACTTTATTTCGCCTAAGCCAGGAAACTTCTGTGTAGGACTCTAAAGACTCGTCAATACGCCGGCAGTAGGTGATGATCATATCAGTCACCCACAAGCCGTCAGCGGTGCTAGCTAGACGTAACGGCTACCCGGGTATTGATAGATCAGAAGATCAACAAGCAAGCATGTTCATACTCCTGCGAACCTAATAAGTAACACTACCGTATAGTCCGGTCTCTTCATCTGATATGTCACATATCCAGCCTGGGGGTGGTAAACGTCAGACCTCAATAGCTTGATAAGTCATGCCGATGTAAGACCCATAACGGTTTGAGAAACTACTGATAACACTTACCAGTAAATCTCAGCAACCCTGACCAGGGATTTCCTGTTATGACCAATTGAGCATAGCGCAACATCAACCCCCTAATACCGGGAGAGACGAAATCCCCTCCCATCGCTCATTGCCTCCATATGACTCGAGACTGTATCCAAAAACCACCGTTTTGCACGTTCTCTTGAACGTGGTATGGTAGAAATCAAAGCACAGTGGTGTTTCCCCCAATCAGAGCAAAGCTCTGTTTGAATTTTAAAATTCAAAAGGTGAAGCAACGCTTCAGATTCCTTGCGCTGCGCGCAGCGCGCCACGTGTCAAAAGCAGACACGCCAGCGCAAGGAGCGCTGCGCCCAAGGCAGCGCACCCCCAATCATAGCAAGGCTCTGTTTTAAAAATTCAAATTTTAAAGAAAGCAACGCTTCAGATAACTTGCGCTCTGCGCTGCGCGCCACGTGTCAAACAGTGGTGCGCTAGCGCTCTGCGCTGCACGACACGTGTCTGCGCAGGTGCGCTAGCGCAGTTGCGCTGCGCTCTGCGCTGCGCGACACGTGTCAAGCGCAGGTGCGCTTGCGCCAACTGCACCAGTACTAAAACTTAAATAATAAATTATTTAATTAATCAGAATTAAAATTCTAGAAAGATCTTTCCAATCTTATTAAAATAAGAAGATTGTCTTCTGTAAAACAGAGGCCTTAGGATCAAAAATCCAACGGTGGGGAAATATCCCCAGATCAATCAGAGAAAGATCTCTGTAACCAACTCAACAAACCAATTGACCCTATATAAAGGCCCCTAAACTCCAAGTCTCACATACAGACATAGAGAAAAGGGAAAACTCTGAAAAATTTGAAAGGCAAGCCTTTGAAAAAAGAAGATCATCTTCTTCAAGGTAAAGAATTAAATTCGTGGAAGAACAGAGATGAAAACACCTAACAAAAAGAAGAATTTCTTCTAAAAAGATCAAAGATCTAAGAACAAGATCAAGATCTTCACTACAAAAAAGAAAAAAGATCAAAAAAGATCCAATCATAAAAAATTAAAGAAGTAATTTACTTCATCCCTAGATCTTTTGATCTATATAAAGGCACAGCCTTTTGATAAACCATTGGTTCTTGAATCTTGAGGTAGAACCTTTTTAGAACAAGAAAAACTTATTTCTTTAATCTAAATTGGATCAAGATGCGCTCTGCGCTATTGGACAGTGCCTTGCACTTTTGAAATGAGCCTTTGCGCTCCTTGGATTGGCGCACTGCGCCAGAGAGCGCCACGTGTCAATCACAGAACAATCTGCGCTTTGCACTCCTAAATATAGTGCACTGTGCTCTTAGAATGGCGCTCTGCACCAGAGCGCGCCACGTGTCAGCAGCGCACTGCGCTAACAGACTTGCGCTCACTAGAACGTGACACGTGTCACCTCCACATGCTCTGGCGCCTTGCGCTCTTTAATTGGCGCAAAGCGCCTGACAGGCCATGTGGCGCACTGTCAGATTATTAAATGCTATGCATTGTTTAAAAAAGGCAGAGCCCAATTAAAAGTCTAACAGACCAATTCAAATGTTGTGCTGGCCAATTTTAAATGCTATGCATTATTAAAAAGCCCAATGCTATGCATTGTTTAAAAAGGGCAGAGCCCAAGCAAAGGCCTAACAGGCCAAAGATAAATAAAATGTTGAACATTTTCAACTGGACTTAGCCCAATTCTGGCTATAAGTCCTAAATATAAATTGAACTGAGCACAACTGCTCTCCCAATCAATTTACACCTGGTTCGAGGGTACATCTATTTACTCCTCTGGCATCCGTCGTTGTAATCCCTCAACGTCGTTAGAGAGGTGACGGGTCCCGACAATCACACACTGCAACGGACTGTGGGGTCCTTAAACTCATGGACTATGACGTCCTTAACCTCGACCGTGATGTCTTAAAACTAATACCGGGCTATGATGTCCTTAACCTTGACCGTGATGTCTTAAAACTAACATCGGACTGTGAGATCCTTAAGCTCACGGACTATGATGTCCTTAACCTCGACCGCGATGTCTTAAAACTAACAGCGGACTGTGGAGTCCTTAAATCCACGGACTATGATGTCCTTAACCTTGACCGCAACGTCTTAAATCTAACATTGGACCGTAATGTCCTTAAACTACCGATCGACCGTAATGTCACTAAACTAAACAATAGAGCCCCCAATTGCTCTCTTGTCGGATCTAAACGATCCCGTTAAGTCGATCTTAGTCTAAAATTAGACTAACGTGTCCTTAACGAACGTTTAAGTAAATCTTAGCCTCAAATAAGGCTAACGTATCCTTAAACACACACCCCAAACCCAAATCTAAGAAAGATACGGATTTGGACTAATCCATGTCCTCCGGGTGACAACACAAATTAGTCTCCGTATACAATCCACGGGCAACCGAACACAAAAACAAATACACACGACACGAAGTGACCATCTGGAGAAGGAGAAAGTGGTTACCACGATGCGGTACCGTAATTAACTGCAGGGGCTTGCGCCTGCAGGGAAGAGCGTCCCCACAATCAAAAAACCCTCGAGCGAGAGGGAATCTGACGAAGTCTGCTATATCGGCCGCACCCGTTTAAACCTTCGATACACGGTGCCATAAATCAACTTGGCATCTTCGGAGAGGTGGACGGATAGCACCTATTAGCATCTGCCCCGAATCTCAGGCAAGACGTCCCTGTCGCGCCGTCTTTCGGAGGGGAACAAATTCTGGCATGCCCGGTGGGACCTTTTCCTCTTTTCAGTCCACATTTCGTGTGTCGTATTCGCGAACGAATCGCGGTTTGTTAATGGTTGCCCTTGGGTTTCAAATTACTAAGATTTGGTCTCTTGCTTGGCGCAGAAAGCAAAACAGCAATGGCATTCACCTGCTCAAACTGCTCTAACTGCAACTGCAACCGACGCTCCGCCTCACCTGGAGGTGTAGCCTATGGACCTCAAGCGGCATCACTGTTCAAGATGCCGATAGAACAAGTTACCCAGGCTACTACTGGATTGTTTTTCGGGACCATGCTCCCGCCAATGAGATTCACTGCCCCAGTGCCCGTACCAGAAGCTCCTAAGAAGTCGGTCTTCGATCGACTTACAGCCGCTGCGGCCCCTCTCAACGGGTCGCCCAACAGCAGTGCCTCGGTCTTCTCCAGATTAGGCCAGAGCTCCTGCGGGCCCACAATGAAGCTTGCAATCCTAGAGAAGGTTATTCCGAAAAGAGTAACCAAACCTGCTCCTGAAGTCGTCAAGGCGGCTTCTCCTGCTAAGGGGTCAGTCTTTACAAGGCTGACCGTCCCAACTCCCACTCCCGCTCCTGCTGCTCAAAAGATATCGGTCTTTAATATGCTGGCACCGGCAATAGCCCCTCACCTGAACAGGGGGTAAGACAAGGTCATCCCCGTCACCGAGCCAATTCCATCAGTGCGGCACGCTCGACGTCGCAACTGGCGCCGAGTGAGGAAGTCAGGAGGCAACTCCCCTTCTAGGCTAACTCTACCAGCCCCGACGGCGGAAATTAATGCTGTTGTTCCAACCGGAAACAGCTTCGAGCCGCTGAATAAGGTGCGTAGGAATTCTCCTACCGCCATGCTGAAAAGGTCTCCCCCTCCACTGGAAAAGGTTGTTGAAGCAAAGCCAGAACAGCCCCAATCCCCTCAACGGCTGTCCTCCAAGATCTATAAAGTCTGGCGGCAGGTCCGAGACTCAGTGATCGATCCAATTTTCTCCCACCAGTACAAGAAGCTGAAGGTCCAACAGGAAGTAAGCCATCCTGTTAAGCCACGAAAAGCTATCTGGGTGCCCACCTCGACGGCCCCCTCAAATTCGACCACTCAGAAAAGGAGGCCAGAGAAAGCCCCTGTAAACGTGGCAGACCGCAAAAACACCAAGCCCAAACGCCCTAAGTCTGGGGGCATGGTGGTCCATACCGTTTACATGGCATCTGGGAAGGAAGATAGCCGCGCTTCAACGAGCCACCGACCACTCACCCGATCCATCACAAGGGCCCAAGAACAACAGCAGCAGAAGCTCCAAGAGATGCTAACTACGATGGCTGCACTCACCGGACCAAAGGAGAGCCCGGAGGCGTCATCGGAGCAGCGTCGCGAACACGAAACCGATACTGAATTCCTTCATAGAATGCTTGAAAAGAAGGACAAGGAGGCTGCAGAACAAGCGGCCAATATAAAGCAGATGGCTCTTCTATTTCAAGACATGGTTGGGATGATGATACAGCCGGATCCTCCAGCCGAAGATCCTCCGATTATCCTTAAAGATGATAGAGGAGAAACGTCAAACCCACCTCCGGCTCTTTCAACAGCTAAGGAGGAAACAATTTCCAAAGTTGCCCTGGATGATTACATTGCTCAACAAATACGAGTTCACCAGGCAAATGAAGCGGCCGGCCAAGATGTCAAAACGGGGCGACCATATCCGAGCTGGTATGATCAGATTAAGTACCCGCCAGGCTATACGATCCCGAAGTTCCATGTCTACAAGGGGATGGGCAATCCCCATCAACATGTCGCCCAGTTCAGGGCTCTTTGTGGTAACACCGGCGGCGATGATAAGCTCCTGCTTCGCCAATTCGTCGGCAGTTTATCGGAGACGGCGTTTGAGTGGTATTCCGAGCTTCCGAATGACTCCGTCAAAACTTTTGCAGAGATGGAGTTGCTATTTACTCAGCGATTCGAGAGCGCCAGTGAACGCACCCCGATAACGGCATTGATTAATGCAAGGGTAAAGCCTGGCGAAACTTGGGTTCAATATGCAATCCGATGGCGGAACCTGTGATCGAAGTGCGAACAGCGCATCGAAGAAGCACCAGCGGTGGGCATGTTCGTAGGCACCTCAGACCCTCATGCAACTATTTCACAGTTCATGATGTTCTTCAAACCGACCACGTTCCAGGCTTTAATTGATAAGCTAGCCCAGATGGATCAAATGGGTCATAGACCGTCTCCCCTGAAGCCGGAACCTCGAAACAAAAAGGGTAAAGGGAAGGCAACCTTCGTTGTGAACACCCAACAACAGCCCAGTGCCCCGAAGCTAGCAGATCAACTAGAGGAGAGACGACGCTATTACAACGAGAAAATGAAGCGTCCTTACTCATTCCCACGGGACAAGACGAAGAGGTTGTTTGAGCTGGCTATACGCAACAGACTTATCAGTTTGCCAAATCCCAGGCGACCGCCAAAACCCAGCAAGGTGAATAATCTCAATTACTGCCTTTACCACCAAACGGTAAGTCACCCGATCGAGGATTGCTTCATCTTTAAGGGATGGATCGAAGATCAATACCTACAAGGCAAGTTTACGCTGTCCGAGAAGTGGAAGGTAAACCCACCACAACCTCACACTCCTAAGAAGACGGACACACCGGGGGTAACTTGTTCTTTTGTTGAAGAAGCTCCATGGGAGGTCGTGCTTTCCGCCAAAACCAAAAAGATGCTGAATGATCTCCAGACATGCCCGGCGATCAGGTGGAAGAACCCGCTGGAACCTCAGATCATCGAAGGGATGCTGAAGCCGCGTCCAACTCCAAAGATTGGTGGTGATGGCCCAAGCATTCATACCCAGCCGTCAAAATCTTCAAAGAAGAAGAAGAAGAGATCTAAAAAGCCTGTGAAGCCTGGTGACAAGCGCACGGACCTGCAGAAACAGATCGACGCGCTGGAGGAGTATAATCAGAAGGCGCGGACTCCCATCACGCTCCAAGAGTTCCTCAACCACATCTTTCAGGAAGAAGATGATGGAGAAAGCTCGTCGGATGAATCTGAGGGATACGTAGAAAGTTGTCATGTGATCTCTCACTCGTTTACGGACGATGAAAAGTCTCCTTGCACTGAGAAGCTGGGGGCAGATCCTAAACCGGAACTTCTAGGGCCGTCAGATGAAATGATCGACACATTCCTCAATGAAGCTCTCCTGAAAAGTAAAGATGATCGGGAGCGCGAGACGGCCATATTTGAAAGAGCCAAACGCCGGCGACTGGATGAAAAGGTCAAAACACTTCCGCCCAATCAAAAGACATCTGTTGCGGACAAAAACAAATTCAAGATGAGGAAAAGGTTTGCTAAAGCCATATCAATGGGAATGAAGCTACCACCCTCCGAAGGAAACTCTCTCGATGAAGCAAAGATGCATCCTAGCTACTGCTCATATCATCGAAAGATTTCGCACCCCACCGAGAAATGCAATGCTTTTAAAAGATGGTGGCAGGGATATGTTGCTCACCGGCAACATTTTAAGCGGATGAAACACAAAACTCGGCGGGAGCAAAGAAGTGCGACTGAGGAGCATAAAAGAGACACCGGTAACTGTCGCATGGTCAACACCGAGGGATCGCAAATTCTCACTTTTGGAAGCGACTCTGACGAAGAAATGGCTCTTGACCCTCTTTTGAAAGAATCCGCATTGGGAGAAGAGGAAGAATTAAAGACCTGTGAAAACATCCAGCTGCGCAATCGCACGCTTCCGGAAAAGAATCTCGGACCTACGAGTAAAAAGGATAAGGGAAAAGAAAAGGTCTCCGAGGATATCGCCCTCGATGACCAAGTCATGAAAGAGCTGACCGCCAAGGACCCGCCAAAGAAGAACAAGGTGGACTACAACGTCCTGGCGCACTTGAGGAAATTGCCCTCACAACTTAGCATTCTCGACGCCCTTTTACTATCCAAAGAAGCGAGAGATTCATTGATCAAGGCGCTGCAAGAGCCATAGCAATTCCAAGCTTTTCTCGCCGAAGAAAAGATGAAGGACGAGCTGGAGGAAGTACACACAGCCGATATCACCTTCAGCGATGAAGACCTCCTCCTTGGGACGTGCGAGCACAACCGTCCCCTCTATGTTTCAGGGTACTGCCATGATATAAAGATAGGCAAAATCCTGGTCAACAATGGGTCTTCCGTCAATCTCCTTAATGCGCGAATGTTGAAGGAAATCTGCATGAGCATCCAGCATCTTGCTCGCGATAAGATCACCATCTCTTGTTTTAACTCCCAATCATCGCGGACTCTCGGGTCTGTGATATTGACATTACGCTTCGGGCTGCTGGTCACAGACATTAAATTTCATGTCATTGAAGCTAAGACGTGCTATAATGCTTTGCTCGGCCGACCCTGGTTACACGAGTACAACATCATCCCCTCTACACAACATCAGCGTATGAAATACTTTAAGGATGGTCTTGAGTACACCGTAACAGGAGAGCTGAACCCGTTCTCCGTGAACGAAGTCCGTAAGTATGAAGATGCAAAATATTTCTTACCAGATTTCGAAGACACAGAGAGATGTCGCAAGCCAGAGAACAAACCTATCGCCACCATTCCTGTCTTCGGGAGTGATGCTAAGGAAGAGGAAGAGATGGTTTATTCAGGCCCACCCCAGTACAACAAGCCGGGACCGTCCACTCCTATGTTGATCTTTGGCAGCGACTCGGAAGATGAGGTCCATGCTATATTCTCCGCTCGGCCTTCAGTACAAACATTCGCCAATGAAGAACAAACTTTGCAAATTGCCATGGTTCCGCCTAAACATCATAAAGAACTAGACATGCTTCACACCTACAGTGTGGAAGAGCTGCAGATGTTCTATGTCCCTCCCAGGCGAGAAGGAGAAAAGGCGATCCTATTCTACCGCTCCAGGAAAACCAAAGTGGAGAAAGAAGTCTGGCACGGCACAGATCTTACACTTGACAGGCTTCAGCCCATCCGTCTGCCTAGATATTATACAGAAGGCTTGAAAAGGCTATTGAAACGCCAAGGGATACCCTTCAAACAAACCGCTCAAAAAGCAAAGTTCTATGACAGGGTTTGGAATGTTCCCGGAACTCAACGCAAGTAGCCCAATGGGAGAATGGAAGCAATCGGGTTTGGATATGTTCGGTCCAAGAAACGGGAGCTACTCCGCGATTGCTATGTCGTACATGACTTCGACGAAGAAGGAAAAGCTCAATGGGAGAATGCTAATCCTGAACCAGAAAAAGTCCCCGATGTAAAATTTCCCGGTCCGTCGTTCGAAGAACAAATGGACAAGCTTATAAGGGAAGCTGGTCAAAAAGTCCGAGACGACCACAACCGCGAAATGGCCATCTACGAGAAAGCTAGGACGCAACGCCTTCTTCAACAAGCTGCGAAAGATGAAAATGCCGCTCCCTGTCAACCTGTTGTAAAAAAGGCCCGACGCAGAGGCAGAAACAAGTCAAAAAGCGGAAAAGGCATTCAGCAACGACAAAGTGGGACCAAGAAGCCACGCGATCGGGAATCGAGCGGCCCGGATTCGTCCCTTATGAAGAAGATGAGTCGAGCATACTCTTTTCCTCAGAACAAAACACAGAAAATACTTGATCTCGCCATAAGACATCAAATGATTACACTTCCGGAGTCTAAACACCTCGGGCAAGTCAACGAAGTCTCTCACCCAGACTATTGCTCTTATCACCAAGCAATAGGACATCCTCTTGAAGATTGCTTCACCTTCACGAACTGGGTCGAAGATCAGTATCAGCTCTGCAAGTTCGCTCTATCTGACAGTTGGAGGATAACACCGCCGCAGAAGCATGAACCCAAATCCGCGAGAGTAGAACCAGATCTACATCGGTCTTCGAAGCGAACTCGTACTTGTCATATGATAACACTATCAAAAGAAGAGCCTGAGAATATGGATGACCTCCCCTGGTGCCTCGAAAACAATGATGACGAGGTAATCTCAGAGTTTCCACCAGCGCCAAAAGAGCTGGAAGATGGAATACATACTACTGCAGATAATCTCAAGAAGATTGATTTGGGGACGACAAGTGACCCGCGACCGACATTCGTCAGTGAGCTGCTATCTGAAGAAAAGGTGGCTGCGTTAAAAGACGTGCTTATGCAGCATAGAGATTGCTTTGCATGGAACTACTCCGAAATGCCAGGATTAGATCCAGAAATCGCAGTCCACAAACTAACGATATCCCCGGACATCAAGCCAATCAAACAAGCACCGAGAAGAATGCGGCTCGAGCTTGAGATGAGCATCAACGCCGAGGTCAAGAACTCGATCGACTCTGGCTTCATCCAGGAAGTTCAGTACCCTGATTAGATCGCCAACATTGTCCCAGTGATGAAGAAAAATGGGACAGTGCGCATCTGTGTGGACTTTCGGGATCTCAATAAAGCCTGCCCGAAGGAAGATTTCCCAGTGCCGGTCACCGAGCTGATGATAGACAATACGTCCACTCACGAAGTCTTCTCCTTCATGGATGGATCGTCAGGATACAATCAGATAAAGATTCATCCCGAAGTCCAGAAGCACACCGCTTTCCGAACCCCTTTGGGTATATTCTGCTACAAGGTGATGCCCTTCGGTCTAAATAACGCCGGTGCCACCTATCAGAGGGCCATGACGAAGATCTTCGATGACCTCATACATGAAATCGTCGAATGCTATATCGACGACCTCATGGTGAAAAGCAAATCATACGAGGAACATCTTGAACATCTGAAGATCGTATTTCAACGCCTTTGGCAATACAACTTGAAGATGAACCCTCTCAAGTGCGCATTCGGAGTCTCCTCGGGCAAATTCCTGGGATTCATCATACGACATCGAGGTATTGAGATAGATCCGTCAAAGATCAAGGCGATCATAGAAATGCCCCCGCTAAGGACTCTCAAACAATTGCGATCTCTCCAAGGGAAGCTGGCATACATCCGGCGATTTATAGCCAATCTCTCTGGCAAGTGCCGTCCTTATAGTCACCTGATGAAGAAGGGAACCCCGTTCGTCTGGGATCACAAATGCTAAGGGGCGCTAAACGAAATCAAGCAGTATTTGCAGAACCCGCCAGTGCTAGCCGCTCCGGTCAAGGGAAGGCCCCTTATTCTTTACACCACAGCCCTCGAAGGTTCCTTAGGCGCATTATGGGCACAAGAGAACGACCAAGGGAAAGAAAGAGCTCTCTATTACTTGAGTCGAGTTCTCCTGGGGGCAGAAAGCAATTATTCTCCCATCGAAAAGCACTGCCTGGCACTGATCTTTGCGATAACGAAGCTCAGGCACTATGCGTTGGCGCATGAAGTCCGTCTCATATTGAAGGTGGATCCTCTCAAATATTTGATGTCAAAAGCCATATTAATAGGGCGACTCGCTAAATGGGCCTTGCTCTTGATGGAGTTCTCAATAACTTATCAACCTCTGAAAGCAGTGAAGGGCCAGGCCATCACCGACTTCCTCGCTGAGCATCCGATACCGACCGATTCTCCCTTGAATTGCGAGCTTCCAGACAAACATGCGTTTGACACAATCGATGGAAATGATACCCGGTGGGAACTTTATTTTGATGGAGCATCTTCTATGAAGAAGCGCAAACAAAACACGCCTATAATCAAATCAGGGGCAGGCCTTATCTTCATGACCCCACAAGGAGGGATAATGCGCTTTGCTTTCTCCTTGACAGAGCCGAGGACGAACAATGAAGCTGAATACGAAGCTTTGATAGCAGGCCTCGAGATCGCCATCGACATGGGAATTGAAAATCTCCTCATATAAGGAGACTCCCAACTGGTCGTTAGTCAAGTAAATGGTGACTATCAGACGTGCAAACCAAAGTTGGTGAAGTACGGCGAAAAAGTGCAGCAACTGCTGACCCAAATACCTTCCTGCACCCTGGAAAGCATACCGCGTATGGAAAATAGCAAAGCAGATGCACTAGCTATGCTCGCTAAAGAACTGGCCGACGAGAACCTTGATGACGTGAAAATCGTTGTGCAAAGCCGTCGGGTCCTCGCACCGGCAGAAATATCTCCGGAAAAGGAAGCGATTGAGCAGACGGCCCTGCAAATAAAAGACCAAGAAAAGGCTGAGGATTGGAGAGAGGTCTTTATAGACTACTTCAAATCCCGTCGAACGCCTGAAGATGCGTCCTCAAAACATCAGCTCATGAAGCGAGCCTTATCTTTCGCCTTCGTCAATGATACTCTGTACAAGAGGTCATTTGATTCCCTATGGTTGAGATGCCTAGGACCTGAAGAAGCGAAAAGAGTCATCCAAGAAGTTCACGACGGACTCTGCGGTTCTCACCAAGCAGGCCCAAAGATGAAGTTGAAGATTAAACGGATGGACTATTACTAGCCCACGATGATTCAGGACTGCCTCGAATATGCGAAGCAATGCCACTCATGCCAGATCCATGGGGACTTCATCCACCAGCATCCAAATCCACTACATCCAACGGTGGCTAGCTGGCCATTCGAAATGTGGGGAACTGACATAATCGGCCCCATCGAACCAGCATCGTCCAGGGGACATTGATTCATCTTGGCGACGACTGATTACTTCTCCAAATGGGCAGAAGCAGTACCGATGAGGGAAGTGAAGACGGAGAATATCCTCTATTTCTTCAAGACGCACGTCATTTACCGGTTTGGAACTCCGAGACGGATCATCTCTGATAACGGGCTGGCCTACAGAAGCCATAAAATCAGCCGCTTCGCACAACAGCACAACATAGACTGGAGATACCCCTCACTTTATAATCCCCGAGATAACGGTCTAGCTGAGGCTTTCAACAAGACCTTGACGAAGATCGTGAAGAAGACGGTGTCCCGAAATAAGAAAGATTGGCACGAGAGGCTGCAAGAAGCTCTCTGGGAGTATCGAACTACGTTCAAGATGGCCACGAACACTACGCCGTACGCGTTGGTATTCGGTACAGAAGCAGTACTCCCTCTCGAGATAGAATTACCTTCTCTACGAGTGGCGGTCCATTACGAGCTAACGGACGAAGAGAACGCTCACCTTCGGCTTGAGGAACTTGATGCCCTTGATGAAACCCGGCTCCTGGCGCAACAAAATCTGGAGTCTTATAAAGCAAAGATGACGCGCTCATATGAAAGATTGACCAGGCCGAGGACATTCCGCCAAGGCGAACTCGTGCTAGTGGTTAAAAGACCCATGATCCCCAATTGCGCCAAGCGGGGAAAATTCGAGCCAAATTATGAAGGTTCATACATCATAGACAAGGTCTACCAGGATTGAGCCTATCTACTCATGGACATGCATGGCGAAAGACCTTTCAGGCCGATAAACGGCAGCTTCCTGAAGAAATACTACGCTTAACAAGTTACGGCCTAGATCAATGATAGATGACGATGACTATGTCTGCTCGCTATCTTCCTAAGCCCAAAACTCTATAAGTAGTAACTGGTTAACGGACCAAAACGTCCTTAAACTAACAGCGGTCCGAAACGTCCTTAAACTAACAGCAGACCGAAACGTCCTTAAACTAATGACGGACCACTATGTCCTAAAACTAGCTGTTGACCGAGATGTCAAGAAGCTACGGTGGATCGCAGCATCCCGAAGCTGATAAAATAAAAAAAAAAAAAAAACGGTATGTCCATAAGCAAAATGGGCACGGATGAAAACCCGAAAGGGCTCCGTGAGTAAAAACAGCAGGGCTACCGGCGAGTGTTTGTGAAAACCCAAAAGGGCGCAACCTCGTTATATAAAAAAAAGAGAGAGAATAATAAAAAAAAAGAAAAAGAAAATGGTATGTCCATAAGCAAAATGGGCACGGATGAAAACCCGAAAGGGCTCCGTGAGTAAAAACAGCAGGGATACCGGCGAGTGTTTGTGAAAACCCAAAAGGGCGCAACCTCGTTATATAAAAAAAAAAGAGAATAATAAAAGAAAAGAAAAGAAAACGGTATGTCCATAAGCAAAAAAAAAAAAGAAAAGAAAACGGTATGTCCATAAGCAAAATGGACACGGATGAAAACCTGAAAGGGCTCCGTGAGTAAAAACAGCAGGGCTACCGGCGAGTGTTTGTGAAAACCCGAAAGGGCGCAACCTCGTTAAAAGACACTTACAGGGTCCTCTCGACCTTATAAGGAGAAACCACCCGCATGAGATCCTTACGACTCACAAGGGAGCAACACACTTAGGGATCCCCACGATTCCTATGGAGAAATTACACTTGCGAGATCCTCACGACTCGTAAGGAGAATTCTCTTATGGGACGCTCACGGCTCATAAGATTTGAAAGTCTTAAATTACAGAGACCTGAACCTGTTCTTAAGCAACCCCCACAACCTTCGATACTGCCCTACAAGCGGCTCGATACTGACCCTTGTATACAATCCACGGGCGCGAATAAACATTTCCCTAATAAAGTCCCATCCGCGACTAGGGATATGTTCGCACGGCAAACAACCCTTGTGAGTCCTCTCGACTTATAAGGAGAGAACTCTCTTGTAAGATCATTACAACTCACAAAGAGCCATACACTTAGGAATCCTCACGACTCCTAAGTAGAAAACACACTTACGAGATTCTCACGACTCGCAGGGAGAAATAGCTTTATGAGACCCTTACGGCTCATGAAGTAAAAAGCCTTAGTCGACAGGATCTTAACCCTGTTTGCTGAGCCACCTTTGTTCGACATCGACAGAGGCAAATAATGATTCGCTCCTGACAATATCCCAGTTGTAGCGGTGCTGATGCCGAAATCGGTGTCTAATTCCATGCTTGCAGCGAAAAACCAGCAAGCCACACATGCATACGAAATAGCCGAAATGATGGGGCAACTTGCGACAAAATCAGGAAGTAAAAATGTATGAATGCGAAATAGCCGAAATGGTTGAGCAACCCGCAATAAAAAGCATCGAATAAAAATAAAATAAATAGACGAAATGATTGGGCACCGCGAAAAATAGCCGAAATGATGGGGCAATCGCGACCTTCGCGATATAAAAGCTGAAATGATAGAGCATCGCGGAAAGAAATAAAATAAAATATATAAAATGAAATTTATGCCCTATAGGTGATGTCATGTAAATCCCTGTATACAATCCAGGGGCGCAAACAAAGAAGGAATCGCACTCCTTCTCTCCCAGGTTTCAGCAGAAAAAGAAGCCAGATTTCGATGAGTCACGGATAGCCTGGAAATCATCTCAACATTTGTCTCAGCAGACACAACATCAAACAAAGCGGAACAGCGGCAACACCCAGTTCCATGACTCGACGGTGTACAGATGACCGAGAGTCAAATCCCAACTCCGTGAAATGCGGATATAATCAACAAAATTCCTGGTCACGTGGAACATGGATAACGTCACTTCTGACCCCGTGCAAAACGTCCAGAGCGGATCCTGGTCCTCGCAGAGCGCGGCAGTGAACCCGTGTGAAGCATCCAGAGCGGAGCCTAGTCCTCGCCAAACACGGCAGTGAACCCGTGTGAAGATTCTAGTGCAAATTCCTGGTTACGTGGAACGTGGATAACGTCACTTCTGACCCCGTGGAAAACGTCCAGAGCGGATCCTGGTCCTCGCAGAGTACGACAGTGAACCCGTGTGAAGCATCCAGAGCGGAGCCTAGTCATCGCCGAACACGGCAGTGAACCCGTGGGAAGCATCTAGTGCAAATTCCTGGTCACGTGGAACATGGATAACGTCACTTCTGACCCCGTGGAAAACGCCCAGAGCGGATCCTGGTCCTCGCAGAGCACGGCAGTGAACCCGTGTGAAGCTTCCAAAGCGGAGCCTATTCCTCGCCAAACACGACAGTGAACCCGTGTGAAGCATCTAGTGCAAATTCCTAGTTACGTGGAACACGGATAACGTCACTTCTGACCCCGTGGAAAACGTCCAGAGCGGATCCTGGTCCTTGCAGAGCACGGTAGTGAACCTGTGTGAAGCATCCAGAGCGGAGTCTAGTCCTCGCCAAACACGACAGTGAACCCGTGTGAAGCATCTAGTGCAAATTCCTGGTTATGTGGAATGCGGATAACGTCACTTCTGACCCCGTGGAACGTCCAGAGCGGAGCCTGGTCCTGGCCAAACACGGCAGTGAACTCGTGGGAAGCATCCAGAGCAAACATCGGACTGTGGAGTCCTTAAATCCACGGACTATGATGTTCTTAACCTCGACCGTGATGTCTTAAAACTAAATAGTCAAACAAAACGAATTCGAACTGATTTTACTTTGGTTTAAGGGTACATCTCTTCACTCCTTTGATATTTGTCATTGAAATTCCTCAACGTCTTCAAAGAGGTGACGGGTCCCAGTAACCACGCATTTCACGGACTGTGGAGTCCTTAAATCCACGGACTATGATGTCCTTAACCTCGACCGTGATGTCTTAAAACTAACACCGGACTGTGGAGTCCTTAAACTCACGGACTATGATGTCCTTAACCTCGACCGTGATGTCTTAAAACTAACGTTGGACTGTGAGGTCCTTAAACTCACGGACTATGATTTCCTTAATCTCGACCGTGATGTCTTAAAACTAACAACGGACTGTGGAGTCCTTAAATCCACGGACTATGATGTCCTTAACCTTGACCACGATGTCTTTAAACTACGGTACCCCGGAAAGTATCCGCAACAACCCCTGACTCCGTGAAATGCGGATAAGGGCAACTTCACCCATCACTTGCGGGTCCTCACGACTCGTGAGGGAGTAAATTCTCTTTTGAGATCCGTATGACTCTCAAGAGAAAACACACTTAGAAATCCTCACGATTCCTATAGAGAAAACGCACCTACGGGGTCCTCTCGACCTGTAGGGAGAAAATACTTTATGAGACCCTCACGGCTCATAAAGTTGAGAAGACTTAGGTGACAGATCCTAACCCTGTTTTCTAAGTCGTCGCCACTCTACAAAAAGCATAAGATTGGCAGTTATATACTATCTATGGATCGTACTTGCTAAAATCACAGGGCAAACAACACAGCAAGAAAGAAGGAAGCAGAGAAATGACGCAAGACATTATGAAGAATGTATATCTTTTATTCATGAATTCGATTGAGTACAAGATACATTGTGTTAAAGAATAAAAGAAACAAATACATTTTATTTACAATTACAAATGATTCAAAATGATTCATGGAGAAGGAAGCGTCTTCAACAAATCCGCAAGTTGCTCTCGCACTTCCTTCAGCGCCTTCTCCCGATCGGCTGCCGCGGCCAACTCTGCTTCCACCTGGGCCCGCTGCTGCAAGTAGGATGAAAGCTGTTCTTCAACGGCTCGCTGAGCTGCTTCATGACCTTGGGCATCACGCTCAACAGCATCGAGCTTCTACTTCAATATTAACCCATCAGAAATACTTTGCAGAAGGCCCTCGAAGATAACTTTCACCCGGGCAGCGTTTGCGTCGACCTCAGCACGCAGTCGAGCAGACTCGCTTGAGGTCTCTTTGCATTCCCTCCGCCTTAAAGCCGCTTCTTGCTCAAGAAGGCGAAAGTAAGAAGCGTTCTGCTCGATCCATGCCGCTCGTTGAGTACTCGTGGCCAAAATCTCAAGGGCAGGACGCATAAGCTCCAGCTGATGCAAGCAGGCCTCGATCTCCCTGCAGTGATTAACCCAAGACTCGACGACGCCTTCATTATGAAAATTTACAAGCGTCGCCAGCATCGGATTAACCTCAGCAGCGAAATCTGCGGCAGATACAGGAGCTTCTGCGTCAAGCTCCTCGACGCATCCGCTCAGCATACTCAAACTCATCGCAGCACCCTTTGAGGAGAGACGTCTGGAGAATGGGCCTGCTGGCATCATAATGCGAGACTCGAAAGGAACTGGAACCGGAGTGATAGCTGCAAAACAAATCACAATCAAATGATAGACCTAAAAATACAAGAGATTCATGAACAGTGGAATTTACTATACCAGCTGCACCAGGTGGCAAAGCCGGGAGGACCGGTGGCGCAACCGATCTCTTATCTTCTCCTTCGATCTGTAGCACTGCAATCAGGGAAAGGAAGAATCAGAGACAATTTTATTATTGGAAAAAGAAAAGAGCATTAATTGAAAACCATACTCACCAGCGCCACTAGATGAAGCAAGCTCCGACGGGATGGAGAAGTGTGGATGCAGCACCCGGTACAGGTGATCAAAAAGCACTCCTGCAAAGACGCAATAGTACAACATCAGTACGTAAATTATGCAGCCAAAATAAGACTGATGGGTCGCAAATCCATACCATCCAGCATCTGTGATGGTACGAAGGAGGGTAGAGAGGTGGCCACCGTCAGGGCGGTAACTGACGGCGCTCCCTCGAGTAAAGGGGCATCAGCACTAGCCGCACCTGTATTAGAAAACAAGATAAGCCCTGTCAGGAAGGATTGCAGAATAAAAAAGGACGGTAACCCAAAATTTACCTGATGAGTCGCCAGCCGAAACGATGGCGTCTCCCTCCTCCATTGGCATGGTTTTGCCTCCCGTTGCCTCATCGCCCGACTCTATAGGAGCCGTCGTCATGCTCTCAAGGCCGGGAGACGGCAAAGGACCGTAAGCAGGGAGTGCGATGATCGGAGCGGTGCCCGACTCTTGAGAAAGAGCGGCCGTTTCGTCCTCAGCGATCATACCTGTCTCACCCGCTACCTCCTCGGGCTCGGCGGTTGCAGCCGTCTCGTCCACCACTGCCATAGGTTCATCGGTCACGGCCGCTCCATCCGCTGCTGCCTCAGGCTGGGTTGTAGCAGCCGTCTCATCTGCCGCCACCTCGCGCTCGGCAGTGGTGGCCATCTCGGGCATAGTAGTCATGACCGTCTCGTCAGCCACTAGCTCGGACCCGGCAACTATGGCCGCACCGCCCACCGTCGCCTTGGGATCAGCTGCCACCTTCTCCACCGTCCCTTCAGGCTCGACGGTCGCCGCCGCTCCTTCAGTAGGACTCGGCCCTGCAGGACAAGATATATAAGAACCGATAGTTTTACAACTTTTAAAACAAAGCCTTGAAAAGCACATTACCTGAGGTGGATTGACCGTTAGCTTCCCGAGCTGCACGCGCCGCCCGTCTGTGAGCAGTAGACAAGGCGACCGGGGGCTCCTCTGAAGGAGTAGCAACGGGAGTAACGGCGCTTGAGCCCGCCCCCACGGCCAAAGCAGCGCTACGCTCCCTCGCTGCGCGCCTCAAGTGCTTCCTCTCCTCCCGGGCCGTCACGACGGACCTTTTGGAAGCCTCCTTCAGTAAGGCGGCGTCGTCCGCATTCAGAGTTGCCTCCAGAGCCTTCAAGGCATCCATCATCGGCTTTTTAAGAAGGGCCTCTTGCGGCAACCCCGAAGAGGCCGGGACTTCGGTAGCTGGCTCGGGGAGAATTCCCGCATCGGCTTGCGAGGCAGGTCTTGTGGTCCCTGCAATGAGACAAAGAAAAGGTTAGATTGGCCATAAAAAAGGAAAATAAAGACTCAATGAGCCGAGACGTACCAACGCCCAATAGAGCGCGTTTCCTTTCCTCCTCCTCGAAGGTTTTGAGGGAAGCAGCGATGGCTTCTTCAGTAGAAATGCCTGTTTAAAAAGGAAAAGCGTTAGTCAAAGACAATGATAAAAGTATGATGAAATGATGAAGAATACAACTAGTGATTACCTGATTGCGCGAGTTTAGCCAACCATGCTTCGAGCCTTGCCGATCGCTCAGAAGCCGCGATGGCGGCCGCCAGATATGTGTCTTCTGGCTCTACGAAGAAACCCTCGTTGCTTCCGTACTCGCTTAGGCCTTCGGTGAGAGGGGCCTGAGGCTCTAAGTTGAGGACGGCATCAAGAGAAAGAACCGACTTCTTCTTCCTCTTCTGCGCGCGAACCCCGGACGCACCCAAAATCAACTTACGTTTTGTGGGCACCTTAGGATGGCGGGTCCCGATGTCTGAGCCCACGCCGGATTCAGGTGAAACCACATTCACCGTCTCCACCGGAGCACGGGGCGCTGGGGGTACGTCCATGGTATCACGGGGCAATCCGCACGGGGGCTTAGCACATGCGAAGGCTCATCTCCAGCATCTCCTCTCAACGGAGGAACGACAGGGATCCTTGGCCTCAGGGGAGCTTTGCAGTCGCTGCCAGGGGGTACACCCTTGTGGTCAACCAGCAGCCGCTTCTCTTCTCGGATAACAGCACCCATCGCGTGCTGATACCAAGCCCCGTACACGTTTAGGGCCCTTGAAACACAACTTGGCTCGCTAATAAAGAAGTGGGAGCCCGTGTTCAGCCGCATAAAGTGGTGCAGCGCGCTCCGTATCCCCTCCTTGGTGGCCGTAGGCTCTTCCAAAAACGCCTCCAATGGGACCCCCTGGTTATAACTTGATTGTTGGGCGAGCCGATGGGGGTTGTACCACATGAAGAGCGCCATATCATTTTGCCTGAACACCAGGAAGCCCGGACGGATGGAGTATAAGTGAAGAATCTCTCGGGCTTTCAATACGGAGGCCCCGTCCTTGAAACCATCACGCAACGCCAATACCGCCTTGGAGGTCTCCGGGCCGATGGTCATGACCTTGTCCGTGAAAGAGATGCTTGCTCCGACCGTGCGCGGACGAAGAAACAACCCCCTAGCCTCCCGCGGAGGCGGATTCACAATAGAAGCGCCGACCAACCGCATGACTCTCGGGAGTCTGCACTTCTCGTAGAACGAGGGCCTCTTGTGAATACCAAATACCCCGAGCATATGCATTTCCATCCATGAAGTAAAATAATGCATCGGGAAATTGGTGGGTTGCACCCCTGGTTCATTTGCGTCCGCCGCCACGCTAAGTCCATGGTACAGATGGGCCAAACCGGCGATTCCAATCGACAACTGTATACCAGCCACCATCCGATGCGCTGGGTAAAAGACGGACGACCTCATGTAACGCGGGTGCATGGGGAGCGCGAACCAGCACAGCCATAACCCCAGAAACCCGAGAAAGAAGGTCTCCTCGTCGATGCCCAGAGCGGCGATTTCCGATAAGGGGACAACTGCAGCATCGGGGAGGTAAAAACCCTTTTGGTCGTCTTCCAGTGCTGGTCGACGATCCAAGCCAAAGCCGAAGGGGTCGTCGAGCTTGGCAAATTTTTCGCCCCGCTGTGATAGAATCTCCGGTCGAAGAAAGCGGGCGTTGAAGTCGGCGAAACTAACTCCCCGGCCTCCCGACTCCAAGTAGAGACTTTCATACATATTCAGCATCTTTACCAGACTCGGGAACTGGTGCTGAATAGCATTTTCCGGCGTTAGGCCCATTACCAGCGGTTTGGTGGTGAAGATATATTCATCAGGAGGAAGTAGCTCTTCATAATGCTCCCCCCTCACCGGCAAACCGGAAATCTCAGCAAATTCTTCCAGGGGGATGGAGACTTCCCTGTCCGTCAGAAGAAAGGTATGGGTGGGGATGTTCCATTGTTCCACGAATGCCTTAACCCACCACGTCGGAGGAGCAGGGTACTCGAACAATGAAGCGTAGACTGCGGGGTACAGACCAATCTTCAGCAAATGTGTCTTCTTCGCTGACAAGATGTACCTGGCCCACTTCAAATACCCGGCCGATTGTCGAGGGGTCAATCCAATATTATAAGGTTGTCCCCAGGGGCGCGCCTCACCCTGGCATATGCGCCGCCCCAAAATATCCACGGCTGCCAGCGGCTGCACGGGAATGGCAGCAATCGAAGGGTGAAGAAGATCCTCCGAATTCCAATTTACGACCTCCACGGCATACTTCACCGGGGGTACATCTGCATATGGGATCGATGAGATCGGCTCTGATGACGTCGCGCAAGAGAAGCTTCGGTGACCCTTGATAATTTCACTATACCATCTACCCCACAGGTGATGGTTCTTATACTCCGGGTCGAAATCCTTGATAAGAGCAAGAACCTCCCGGTCCACCGGTGCCTCAGGGAATCCTCCCTCTGAGCGAACAAATGGGAACGAAAGATCAGCGGACATGTTTCCTACAAGAAAAAGCGAAATTCAGTTATCAGTATCATAAGTTAATTTTTAAAAATTCCAACGCTTGGTACTTTAAAATTTATACCACACTGCAATGCAGTGGAGAGGGGACCAAAGGGGGACCCACAAAATCCAGATGACAATGCATCAGTTAATAAGACAGCCTCATCATTGGATGAGACTGTCAATTAATGATGAGATTCTCAAAAGAATATTCTCATTAAATGAGAAATCCCTTGAGACAAGGAGAAAATGTCCCTTTTCAGAGCAAAGCTCTGTCACAGAGTGACACTTGTCAAACTGTGGTCATAAGGGAATAAAATTCCTTAAAGAGCCTAGCTCTGTAATAATGATGGAAAAATCCATCAAAGGAAAAATTAATTCCTAAAAATTAAAGTTTGGGATCTTAAAAGATCCATGAAAAAACTCTTAAGAGTTCTTCATCAAAAAGATCAAAAGATCTATATTTTGTCCATGAGCAAAGCTCTATTCATGGGTTAAGAAACCCTGAAACAAATTCTTGAGAGCAAAGCTCTGTTTATGAAACCCCAAAGGGGATTTTCTTTAGATCAATGGATCTATAAGAGCAAGGCTCAATTAATTAAAGTTGATTTAATTAAGTTTAAATTTTTACCTAAAATTTTTCTAGAGTTTTAACTCTTAAGGTTCTTCAAAACAAGAGCAAGGCTCTGAAAATAAAATTCTTGAAGATGATAATCATCTGCTGAGGACCAAGGGTCCCATTTATAGGCGCTCAAGCGCCTCTTCAACTCCTGAATCGATCCAATGGATCGGATATTGCTACCGCTGCACTCACGTGTGCGCCACGTGAGCGCAATGGTGGGGAGGCATTTGTTTCTCCCAATCAGAGCAAAGCTCTGTTTGAATTTCAAAATTCAAAAGGTGAAGCAACGCTTCAGATTTCTTGCGCTGCGCGCAGCGCGCCACATGTTAAAAGCAGACACGCCAGCGCAAGGAGCGTTGCGCCCAAGGCAGCGCACCCCTAATCAGAGCAAGGCTCTGTTTTAAAAATTCAAAATTTAAAGGAAGCAACGCTTCAGATAACTTGCGCTCTGCGCTGCGCGCCTCGTATCAAACAGTGGTGCGCTAGCGCAGTTGCGCTGCACTCTGTACTGCACGACACGTGTCAGCGCAGGAGCGCTAGCGCAGTTGCGCTGCGCTCTGCGCTGCGCGACACGTGTCATGCGCAGATGCGCTTGCGCCAACTGCGCCAGCACTAAAACTTAAATAATAAATTATTTAATTAATCAGAATTAAAATTCTAGAAAGATCTTTCCAATCTTATTAAAATAAGAAGATTGTCTTCTGTAAAACAGAGGCCTTAGGATCAAAGATCCAACGGTGGGGAAATATCCCCAGATCAATCAGAGAAAGATCTCTGTAACTAACTCAACAAACCAATTGGCCCTATATAAAGGCCCCTAGACTCCAAGTCTTACATACAGACATCGAGAAAAGGGAAAAGTCTGAAAATTTTTGAAAGGCAAGCGTTTGAGGAAAGAAGATCATCTTCTTCAAGGTAAGAATTAAATTCTTGGAAGAACATAGATGAAAACAACTCACAAAAAGAAGAATTTCTTCTAAAAAGATCAAAGATTTAAGAACAAGATCAAGATCGTCACTACAAAAAAGAAAAAAGATCAAAAAAGGTCCAATCATAAAAAATTAAAGAAGTAATTTACTTCATCCCTAAATATTTTGATCTATATAAAGGCACAGCCTTTTGATGAACCATTGGTTCTTGAATCTTGAGGTAGAACCTCTTTAGAACAAGAAAAACTTGTTTTTTTGATCTAAATTGGATCAAGATGCACTCTGCGCTATTGGACAGTGCCTTGCACTTTTGAAATGAGCCTTTGCGCTCCTTGGATTGGCGCACTGCGCCAGAGACCACCACGTGTCAATCACAGAACAATCTGCGCTCTGTGCTCCTAAATATAGCGCACTGCGCTCTTGGAATGGCGCACTGTACCAGGGCGCGCCACGTGTCAGCAGCGCACTAGCTCAGCACACTGGCGTAGCGCACTGCGCTAACAGACTTGCGCTCACCAGAGCGTGACACGTGTCACCTCCACATGCTCTGGTGCCTTGCGCTCTTTAATTGGCGCAAAGCGCCTGACAGGCAACTTGGCGCACTGTCAGATTATTAAATGCTATGCATTGTTTAAAAAGGGCAGAGCCCAATTAAAAGTCTAACAGACCAATTCAAATGCTGTGCAGGCCAATTTTAAATGCTATGCATTATTAAAAAGCCCAATGTTATGCATTGTTTAAAAAGGGCAGAGCCCAAGCAAAGGCCTAACAGGCCAAAGATAAATAAAATGTTGAACATTTTCAACTGGACTTAGCCCAATTCTGGCTATAAGTCCTCAATATAAATTGAACTGAGCACAACTGCTCTCCCAATCAATTTACAACTGGTTCGAGGGTACATCTCTTTACTCCTCTGGCATCCGTCATTGTAATCCCTCAATGTCGTCAGAGAGGTGACAGGTCCCGACAACCACACACTGCAACGGACTGTGGGGTCCTTAAACTCATGGACTATGACATCCTTAACCTCGACCGTGATGTCTTAAAACTAATACCGGACTATGATGTCCTTAACCTCGACCGTGATGTTTTAAAACTAATACCGGACTATGATGTCCTTAACCTTGACCGTGATATCTTAAAACTAATATCGGACTGTGAGGTCCTTAAGCTCACGGACTATGATGTCCTTAACCTCGACCGCGATGTTTTAAAACTAACACCGGACTGTGGAGTCCTTAAATCCACGGACTATGATGTCCTTAACCTTGATCGCAACGTCTTAAAACTAATATTGGACCGTAATGTCCTTAAACTACCGATCGACCGCAATGTCACTAAACTAAACAATAGAGCCCCCAATTGCTCTCTTGTCGGATCTAAACGATCCCATTAAGTCGATCTTAGTCTAAAATTAGACTAACGTGTCCTTAACGAACGTTTAAGTCGATCTTAGCCTCAAATAAGGCTAACGCATCCTTAAACACACCCCCCAAACCCAAATCTAAGAAAGATACGGATTTGGACTAATCCACATCCTACGGCGACAACACAAATTAGTCTCCGTATACAATCCACGGGCAACCGAACACAAAAACAAACACACACGACACGAAGTGACCATCTGGAGAAGAAGAAAGTGGTTACCGCGATGCGGTAGCGTAATTAACAGCAGGGGCTTGCGCCTGCAGGGAAGAGCGTCCCCACAATCAAAAACCCCTCGAGCGAGGAGGAATCTGACGAAGTTTGCTACATCGGCCGCATCCATTTAAACCTTCGATACACGGTGCCATAAATCAACTTGGCATCTTCGGAGAAGTGGACGGATAGCACCTATTAGCATCTGCCCCGAATCTCAGGCAAGACGTCCCTGTCGCGCCGTCTTTCGGAGGGGAACAAGTGGGAATCACACAAGACTCTATGACGATCTCGGATCTACAGACTAACATGTACAGGTGTCACCAGAGAACTACTATCTGACGTGAAGTATAATACCATCCAGGAGTTCTCGGCGAGTCCTGTTCAGTGTACCCAGTCTCCACTGAGCATCCGTATACAATCTTAGATGTCAAACACCAATGGATGTGGGATTATCCATCGCCCATCATATGGGTCAAGAAACGTATACTCTAGTCTACTCTGGAATATCATTGCCCCGTCTCGATACTCTCATGACTAGGAACAATTGAAGGATGTACTTACGGACTACCCTGGACCCACTAGTATGATCTGCATCATAATCCTGGCAGTTAAGTACTCACCCTAAGGGCTTTATCAACATGTAGCAGAGAGACAATAACTGTACATGTTTAGATAAAGAGTAACCAGATAGCATACTATAATGTCGAGCAAGAAAATCCTCCCTATATATGTCCAAGCATTCACTATAATATACATCACATGTACAATAATAGCCTCTAGGGCTTACATACAACTTGTAAGATGTTGTTTTCAAAAAAAAATGAAAATCAAGATGGTTCTAGTTTTGTATTTTGCATATAAAAGATCAAGAGAAAAATAAAAATAAAATGAGAAAAGAAAAGAGGTGTGGTGTTTTCTTTATTGAGGTATGGGTGTAACATGACTTGGTCAATACACTCACACTCACTCACCCCCTTCCTCACCTTGAAACCGCAACCCTCTCTCCCCTCATCTTTCTACTTTTCTTCTTTGCAAACCCCACCACCTCATCTCAAATCTCCACAAAATCAACTCTAATTTCTACTAAAATTATCACAAAAATTCCTTTTTCAAATCTAAGCATGGTTCTTGATTCAAGTCTTCATTTTGGCTAGCTTGTTTGGATCTTTTTCTAAACCATTTTGAGGTATAAAACCTAATCCATTTGTTACTTTGCTAATATTTGCTTTTAATTGTCTTAATTAGGTTTATGTAGATTTAATGCATGTTTAGTGTGTTTAAATGAGATTAGATTTAGTTAATGTTGTATGGCTTAATTAGGATATTTAAGTGTAATTAGTGGCTAATAGGCTTACTAATCCACCTAGATTTGCACTGAAATACCATAAGGTTGCTAACTAGTTTCTTTTAAAAGAAAAAGTTTTAGTTGAGTTTCGGTTGTGAATGATCTACAACCTTTTTCCCAATTAGTTAGTATGATGTCTTGTGCGATTCGAACGTTTAGATTCTAATTTTGGTGTTTCTACGCATAGCAACCCCTAGTTGTGGTTTGTGGCGTTGTCACGCGCGTTTTGTGCGCCAAGTGCACGCGCGTCTAGCTAGTGCGCGTTAGTTGTTTCGTATCTTTTGACTTCGCGTCTATATAAATGTATAGCCTCACATATACTATTTGTACGATTATAGGATCGGTCGCGGAGACATCGGACACGGCAAGGAAAGGCAAGGCGGTAATTGGATTCGACTAGCTGAGGCGTTCTGGTGAGTAAATGTACACATCTACTGGAAAATCGCTTGAATGGCGTAAAGCGCCCGATAGTTAGGACTTAGTTATAATTCTTGTGTTCATATGTGTATGTAATTTTCATGTAGCATTTGCATCATTATGTACATTGATATTATAATCTAGGACAACTGCACTATCACCAATGGTTTATGCCGCACGTGCACTATTTTATGCAAACGCACGCCATTGGTAATTGCTATGTCACGATACACCTTAGAACTTGCTTAATAATCGGTATCTGTGCATTTGCATCATATATGGTATGCAGTTTTCCAGTCATATGCTTCATTGCATCATCATTTATATATAGTCTTCTAATAATCATCACATTGCATCATGTTGATATCATGGACATTCATAGTTACCCACATATTCATATATTGTGACATTCTTGGAAATTTCCGTATTTATGAGATTTCTGGATTTGGGGAAAACTGCAAAGGAATTTATAAACTTATTTTCATTTCAAAATAGAAAGTGCGGTTTTCTCATGATATGATGTGTATGGCTTCCACCATGAGATTTCTCGGTTCTTGAGCCACGTATGTACATATACCTGATTTGGGGAGAGAGACGCCGTCTGCGGGTACATGGTGGACCCGATAAGGTACCCTGAGGAAAGAGGGTCGTATAGTGAGACGTTGAGCCTGTCAGGAAAGCACTACCTACCGGTGATTATTGACCCGGCAGTCATCCGGAGGATACCGACCGGAGTCGTGTGATTTGACAGATTTGAGGGCCGATCTGAGAGACAGCTACCGAGATTTGACATATATATATGTATGATGTCGATATTTGATACGGTTTTCTGTCGATTTCATTTGATGATACCCCAGTTTTATTATACAAAAGTTTTACTAAGATAAGAACATAGATTTTTCTCATACCAGATATATAAACAGATTTCGTGCTTGATCACTCATTCATATCGCATTCATATTAGTGCATAACGTCATTGTTGTATACATAGGCTGTGACGCATTTGCGTGCATGCTTGTGATCACCTTATTAGATGTTACTTACTACTCACGAATTGGCAACTCACCCCCGTTGTGCCACAGTATTTTACAAGACTGACCCGTCAGCATAGTAGCGGCGGGCATACTTCTTCTTCTATTACCTTTTGCTTCGACTCGAGGAATTTGCGCATAGGTGGGTTTTTGGGAGGATATTCTTTTATTCCCTTCATATATATTTATTTTGTATCTAGTACACTCCATCGACCATGTGTATATATGACCTAGAAACTGGACAGTAAGATTTGTATATTTGTTCACTAGTGTCAAGCTCATGTGAGCCGACGTGGTGCTTTCTTATTTCATGCTTTTAGATGCTTATTTCACACTATTTTGATGTATCTTGCATGTGGTTGTATTCCGCCATTCGGTGAAGGGCTAGCTCCCGGTTGAAGATGCCGTTTTATTATTACTTATACTTATTCATGTTTTGTACCCGTTTGGGGCCAGTTTTTACAAAGGAAACTCTACCGAAATTTTCAGGAAAAAAACTCGACACATTTAAACTGTTTAATGTAACTTTATTTTATTAAAACCACCTTTTTAAAACAAGTATTTCTTCACTCTATTTATTTAAACGGTTTTAGATTTCTGGGCTTTGGCTTACTTAGATTACGCTACGCCTCTAGACGTTGCGTGATTTAAGTGCCATTTACGTTCCACACATTCGGGTTGTGACAAAGTTGGTATCAGAGCGTTAGGGTTTACGTTTCTGAATGTAGGATGACCCTTCGTATGATGGAATAAGTGACTTAAGCAGAGTAATGTGGCGTGTGTATGTTCCGCGGAATACTCACGATATGATACTCCGCCTAAATGACCTTAGGATATATAATTGCTTGTACTTCCTTCCTTGATTCCATATATCCTTTGATTCGATTGCAATATTTCTATTAAATCATGTTTCTTGTTCCAGCTACTATGCCGCCGAAGACTACGAGGGCCCAGAGGGCTGCCGCCAGAGATGAGATTAAAGCGGGCTCGTCTGAGACGAGGACCGGCCAGAGCGGTACGCCTGCCCCTCAGGGACAGACTGATCCTCCTTCTCCAGGCAGGATAGCTAGGCTGGAGGCGAGCATTCAGGATTTGCACCAGATGGTTTGATCCCTAGTTGAGGCCAGCCGAGCACCGAGATCCGATGTTGTTACTCCTACTATAGGGAATGTGATTGTACCTACTGTCCAGACAGTTGTATCTGCTGCTGCCGAGACTATCCCCGTATCATTACAGGAGTTTATGAGGCTGAAACCTCTAGTTTTTACCAGCACAGATACAGCGGAGGATCCACAGACATTCCTTGACAGGATGGCCAGAATTTGCCGTTCGCTGAGATGTTCTGATGAGAAATCGGTCGAGCATGCGAGATTTCATCTTGAAGGTCTTGCTCAGACGTGGTGCATGTCAGTTGAGAGATGCCGAGCTACAGGTCTACCTCCTATGACATGGGATGAGTTCACGGCGATGTTTCTCGATCGTTTCCTTCCGGGGAACGTCTGGGATGCTCGAGCCCATAGTTTCGAGTCTTTACGAAAGACTCCTGGGATGACCATGTCCGAGTACGATGTTCAGTTCACTCGGTTGTCCAGATATGCTCCATACCTGGTGGACACTGAACAGAAGCGCATAAAGAGATTCGTACAAGAACTTGACACACAGCTATTTCTTTCTATCGGCGCCCAGCACTTTAACACCTACGCGGCAGCGATAGACGCGGCTATATTAGTTGAGGAGCGTATTTCTGAAGCTACAGTGCCAAAGAGGATTCATACAGGTATATCAGTACCAGTGCAGTTTGGCAGAGATATGACAGGCAGAGGCCGTGGTCGTGGCGGTCCGATTCAGAGAGGATGAGATGGCAGAGGCAGAGGACAGCCGAGTATCGGCAGAGGACAGGCCCGAGTTTTTGCGTTGACTCCTCAGGATGCCCAGCATCGAACGCCGTTGTGACAGGTACTCTTCTAGTGTGTTCTTTCGACACGCGGGTATTATTCAACCCAGGTTCTACACATTCCTACGTATCTACACACTTTATGACAAGGTTGGACCGAGAGTCATCTTTTCTTGATCATCCGCTGGTTGTTCTTACTCCCGTAGGCGAGTCTTTTGTCGCTCGACATATATTTCGATCGTGTTTTGTTCGTATCGGAGATAAAGATTCTTCTGTTGATTTGATTCTTCTCGATATGTTAAATTTCGACGTTCTTCTGGGCATGGACTGGTTAGCCACATGTTATGCGTCCGTGGACTGCCATGAGAAGGCAGTCAGATTTAGTTTTCCGGCTGAGCCAGTTCTTGTTATTCAGGGAGACCGTAGTGCTACCCTCCCTAGTCTGATTTCTTCTCTTCGCGCTAGTCGTATCTTGCGGAAAGGATATCAGGGATTCTTAATGTATATACGTGATGCTGGAGCCACAGAGGTCCCGTTGGACCAGGTTCCGATTGTGAGAGAGTTTTCTGATGTCTTTCATGACGAGTTGCCTGGATTGCCACCAGAGTGCGATATCGAGTTTCGCATTGACTTGATCCCCGGCACGGGGCCTATTTCTATACCGCCTTATCGGATGGCCCCGGCGGAGCTTAGAGAGATGAAGGATCAGTTGCAAGATTTGCTGGGTAAAGGGCTCATTCGTATGAGTGTGTCACATTGGTGAGCTCCTATCCTGTTCGTCAAGAAGAAGGACGACAGTATGCAATTGTACATAGATTATCGTCAATTGAATCAAGTTACTGTATGGAATAGATATCCCCTACCTCGTATTGATGATTTGTTTGATCAGCTCAGGATGCGGGACATTTCTTGAAAATTGACTTATGGTCAGGTTATCATCAGTTACGGGTTCGGAATGATGACATTCCGAAGACTTATTTTCTTACGCGTTACGGGCATTATGAGTTTTTGGTGATGTCGTTCGGGCTCACCAATGCCCCAGCAGCATTCATGGATTTGATGAACCGCATATTTAGGTCGTTTCTTAATCAGTTCATTATCGTATTCATTGATGATATTCTAGTATACTCCCGGAGTCGAGAGGGGCATGAGCAGCATTTGAGGATCACATTGCAAACTTTGAGGAAGCACCAGCTGTTTGCTAAATTCTCTAAGTGCACCTTCTGGCTTGACAACGTCGATTTCTTGGGTCACGTGGTTACGAGAGATGGTATACGTGTGGACCCGAAGAAGATCGAGGCCGTTCAGCACTGACCCAAACCTGTATCAGTGATGGAGGTTCGCAGCTTCTTGGGTTTGGCCGGCTACTACCGACGCTTTGTTCAGGATTTTTCTCGTATCGCTGCACCGCTGACCGGGTTGACCCAGAAGGGAGTTCCTTTTCTTTGGACCGAGGTATGCGAGCAGAGTTTTCAGCAGTTGAAGACTCGTTTGATAACTGCACCAGTTTTATCCTTCCCATCAGGTTCTTGCGGCTTTGTCGTCTGTTGTGATACTTCTCGAGTGGGTTTAGGCTGTGTGTTGATGCAGCACGGCAGGATCGTCACCTACGCTTCTCGGCAGTTGAAGAAGCACGAGCAAAACTATCCCACTCATGACTTAGAGATGGCCGGTGGTTTTTGCACTCAAGATCTGGAGACACTACTTATACGGCGAGTCATGCCAGATATTCACGAATCACAAAAGCTTAATGTATATCTTCCAGCAGCGGGATCTGAATTTGAGACAGCGCCGTTGGATGGAGCTTTTGAAGGACTATGACTGCGAGATTCGTTATAATCCGGGCAAAGCAGATGTTGTGGCTGATGCCTTGAGTCGGAGGCCCGGCGGTGGTTTTTCCTAGTTGAGCGCAGTTCAGAGACAGTCTTCCGCAGATTGGCAGATCTTATGTGACAGTCGAGTGCAGTTTGAGTTTACTTCGACCGGAGGACAGCTCGCTCATATCCGCGCCCGTCCACAGTAACTTGATTGTGTCTGAGAGGCACGGTTTGATGATGCTCATTTATCAGTGATCATGGAGCAGGTTCGGCAAGGTAAAGTCTCAGAGTTCGTGATCGATGACCAGGGAGTGCTATGAATTGGGTCTCGACTATGTGTGCCAGATTCCGAGGGGCTGAGATGTTAGTGTATATGCCCTAGGGGCCATTATTGTATCATACTAGTTTGTATATTACTTAATGGAAGCTTGGGATCTTCACAGTTGTATTAACAGTCTTGCTTAACATAGTAGTATGCTACTTGGTTTATATCTATCTTAATATGTGTATATGTTTCTTTTTGCATATCACAAATACATATTGATAGAGCCCTTAAGATCATGCTTGACTACCAGCGTTGTGATGGCAGTCACACTAATGGGGCTGGGTAGTCTACAAGCACATCCTTTTTCAGGACCCTAGTCATAGGATTATTGAGACAGGGCATCGATACTCCGGAGTAGACTAGTGTGTACGCTTCTCATCCCAGCAGGGGAAATGGTCTGTCCCACAGCCATTAGTACGTTGTACTGGAGATAGTATGCAGGTGCTCGTTGGGTTACGGGTACACCGGACATGACTCGCAGGGAACTGTTGGTTGGTATTATACCCGTCGTCAGTTAACAGTTCGCAGGTGACATGAGTACAGCATAGTCCGTAGACTTGACACTGCTGCTTAGTCTCGAGTGTGTTCCTATTGTTCTTAGATTGCTACCCTACCACGGCTCAAAGGAGTCGTGCAAACAGGTAGCAGTTGGGTGCAGTCCCAAAGCACTTGGAGGCAGTGGCGGTTAGATAGGATTCGTCTCTCCTGGTATTGGGAATTGATATCGCGCTGTGTTTGGAGAGCCATTACGCAAGGTCCCTGGCCAGGGAAAGCAAGATTTACTGGTAGGATTTCCAGTAGCTTCTCAAGGTGTAATGCGCTTCACTCCGACACGACTTATACCGCCTTTTAGGGGACTGACGCTTGCCCCCTCTAGGCCTGATATGCGATAGTCTTATACGAACAGACCGAACTGTACAAAGATTGTCACATCAGGCTCAGTAGGAGTTCGGATGGGTTTCCTCATTGGCCTTCTTATCGACATCTACCTGGGGACCGTTACGTACAGCTAGTACCGCTTGCGGCCTGTGGTTAAACCCACTGCCAGCGTAGTGTCGAGTCTTTAGGGTCCCACACAGAGAGTTTCCCTGCTTCAGGCGAAACGATATAGAGGTAGTATGGTTTTACGACAGGGTTCGGACATATACGTGTATTTATGCACGTATGATATTCGGACAGTTTATACTAGCAGGCTTTGGTTTAAGCCAGATTCTAGTATTGGATTATTGGATTTATGCAGTCTCAGTATATCCGTGTTTTTCGGGAATACGGATAGGAGGGGCATTCTCGTAATTAGTCGAGAAGCTTGTAGAAGGAAGGTGACTCATTTAGATTTAATTCATTTATGAATTAAACTAAATGAGGTGGAGAGCTTATGTGTAATTTGCATTAAATGAACTAGTGACTCATGAGATGATTCATCCAAATGAGTTAATGAAGCATTAATTGTTTTAATGACTCATGAGATGATTCATTCATTTGTATTAAATGAAGCATGAAGATATTTGTGCAAGATATTTGTGCAAGATATTTTATGCTTCATAATATATAGAAATGAGTTATATTTTCATTTAATACACACATACACATTCTCTCTCCTCAAGCTCTCTCTCTTCTTCACACTAACCATAATCCTCTCATGTGTTGAGATCCCAAGAGTTAGAAAGACTAATAGATCCTTAATCCACTTCTATATCTTCTAGGTCACTTGGATTAGCAATCCTAGCCACTTAGTTACCTCAAGTTAGAGGTTAAAGCTTGAAGGAGGAACTCTCGGGTGGATCTTCTATCACATCGAGGAGGCCGACGAGGAGGTGAACAACAAGAACAAGAAGGACTAGTATCTTGAGGTATAATCATCTATCATAGTAGTTTAGCACTTCTAGATAGTTGTTAGTTAGGGTTTAGCAAAGATCCGTAAAGTTAGTCGATATTACCTTGAACAAAATGATTTTTTTACCTATTCCGCATCCCCGCATCTTGTGGGGTGTGTAACGTTGACTTACAGTGGTATCAGAGCCAATCTAAACCATAACTAACATGTTAGCAAAGTCTTTAGAAATTTGATCGCAAAATAATCCCGAAAAAACGACGTTTTCACCATGTTTCTGCCGATTTTAAAACGGGGTCTAAAAATTTTTCAGGGACCCTTAAAAATACAAGCAGGGTTTTTTAAGAATTGTGAAGAAATTTGGGATCATGACTCGACCAAACCACCGAGGAACTGCGGCCAATACAAGCGATTCGCCGTGGATCCACGGCCGAGTTGAATCCGAGTCAACCCAAATTTGCTCAGTTATTCTTCTGTGTTGATGTTGTATTTTCTGGGAAGTTTTGTTTCTGCTCAGGTTTTATGTGCACAGAGAATTGTTTGGAGTAGATTCATATGTGTTGCTTGATCGATATTCTAAGAACTTTGGCTAACTGGATTATATATGTGTTGTGTTTAATGTGTTCGTAAACCTCCCCTAACTGCTAGTATGTCGGTTAGCAGGGGGTTGCACATTTCTGTAATGGTTTTTACTGGTTTGTGAATATAAACTTGTTGGATTTTCGTGAATGGATAGCCGGGGATGTGAGACGTTTTTTTGGAGCCCCAAGTAAAAGGTATAAAATCTTTGAATACCTCCACAAATGTAAATTGTAATTTGTTGTAATATTCTTTTGCGGGGCACATCCGGGTTGAGGTTGTAGCCACCGTTGTATTATTTCATTTACTGTTTTCTGCTCCTGGGATAGACCCAAGGTGGGGTGCACAAACTATCGGGTACTTTGAAGTGCTTAGTGGCCTACTCACGTCGTTGAGCGAGACCGCTTCACTTCGGGTACTTGGCGGGTAGTTTGTCGTACCCGTAGGGGTCTAGGGTGGGGGTTTGGCTATTCATCGCGACTGTATAATCCATCTTTCATTGCAGGCTCAAAAGAAATGCGGATTGCTTGCATATCCAATATGTTCATCTATGATCTGGAATGCCTATTATTGCGTCTGACGAATGTACAATATCTATATATGATATCTAGTAGGCGTTGCTTATGTTTTGCATCCGCACTAGCCCAGCCCCCGCTCTGTCGTTAGTTAAGTAACCTAACGGGTGAATGACGAGGCCCAGTGGCGAATGCGGATGGCATAAGAGGACGTTTTATTTTCGTTGTTTTCTGCAATGATAGGTTAATTAATGGGACACATTATTTTAATGCAAAGAAAATAAACCAAAGTTGAATCGTTGGAACAGTTTAAAAGAAACCACTCGGTTATTTTAAAAACAACAAATTTTTAATTGTGGAGCTTAAACCACTCCTTTTAAAAGCTAGCAGGTTCCTTCGATCATATCAAGTTCACTATGTTCACGGTTTTGCCAAAACCATTCGTAGCCCTAAATCATTTCATTTGGGTATTCAGTAGTATTCAAGCTATGTATTTTGACCAATGCCAAGGCATAGTGTTTGGTAGCTGCTGGGTATTCATCTGTTGCATAGATAGATGAGTTGGTTTGGGACAGTCGTACTACCATTTGGCCAACGTCAGTGGTATGTACGGGTGGGTTCAAATTAACAAGATAATGATGGGTAAAACTTGACATGTGACTTATGACAATTTGACCAATGCCAAGGTCATAAGAGCATGGGGCAAAAATCCATATCGGGAGTTTCTAAAGAAACTGAAACTTGCTAGAGTTGCATACCATTTGGAGTGTGATAATTTTGGTAGGATTCCTTCAGCTTTATCACATGATGATATTTGGATCCCGATCCTACTGTGAGTATATGCTACTCATCGGGAGATTCTTTCACTTAACGATCAATGCTATAAACTAAGTAGGTGTCGAGAAAGGTGTCAGCGGGGCTATGCCCCCAGGGAAAAGAGGTTATTTAATTAAGGAACTTCGCGAAAGCGTCATAAAACCTCCCTCGAAGTACCGACACTTGCTTGGCTGAACGGTTAAGCAAGTATTGTACAGTGAGAATAGTCCTGACTAGTTCTTCTTTTTTGGTTTGAGGAAGGATTCGAGAAACAGTGGGAGCCATCCTGTTTAGATAAACTAAAAACCGCTCTAAATTTGCAAGAGCATCATGCTAAAGTGTTTCCTCTCTCTCTCTCCTAATTGCAGCGACCCAGAACATGACAGGCCTTAAGTTATTATTAGATACAAATATTTTGACAGGGCCAAACTATAAAGATTGGTTCCGGAATGTCAAGATGGAAATTACCTATGACAAATTGGGGTATGTCCTTAGTAATAAGGCCCCTGCCGTCCCAGGTCCTGAATCCAGTGTCGCGGATAAGGAAATTCGCAAGACCTGGGAGTTAGACTGCGCGAAGGCCCAATGCATCGTGCTTGCCTCTATGAATAATGAACATCAGAGGAGGCACGAGAATATGGATCTAGAATCCATATTTCTCCACACCAAGGAACTGTATGGAGAGCAATCTCGTATAGCTAGATACGAGATCTCGAAGAACTTGTTTCAGTCGAGGATGGCCGTCAGATCATCTGTAGGGGAACATGTCCTTAAGATGATTGGCTATATTGAAGAGCTCGCAGACCTCGGGACAACATTAGAGAACGATCTGTATACAGACTTGATTCTCCAGTCCCTTCCTTCCGCATACGCCTAGTTTATCTTGAATTTCAACATTCAAGGTAAAAAAGTTGAACTTCCAGAACTCCTTAACATGTTGAGGAGTGCAGAGGGCACCTTGCAGAAAGCAAGGGAAACACCTACTATGTTTATTCGTGGTGCTTCTTCTTCCAGGTCCAAGGCAAGGGCCAAAGGAAGGAAGAAGAATGCCGCTACCAAACCGAGAGGTGGTGTTGGTAAGGGGGAGTCAAGGGAAAGGCAAAGGTTGTGGTGCTGGTAGTGGCAAAGGACGAGTGCTTCCACTGTCGTAGGAAAGGCCATTGGAAAAAAGATTGCAAAGCTTGGATTGCCAAGAATCAGGACCCGAGGCAAGTTGTGGCTTCGGCTTCAGGTGTGTTTGTAATTGAAAATTGTCTGTCAATCAACTCTACTTCCTGGGTATTGGATACCGGATCAGGATCTCATATATGTAATCTACTGCAAGCACTGAGAAACCGTAGAGTGCTGAAGGTTGGTGATATGACCCTCCAGGTTGCTAACGGAGCTAGCGTGAATGTTGTGCCCGTAGGGGATTATCACCTTGGATTGACGAATGGACATATTTTGGTTTTGAGCAACTGTTTTTTGTATACCTAGTTTAACGTGTAGTATCATATCAGTATCGTTGTTATCAAGATAAGGTTATGATTTCCCGTTTGTAAGCGATGTTGTTAACATCCACTTTAATCATGGTTTGATTGGGTCCGGTACACTAGATAACGGTATATATGTGTTAAACCAATTACAGATTTTCAATGTCCAGAACACACTAAAAAGAAAGTCTCCAGATATAAATCAGGCTTTCTTATGGTATTGTAGACTGGGTCATATCAATGAGACAAGGTTAACTAAGTTATATAGAGAAGGATATTTGGATCCGTTCGAATATCAATCTTATGCCAATTGTCAATATGTCTCAAAGGAAAGATGACAAAGACTCCATTCACTGGACATGGAGTAAGAGCGAGCGAGCTTTTAGGACTCATACACAGTGATGTATGTGGTCCAATGTCTACACATGCAAGAGGCGGTTTTTCTTATTTCATTACTTTTACGGATGATTACTCTAGCTATGGATTCATTTTCTTGATGAAGCATAAATCCGAGGCCTTTGAGAAATTCCGAGAATATAAGAATGAAGTAGAAAACCAAACCGGCAAAAGTATCAAGACACTGAGATCTGATCGAGGTGGTGAATACTTAAGTGCCGAGTTCCTGGGTTACCTAAAAGAGAATGGAATTCTCTCTCAGCTTACTCCTCCATACACTCCGCAACATAACGGTGTATCAGAAAGACGGAACCGAACCCTATTGGATATGGTACGTTCCATGATGAGTAATACTGAGTTACCGCGATCTTTCTGGGATTATGCACTAGAATCAGCTGCATATCTTTTGAACAGGGTTCCTACCATGACTGTGCCTACCACACCATATCAGATGTGGAGTGGGAAAAAACCTTATCTTCAGTATCTGAAGATATGGGGATGTCCAGCTTTTGTTAAAAAGCAGCATGCGGACAAACTCGAGGCACGCTCAGTACAGTGTAAGTTTGTGGGATATCCAAAGAACTCCAAAGGGTATTTTTTCTATTACGCAGAGGAACAAAAGGTTTTTGTTTCTCGTAATGCCCATTTTCTAGAACAGCAGTTTTTAGAAAAGGAAACAAGTGGGAGCGCAATAGAACTGGAAGAAATTCTAGAACCACAAACTACTACTGAAAGTTTGGTAGAGCCAGAAGTTCCAGAAGAATAGGACATTCCCATACCCCTCCGCAGGAGTAGTAGGCCGTCTCATCCGCCTGAGAGATACTATGGTTTTCTCATAAACGGGGATAGAGAGGATTGCGCCATTGATAATGATGAACCTATTAGCTTCCAGCAGGCCATCCAGAGCGGTGACTCAGTAAGATGGCTGGATGCAATGCGGACCGAGATGGAGTCCATGTACACCAACAAAGTATGGAATTTAGACTTTGCTCCAGATGGGGTAAAACCCATAGGATGCGAGTGGATCTTCAGGAAGAAGATTGGTATAGATGGACAGGTGGAAACCTATAAGGCTAGACTTGTTGCAAAGGGTTTTCGTCAAAGACCTGGTTTGGACTATGACGAAACTTTTCTCCAGTGGCTATGCTCAAATCCATTCGGATCCTTCTTCTCATTGCTGCCTTCCATGATTATGAGATCTGGCAGATGGACGTAAAGATGGCTTTTCTAAATGGTAATTTAGAAGAGTACGTCTATATGGATCAGTCAGAAGGTTTCAATCAGAGTGGGAGCAGCGGGAAAGTGTGCAAGTTGCTTAAGTCCATTTATGGACTATAGCAAGCATCGCGGAGTTGGAACATCTGTTTTGATGAAACGGTCAAAGAATATGACTTTATCAAAAATCCAGATGAACCATGTATATATAATAAAATTGTAGCACGAACTGTCGTATTCCTTGTCTTGTACGTGGATGACATTCTCTTGATAGGAAATGACATTCCTATGCTACAATCTGTCAAAAGATTCTTGTCACACAGATTCTCCATGAAAGACCTGGGTGATGCCTCTTACATACTGGGGATCCAGATCTATCATGATAGATCAAAGAGGATGTTGGGACTTTCGCAGTCCAGGTATATCAACACTATACTGAAAAGATTCAGTATGGAAGATTCAAAGCGCGGTAATTTACCGGCTTGTTACGGAATCACCCTATCCAAAGAGATGTCTCCGAAGACTGATTTGGAAAGGGATCGCATGTCAGTTATACCCTACGCTTCTGTGGTAGGCTCTATAATGTATGCAATATTGTGTACCAGACCAGATGTAGCTTACGCACTGAGTGTGGTAAGCCGGTATCAGTCAGACCTAAGGGAGAAGTACTGGATAGCAGTAAAGAACATTCTCAAGTACCTGAAAAGGACTAAGGATATGTCCTTGGTTTACGGCGGAAAAGACCTCCAGATCGAGGCTTTTGCTGACTCCAGCTTCCAGAGTGACAAGGATGACTCCAAGTCCATGTCAGGTTATGTCTTTACCCTAAATAGAGGGACGGTGTGCTGGAAGAGTTCCAAGCAGGACACCGTTGCTGACTCGACGATGGAAACGGAGTATATAGCTGCTTGCGATGCCGCAAAAGAAGCGGTCTGGATGAAGAAGTTCTTAACAGAACTTCAGGTGGTTCCTACCAGTGTTGATCCAATACCTCTGTATTGTGACAACAACGTCGCTATAGCTTTAGCGAAGGAACCCAGGTCCCATCAGAAGTCCAGACACATCTTAAGGCGGTATCACCTGATCAGGGAGATCATAACGCCGGGGGATCGAGGTCCGGAGAGTTGCTACAGAGGAGAACACTGCAGATCCATTCACAAAGGCCTTACCTCAGACACAGTTCGAGAGACTATTCGAGATGATTGGTCTTCGATATGCCAGTACATGGCCCTAGTGCAAGTGGGATATTGTTAGTGTATATGCCCTAGGGGCCATTATTGTATCATACTAGTTTATATATTACTTAATGGAAGCTTGGGATATTCACAGTTGTATTAACAGTCTTGCTCAACATATTAGTATGCTACTTGGTTTATATCTATCTTAATATGTATATATGTTTCTTTTTGCATATCACGAATACATATTGATAGAGCCCTTAGGATCTTGCTTGACTACCAGCGTTGTGATGACAGTCACACTAGTGGGTGCTGGGTAGTCTACAAGCACATCCTTTTTCAGGTCCCTAGTCATAGGATTATCGAGACAGGAGATCGATACCCCGGAGTAGACTAGTGTGTACGCTTCTCATCCCAGCAGGGGAAATGGTCTGTCCCACAGCCATTAGTACGTTGTACTGGAGATAGTATGCAAGTGCTCGTTGGATTACAGGTACACCGAACAGGACTCGCAGGGAACTGTTGGTTGGTATTATACCCGTCGTCAGTTAACAGTTCCCAGGTGATATGAGTACAGCATAGTCCGTAGACATGACACTGCTTCTTCGTCTCGAGTGTGTTCCCACTGTTCTTAGATTGCTACCCTACCACGGCTCAAAGGAGTCGTGCAAACAGGTAGCAATTGGGTGCAGTCCCGAAGCACTTGGAGGCAGTGGAGGTTAGATAGGATTCGTCTCTCCTGGTATTGGGAGTTGATATTGGGCTGTGTTTGGAGAGCCATTACGCAAGGTCCCTGGCCAGGGCAAGCGAGATTTACTGGTAGGATTTCCAGTAGCTTCTCAAGGTGTAATGGGCTTCACTCCGACACGACTTATACCGCCTTTTAAGGGACTGACGCTTGCCGCCCCCATAGGCCCGATATGCGATAGTCTTAGACGAACATACCGAACTGTATGAAGATTGTCACATCAAGCTCAGTAGGAGTTCGGATGGGTTTCCTCATCGGCCTTCTTATCGACATCTATGTGGGGACCGTTACGTACAGCTAGTACCACTTGCGGCCTGTGGTTAAACCCACTGCCAGCGTAGTGTCGAGTCTTTAGAGTCCCACACAGAGAGTTTCCCTGCTTCAGGCGAAACGATATAGAGGTCGTATGGTTTTACGACAGGGTTCGGACATATACGTGTATTTATGCACGTATGATATTCGGACGGTTTATACTAGCAGGTTTTGGTTTAAACTAGATTCTAGTATTGGATTTATGCAGTCTCAGTATATCCGTGTTTTTCGGGAATACGGATAGGAAGGGCATTCTCGTAATTAGTCGAGAAGCTTCTAGAAGGAAGGTGACTCATTTAGATTTAATTCATTTATGAATTAAACTAAATGAGGAGGAGAGCTTATGTGTAATTTGCATTAAATGAATTAGTGACTCATGAGATGATTCATCCAAATGAGTTAATGAAGCATTAATTGTTTTAATGACTCATGAGATGATTCATTCATTTGTATTAAATGAAGCATGAAGATATTTGTGCAAGATATTTATGCAAGATATTTTATGCTTCATAATATATAGAAATGAGTTATATTTTCATTTAATACACACATACACATTCTCTCTCCTCAAGCTCTCTCTCTCTTCTTCACACTAACCCCAATCCTCTCATGTGTTGAGATCCCAAGGGTTAGAAAGACTAATAGATCCTTAATCCACTTCTATATTTTCTAGGTCACTTGGATTAGCAATCCTAGCCACTTAGTTACCTCAAGTTAGAGGTTAAATCTTGAAGGAGGAACTCTCGGGTGGATCTTCTATCACATCGAGGAGACCGACGAGGAGGTGAACAACAAGAACAAGAAGGACTAGTATCTTGAGGTATAATCATCTATCATAATAGTTTAGCACTTCTAGATAGTTGTTAGTTAGGGTTTAGCAAAGATCCGTAAAGTTAGTCGATATTACCTTGAACAAAATGATTGTTTTACCTATTCCGCCTCCCCGCATCTTGTGGGGTGTGTAACGTTCACTTACATGACATGCGAGATTTTAGTGGAGGCTCATCAGTCAGCATATAGTGTTCATCCGGGTTCCACCAAGAAGTATCATGGCTTGAGAGATGTCTACTGGTGGGAAGGGATGAAGAGAAATGTCGCAGATTTCGTTTCGAGATGCCTGACTTGCAACAAGTCAAGGCCGAGCATCAGAGGCCGGCAGGAAAGTTACAGACTTTACCCATTCCAGAGTGGAAATAGGGGTAGATCTCTATGAATTTCATCATGGGTCCACCTAGGACCAGTCGAGGGTATGACTCTATTTGGGTGATCGTAGACCGATTGACGAAAGCGACTCACTTCCTTCCAGTGAAGACCACTTTCGGATTCACTCAGTATGCTCAGATATATGTTGATGAGATTGTACGATTACATGGCTTTCCGACTTGCATTGTGTCCGACAGAGGCACCCAGTTCACCAACCGCCTTTGGCAGAAACTTCAGGAGGCTTTGGGCACCCGATTGAGCTTCAGTATAGCTTTCCATCCGCAGACTGACGGTCAGTCAAAGCGGACCATACAGACTCTCGAGGATATACTCCGAGCTTGCGTTCTAGATTTCGGTGGCAGTTTGGATCGTCACTTGCCCTTGATAGAGTTCTCCTACAATAACAGCTTCCAGGAGACGATCCGGATGCACCCTTCGAGGCATTGTATGGGAGGAGATGTTGATCACCAGTGTGTTGGACAAAGCTCGGTGAGAGCAGTATTTTAGGACCGCGGCTTGTGCAGAAGATGACAGAAAAGATCCAGTTAATTCAGGACAAGATGAGAGCGGCCCAGAGCAGGCAGAAATCTTATGCTGATAGACATCGTCGCAGACTTGAGTTCGCTGTGGGTGATCAAGTTTTCTTGCGGCTTTCGTCGATGAAGGGCGTGATGAGGTTCGGGAAGAAAGGGAAGCTTAGTCCCAGATACATGGGTCCCTTCGAGTATCGAACGAGTCGGTACAGTTGCTTATCGTTTGGCTCTTCCACCCAGCTTTCCAGATGTTTACCCTGTGTTTCATATATCGATGCTCCACAAGTACCTTCATGACCCCTCTCACGCGATTCAACATCAGACGATCCAGCTGGAGCACGATCTTTCTTTCACCGAGCAGCCGGTAGTCATTCTAGATCGGCAGGTGAAGAAATTGAGGTCCAAGGTCATACCATCCGTAAAGGTTCTTTGGCGTGGCCCGAACAGCGAAGATGTCACCTGGGAAACCGAGGACGAGATGCGGAAGAAATTTCCCCATCTTTTCGAAGGTACGCGTAGCTAGATTTTTAAATTCGAGGACCAAATTTCCTTAAGGGGGGAGATTGTAACGCTTTAAAAATCGTTTAGGTTATTGGTATGATAATTAGTAGTACAACTTGTGTTTTTCTGTAAAACTTAGTTATAATTATTTTTCCACATAGATTTAAATATACCTATTTTAATTATTAATTGCTTTTATTGGTATTTAATCAGTTACTTATTTAATTGCTAGTTTACATAATTATTTTTCTTATTTATTAATTTTTTAAATATTATTTTAAACTTGCACATACACACTAAATTAGTGTTAATTATTAATTAGTATAGCTTAATACATGTTAGTGCATTATGACACAACTAAACACTTATTGTAACATGTTGTTTTCAAAAAAAATGATAATCAAGATGGTTCTAGTTTTGTATTTTGCATAGAAAATATTAAGAGAAAAATAAAAATAAAAGAAAAGAGGTATGGTGTTTTCTTTATTGAGGTATGGGTGTAACATGACTTGGTCAATACATTCACACTCTCTCACTCTCGCCCCCCCCCCCCTCACCTTGAAACCGCAACCCCCTCTCCCCTCAACTTCCTTCTTTTCTTCTTTGCAAACCCCACTACCTCATCTCAAATCTCCACAAAATCAACTTTAATTTCTACTAAAATCATCACAAAAATTCCTTTTTAAAATCTAAACATGGTTCTTGGTTCAAGTCTTCATTTTGATTAGCATATTTGGATCTTTTTCCAAACCATTTTGACGTATAAAACCTAATCTATTTGTTACTTGTTAATATTTGCTTTTAATTGTCTTAATTAGGTTTATGTAGATTTAATGCATGTTTAGTGTGTTTAAGTGAGATTAGATTTAGTTAATGTTGTATGGATTAATTAGGATATTTAAGTGTAATTAGTGACTAATAGGCTTACTAATCCACCAAGATTTGCACTAAAATACCATAAGGTTGCTAACTAAGTTTTTTAAAAGAAAAGGTTTTAGTTGAGTTTGGGTTGTGAATGATTTACAACCTTTTTCCTAATTAGTTAGTGTGATGTCTTGTGCGTTTCGAACGTTTAGATTCTAGGTTTGGAGTTTGCTATGCATAGCAACCCCTCGTTGTGGTTTGTGGCGTTGTCACGCGCGTTTTGTGCACCAAGTGCACGCGCGTCTAGCTAGTGCATGTTAGTTGCTTCGTATCGTCTTGACTTCGCGTCTATATAAATGTTTAGCCTCATATATACTATTTGTCCGATTATAGGATCGGTCGCAGAGACGTCGAACGGGGCAAGGAAATGCAAGGCGGTGATCGGATTCGACTAGCCGAGGCTTTCCGGTGAGTAGATGTACACATCTACGGGAAAATCACTCAGATGGCGTAAAGTGCCCGATAGTTAGGACTTAGTTATAATTCTTGTGTTCATATGCGTATGCCATTTTCATGTAGCATTTGCATCATCATGTACATTGATATTATAATATAGAACACTTGCACTATTACCAATGGTTTATACCGCACGTGCACTATTTTATGCAAACACACACACCATTGGTAATTACTATATCACGACACACCATAGAACTTTCTTAATAATCGGTATCTGTGCATTTGCATCATATATGGTATGCAGTTTTCTAGTCATATGCTTCATTGCATCATCATTTATATATAGTCTTCTAGTCATACATCGCATTACATCATGTTGATATCATGGACATTCATAGTTACCCACATATTCATATATTGTGACTTTCTTGGAAATTTCCGTAATCATGAGATTTTTGGATTTTAGGAAAACCGCAAAAGAATTTATAAATTTATTTTCATTTCAAAATAGAAAGTATGGTTTTCTCGTGATATGATATGTGTGGCGTCCACCATGAGATTTTTCGGTTCTTGAGCCACGTATGTACATATACCTGATTCGAGGAGAGAGACACCGTCTGCGGGTACATGGTGGACCCGGTAAGGTATCCCGGGGCAAGAGGGTCATATAGTGAGACGTTGAGCCTGGCAGGGGAGCACTACCTACTGGTGATTATTGACTCGGCGGTCATCCGGAGGATATCGACCGGAGTCATGTGATTTGACAGATTTGAGGGCCGATCTGAGAGACGGCTACCGAGATTTGACATATATATGTATGATGTCGATATTTGATATGGTTTTCTGTCGATTTCATTTGATGATACCCGAGTTTTATTATACAAAAGTTTTGCTAAGATAATACCACAGATTTTTCTCATACCAGATATATAACCAGATTTCGTGCTTGATCACTCATTCATATCGCATTCATATTAGTTCATAGCATCATTGTTGTATACATAGGTCGTGACGCATTTGCGTGCATACTTGTGATCGCCTTATTATATGTTACTTACTACTCATGAGTTGGCAACTCACCCCCGTTGTGCCACAGTATCTTGCAGGACCGATCCGTCGGCATAGTAGCGGCGGGCATACTTCTTCTTCTGTTACCTTTTGCTTCGGCTCGAGAACTTTGTGCATAGGTGGGTGTTTGGGAGGATATTCTTTTGTTCCTACCATGTATATTTATTTTTTATCTAGTACACTCCATCGACCATGTATATATGTGACCTAGAGACTGGACAGTGAGATTTGTATATTTATTCTCTGGTGTCGAGATCATGTGAGCTGACGTGGTGCTTTCTTATTTCTTGCTTTTAGATATTTATTTCACACTATTTTGATGTATCTTGCTCGTGGTTGTGTTCCGCCATTCGGCAAAGAGCTAGCCCCCTCTTGGGGATGCCTTTTTATTATTGCTTATGCTTATTCATGTTTTGTACCCGTTTGGGGTCAGTTTTTACAAAGGAAACTCTGCCGAAATTTTTAGGAAAAAAAACTCGACACATTTAAAATGTTTAATGTAACTTTAATTTATTAAAACCACCTTTTTAAAATAAGTATTTCTTCACTCTATTTATTTAAACGATTTTAGATTTCTGAGCTTTGGCTTACTTAGATTACGCTACGCCTCTAGACGGTGCGCGATTTAAGTGCCAATCACGTTCCACACATTCAGGTCGTAAGTCGTCGACTCCTTTTGCTCCTCACCTTCGCAGACCCCATCGTTACCAAGCCCCTAACCCCCGCTAGCCTCACTGCAACCCCTTCTTCACCTCGCCTCCATCTTCCTCTTCATCGTCGTCTTCGTCTTCTTCAACTCCATCTTCTTCTTCCTCAAAACCACCCGAGAACCCATCTCCCATCTTCCCGAGACCTGCATCGTCGCAATCATCGAGCCACCCGTAGCCTACACCCTCACCGTTGCCTTCGTCCACAAACCCCCACCTTCGAACTAAATCCTATCTCATCTTCATCGCCCCCATCTCCTTCGCCTCGCTTTCACCTTGCCATCGCGACTACCACCCACCATCATCTTCATTTCCATTCGATCCATCTCAATGAGCAATCCCTCACTGGCTCCTAGCCCCACAGTCACGATCGCCACCGCCTCGTTCACTTCTCGTCGCCGTCTTTGAACCTAGAAGCCAAGCAACCACCTTCTCCTTCGACCAGGAAACCCCGCACCTTGCCGTCAACCTACTCACCATCACCTCCTTCATCCCTCACCGGCCTCCTCCCTCAACAGTCTTCTGCTCTCGACCTTGCCTGAACCCCAGCCCCTCGACGAGAACCCAACACCTGCACACTACCTCCTCCCCTTCATCCTCACAGAGCCGATCTCATCTGTGCCACGACCGTGCCATCGCTATGCCACAACCATGCTACACCATGCCTACTTGCGTGGTACCTTCGCATCAGCCTCGTGTCACCGTAATGCCCAGCACCGTGTTGTGCCGCTCCACCCACCGTGTTGTGTCGTGTCGCGCCAAGCCATTTCAAACCTTCATCATTGTTGATGCCATTATCTCCTTGATTCTCTGTGTAGCAATAGTCGATCAACCTATTGACGGCGTCGCCTGCACATCAACCGTCGTTTCCGAGGCAAGTTATCTTACTACATGCTAAGTTTCATTATACTTACCTATATTGCAAATTATTACAATTATACAATTTTACGAAGGTAATCCGTATTTTGTTATTTATAACACATACTTATAATCATCATCAGTATACAATTAATCCATATTTTATTATTCATTAATACTATCATAATTGTTGAAGTTATGCAAATTACTGATACAAACTATTCTAGTGGTTACAGTTAACTTATAGAAATTTACCATCGTAAAACACTATTATAAATATAGTTAGGTATATATTTTAAACAAGTAATAATGCATATATCAATATCGTTATAGCTAGATAACCATAACGATTATAGTACTGCTTTTATTGTGATTGGTTGCGCAATTAAATATTTATCCAGTTTAATACGCACTATCTGATATGTGCACCACACGTTATCTTTCTATTACTATATCTGTTACTTGGATTATTTACCAATACCAACAATCCTGACTTATTGTCTTGATGGACGTGAGTTATTGTCTAGATAGATATAACATATACCTGTCTATTCTTGTGTTGGTATTAGCTAAATATCATCAATATCTGACATGCCTGTGACCTACTGCTATTGTTTATACATGTTACCTGAATAACTGCCGATGCCAACAATATTTTATTGTTATCCTGATTAACTTGACTTGTTGTCTTGCTAGACAAGAACAGTACATGATTGTTCTTGTGTTGGCATTTGGTAGACATTCTATTGATGCCTAACCTGAACACGAAATCTAGGGAAAAGGGGAAATCATTAATGAAACCCGACTTGTAACTCAACAGTTCACTATTTTTCAGAGACTAATATGGGCTTCAGGCCCCGGAATGATGATGCTGACAACATTTGTCTATTCATGGTATTGTTTTTACTGCCTAGCGGCACGTCTCGGATTCAGCCCTGAGAGTCATGACCGTGGTCCCGGATATGCACGGGATACTATTGAGTTATATCGAGAATTCCATTAATTGCTTTTAAATACTGTTATGATAGATAACTTAGAAACACAGACTCTACGATACGCGTGACATACCTATAGCCTGCGGTTATATCACCTGTGATTGTTTATTTATAATTATACATCATTTTTGCACGTAACACCTTATGGTATATTGCTCAGTTTATTATTATGATATTTATGACGCATTGACGTTTGAGTTTTGTATGGTCCAGATACTTGACCTAGCACGTGAGTACTTCAACAGGATCGCCAATCAGTAAGGACCACCTCATTGATATAGCTGTTATGCTGGTCAGTTATTCCTTAAATTTTTATTTTTTCCGGTATCTTTTCCAGTTATTGTTCTTATGGCTATTGGACATGTGATAAATGGATTTAGTAGTTTATTATTCTTGATTACTGATTGACGGCCTTAATGTGACTATGGAAGGATATTTCCTTACTGTAGGCGGCATGGCTGGCTTTATTACGTTCCGAAATTTTGGTGTTTTAGGAAGCAAGGCGTGACAGAAAGTCGGGCGGGTTTAAACCCGAATCCAACCTGACCCACTCGAAAATTTAGGATTTTTATCATATACACTACCTCCCCGAACCTGTTCAGGCAGATTTAAACGGGCCCGCCTGAACCTACAAGTTGACCCAGCCTACATCCGAACCTGAATTTACCTGCACCCGTTCTAAAACCAACACAATTTGTATAAACCTAATCTTAATTATCAATTGATCAACATATTTTCTCTCGAGGTATATTTACTTTTATATTTTCTTTTATCGTTCTATCTATCGGAAAAGCTATAATTTTTTTAATTTTCAATTGCTTAAATGTTGACTATTTTGTAGTGTATTATGAGCCTCTTTTTTGTAATTGGATGTATTGGATATGTTTAAGCCTATAATTTTTAAGTGGGACATGACCTCATGAAGCTTAGCTCAGCATTATGATGCAAGACATGTGGTTTCCTTTTGATTGGTTTGTTGACCCATTGACCCGATCGACTTCCAACCGCAAGGAATCGGATCTTCTCTATTTCCTTCAGTGGGTTGATGTGATCGTATAAGCGCCCAATTTCAGTCTCTACTCGAAACCAAACAATAGGTTCGCAATTTTTAAGGGACATATCCCTCCAATTCTTTCGATTCCAATCCAATTCTCTCCAAATAAAGGGATCCTCAAGCTAAGATATCAGTCCGATTCTTTTTCATGGCCGATGGTTTTGAGATGTGTATTGATTCGAAGGAGATGTAGGTTTAATTCTTTTCATATTTCATAGTTGTCGGATGCCAATGATGGAAGTGCATGAGTGTGTGTAGTGAGATTATTTTTCTTCTCTAATGCTTTTATGCTTTATCCTCATACCTATCCTCTCATATATTCCAAGTGATGGGGAGCATCATTTCGAATAAATTATGGTGGATCTTCATATCTTTTTATTTATTTTATTAGTTTCTAACCTGTTCAATAATAATGATAATGATATGGAAAAAACAGGGTTGTGAATGCCTGGCTATGAACCGCACTCTCAGTCCCAGGAGATGGGTCCTGCCTCAACTTAAATCAGGACTTACCTCTCCCCTGTTTTCCACTATTGTTGGCAAGGTGTGTGAACATTCATAGCTCCATTATGCTCTTACGATATTAATAAACAAATCGATTGATATTTCATCAATTTTATGGGTCTTCTTTTTCATTTTCCAAGTATTTTCATGAAGCCCATCTATCTATCTATTATTATTACTTTAATATAAAGTTGGATTGGTCAAGAAATCTTTTGCAAGTCAAAACACTAATTTTGGCATTTCCTATTTTGCCCTTCTCTTTACCAATATTTATTTCTATATCCTTTTTTATTATTCATTTTCAGAAGTCCTATTAATATCAGACCCAAGAACAAAGGAAAATTTTTATTAAAAAAAAAACAATTTGCCCCTACCGTTTCCACCGCATGAGCAAACATGTGTCCCTGCGGTGAGAACGGTAGGGGCAAGATACATCATTTTTTTAAAGAAAATAATACTTTGCCCCTATAGTTTCTACCGTAGGGGCAAATATATGCCCATACGGTGGGAACAGTAGTGATAAGATATTATCAGTTTTTTTTAATAATTTTTTTTTAAAAATAATAAAAAATAGTCGTCCCTATGTTGGAAACTTTAGGGACAGTTGCCCCTACGGTGATATCCGTAGGGGCAGAAATTTTCCCCTATGCCGTTTTGACCTACGGATGAAATTTTTGCCTCTACGAGGGGCAGCCCTTATTCGTAGTAGTGTATGGCTAGGATTAGTTATGCCTCATATTTTGTATCCATCAAAGGAGAGGCTATCAAAACCCAGGGAGTTTGAGAGAAAGGGGTGAGTTTTGTGAGAGAGATTGTATTTGGGCGATTTGAGTAGGCTTGAAATCTCGTTTAATACTTATCTAGTGGAATGTCTCATCGCAAAAGCAGGATTATATGCTTCTTGACACCGAACCTGGGTATATTTTATGTCGATTGCTCTTTGATGTGATTTTCTCTATCTTACGACTGGTATTAGTTGCTTGCGGATTTTTTTCTTTACTTTTCAATCTCCAACAACTTGTTTTTCTGCTTCGCACATATCGTTTGTGTTTTGCTTAAGGCTTGAGTGTATCCTTCGAGATACACTGTGTCGGGTCCTTAGTAGATTTCATAACAAGTGGTATTATAGAATCAGGCTCGGAGTTTCGGGGTATCGGGATATCACGGCTATGAGTTTCCAGATTGAGAAGTTTGACGGTCATAACAATTTCTATGGAAGTTGAAGATGACCGTAATTCTAAAGGTACGCAAGATAGTAATCACTAAAAAGAAGATTCTGCCTGCTACTACCGAAGTAGAGGGAGGCTTTGGAAGATAAGGCGTATAGTTTCTTATACGTTTACCTAGCGGATGAAATACTTTGCAAGATAGAGAAAGAACCCACGATAGGTGATATTTGGAAGAAGTTAGAGGCTCTCTACAACAAGAAATCCCTCACAAACCGTCTCTAACCCAAATAGAGGTTGTGCATTTTGAAGATGAAAGAGGGGACTGCCGTCAAAGCCCATCCAGACGAGCTCAATCAGATTGTAATGGACTTGTGGAACGTGGAGGTTAAGACAGATGATAAGGATCAAGCAATGATACTATTATGTTCGTTAACTCCCGAGTATGGCCAGTTCGTTAAATTTATGATGTATGGCCGAGATAACCTATCTTTAGAAGATGGAATGTGGGTCTACACGGTGAGGCGTTCAGGGAAAAGATGGCGGGTGACAAAGGAGGTTCGAGCGATGCTATGTTCGTTAAAGGCCATTCGAAAAAGCTGTCGGAGGGTGGTTCCAAAGAAAAGCCGAGACCAGATCTCAAAGTCGCAAAAATGACAGATGCAATCAATGCAAGCAGAAGGTGCATTGGAAAAGAGATTATCAGAAAAATAAAGGGAAAGGCAGGCCGATAGATACCTCTACTACGGCTGCTGTGGTGGAGGAATCAAATGATGGCAGCGACAATTCGGTATTATCTGTGTATGCAGTAGGTGATGTATATAATGCTTGGATGTTGGATTTCGGTAGCTCGTTCCATATGACTCTGCATCAGCATTGGTTTTCTACGTATCGCTCTCTGGATGGATGTTTTTCCTGATTGGAAACAATTCGTCGTACAAAACAGTTGGTATCGGAAATGTTCGTATTCGTATGCATGATGGGATAGTCCAGACCCTGACTGATGTTAGGCATGTGCCGGATCTAAGAAAGAGATTGATCTCTTTAGGTGCATTGGACAGGATCGGTTGCAAGTGTGTAATTGAAGGTGGTTCTCTGAAAATTTTCAAGGGCTCTCTCATAGTCATGAAGGGAAAGAAAGTGAGGAACATGTACTTCCTACATAGACAGTCAGTATCAGATGATGTGTTACAACTTCTACTAGCTCAAAAGATTCAGAATCAGTCAGATTGTGGCACCTTCGTTTGGGGCACATAGGAGAGGTGGGGTTTGAGGTGCTTTGAAAGAAGCAGTTGCTTGGAGTTGTAGATATGAGCAGGCTTGATTTTTGTGAGGACTGTGTTTTGGGGAAGCAAATGAAGGTGAAGTTAAGGACATCGGTTCATGATACAAAAGGTATTTTCGACTACGTCCATACCGATGTTTAGGGTCCGGCACCGGTACTTTCTCGATGTGGAGCCGGATATTTCATTTCTTTCATCGATGACTTTTCGAGGAAGTTGTGGGTGTACGCTCTCAAGTCTAAGGCCGAGATTTTTGAGAAGTTTAAGAAGTGGATGGCTATGGTAGAAAAATAGACTAATAGGTATATAAAGGTTCTTCGGTCTGATAATGGTGTAAAGTTTACTTCATATTAGTTCGTAGAGTTTTGCAAGTCGGAGAGGATTATGCATCATTTCACTACACTAGAAGACTCCTAGTCAAAAGACGTTGCAGAGCGGATGAATCAGACATTACTTGAGAAGATTAGATGTTTGCGAATTACATCTATTCTTCTAAAGGAATTTTGGACCGAAGCCTTATTTACCGCTGTGTATGTCATCAACAAATCACTATCGATGGTGATAGATAAGAGAATTCCCAAGTAAGTATGGATTGAAAAGGTCGAAGATTACTCGAGACTTCGGATATTTGGGTGCTCGGCTTACGTTCATGAGAGGAGCAATAGAGCCGAGAGCTAAGAAGTGTATCCTATTCGGCTACGGAAGCGAAACCAAAGGGTTCATATTGTGGTGTCTTGAGACCCAGAAGATAGTGATCGGTCGACATGTTACATTCGATGAGTCTGTGATGCTTCGGAAAATTAGACTTACATAGATGGCGAACCGAGAACAGATACCCTACAGAGAGAGGTAAAGTTCGATGCTCCAATTGGGATATGAGGAGTGAAGAGGTGAATGATAGTCAGATTCAGGCGGAGGGTTCGATACAGGCGGAGGAGCGGAGGTTTATATGTGCTAGACGTCCACAGATCAAATATGGTTTCGAGGACATGATCGCAATTAGTTTCGACGACATAGCATCATATGGATTGACCATTGAACATGAGTGGCCGTCCAGTTATAGAGAGGCTGTGCAGTCAGATGACTTTCGTAGTTGGAGGGTTGTGATGGAGGAGGAGATGGAGTCTCTTCACCGGAATGATACGAGAGATCTTATTATTCTACCAGAGTTCAAACATGCTACTGACTGCAATTGGGTCTTCAAGGTTAAGAACGGTAACTCAGAGGCAGAGGGCATTAGGCACAAGGCAAGATTGGTGGCTAAGATATTTGCACAGAGGAAGGGTAAGGACTATAACGAGATATTTTCTCCGGTTGTTCGACATTCTTCGATTCGCATTCTATTGGCTATGGTTGTGAGTTATGACATGGAGCTAGAGCAACTAGATGTCAAGATCGCATTCTTGCGTGGTGACTTGAACGAAGAGATTTATATGCATCAGCCCGAGGGGTTCATGGTTGAGGGAAAAGAGCTATTTTTGCAAATTGAGGAAGTCGTTTTATGGCTTGAAGCAGTCTTCGAGATAGTTGTAAAAGTTTTCGATCAGTTATGTTGGCTATTAGTTGTTGGATATAGTGCCCTCAAGGCAATTATTGTAATTGCAAATAGGTGATTATCATAATTGAACGAGAACCTATACAGGTAGAATAGTTTTATTCGAGATGATAGTATGTTATCTGGTTTATCTTTGTCATTATGTGTATATGTGTTGATAAAGCCTGTAGGATTATTGCTTGACTACTGGCATTATGATGGCGATCATATACGTGGGAGCTGGGTGGTCCATAAGAACATCTTTAAATGTCCTTAATCGAGGGAGTATCGAGATTGGGTATCGATAATCCGGAGTAGACTAGTGTATCCTTTTCGAGACCCCGACAAGGACGGTGGCCGGTCTCACAAGCCATTGGTGTTGAGTCACCTAAGATAGTATACAGGTGCTCATTAGAAGTGAGTACATCGGACGGACTCACCGAGAACTTTTAAATGGTATTATACCTATCGTTAGATGGAAGTTCTCTTGTGACATTATTACAGGTTAGTCCTTTGACCTGAAATTTTCATTTGTCTGATATGAGTCCCACTGTACTTAAATTACTACCCTACCACGGTTCAAAGAAGTCGTGCAAACAGCTTTTAGTTAGGTACAGTCCCAAACCATATGGAGGCAGTGAACAATCGTCAGGGATTTGTCTCTCCCAATATTGGGAGTCGATATCGCGCTGTGTTAGGTCAGCCATCACCAGAAATCCTTGGCCAATGTGGATGAGATTTATTGATATGATATCAGTAGTTTCTTAGTGGGTGTCATGCTCCTCTTCCCAAAAGAGTGGTAACGGCACATGACGAGGCCCGTGACGTATTTATTTCCAGAAGTTCATTTCTCGAAATAATTACGATAAGCGTCTATAAGCAACACAAAATAATAAGGATAAACAAAGAATGAAATCCAATTTTGATTTATTACATTCAAAATTCATAATTGACAAATTATATGAATACATGATACGATAACATGATAAGCCTTAATAAGGAGGCATACATAAATAAGCTAAAATAAAATGAAAAGCTGAATGAAACTAGACATCCGGTTGTGATGCGAACCGGTTGTACTTCTCTTCGACCGTTTTTATCTCCTCTGTCTTAATGCCACCTGACGAACATTCCAAGAAAGAAAGAAAGATGGGTGGAATGCCCGTCAGCGAACTAACGCTCGGTAAGTCCCCAAAAGGATGGTGTGATGTATATAAATGAAATGCAAGGTGTAATGTAATATATGGTATAGTATGGATATAAAATCATGAACATGTAAATAAGTATAGTAGCGTGCATGGTAATGTGTATGTCAACTATATCAGCATGGCAAACAAGTATAATATGGCCGTCGAGTGTAGGTATAGTGAATATGAAGTGAATGTAAGTGTCCTAAAAGGTCTCTAAAATGGTAAAAGTTACTAACGTAAGTTCAAGTGTGAATGTCAACCAATCTCAAGAGTATTCTCAAACCCAAGCCTATCATCCAGGGATAAGAAATCATAAGCTCAAAAGTAATCGGGACATCAATTATTATAGAAGTATTCTAAACCTAACACGCTATCATTCAGGGATTTGGAAACACGGGCTCTTATTAGTGAATTCATGATGTACCGTTTCAGTCCGGTACCACGGTATCATGATTTGTACCGTTTAAGCCCGGTACCACAGCAACATGATTTTATATTAATGCAACTTATGAGATTCCGTTGGATTCATATTCAAACTACCCCAACACCCCGTATATACTAGATTGTTGTTAAACTCACAAGTCTTGTCTGAATCCATGAATACATCAAGTTTTCAAGATTGAGTTTATGTCAAGATCAAGTATTCTTGTCATGTTTCAAGTATTCATGTCAAGTTCGAGTATTCTTGTCATGTTGTATTCATAGTTTAGGTCAAGTCAAGTCTAGCATTTAATTGGATTATGTCAAACATATAATATCTAATTACGTCATTATGTACATGCAACAATTTAAAGATCAAGATAAATAAGGTATATATGTTCGAATAGTATGAAATAAGTCAAGTATATTATTCAAGTAACGATCATAAACAATGTTTTTAAGAAGTGTTATATATAACCAATCAATCAATTCAATCAATTTCAGAATATAAACAGAAATATAAATCTAAATGTTGTGCATGCATGAGTTGCAGTCTCGCCTAAATACGCTACCGGTTTGGGAGATATACCCGTTTTCGTATCGTCAAGAAAAATAGATCAGAATCTGTTTAGCACCGCCATATATTTTTAAAATATAGTTTAAGTTAATTTCTATCAGGTTTCAGGTTATGAAGATTGTTAGAAAATTATAGGTATTTCGATATACTTATCCAAAAAACTAAGATTCACGCGATTTAGATTTCTGAAACTCTAGTTATGATCATTTTAACATCAGTGTTTAAACCAGAAATTCAAATTTCTGGACAACAACTATATGTTATATTGAAAGATTTATATTGGGTTATTTAATGCGTTTATAAGTAATATAATATACATAAAATTATAGAACTATCAATTGTGCATCTAAACATCTAAATTTTTTCACAAACGGACATTGGGAGTTCGAGTTATGTCTTATTTAAAAACAGTGTGCGAATCAGGACAGATTATGTCCAGATTCGTCGCTTAATATTGTAACGCAGTTTTCTATATTTTTCATCGGTTTTCAGTAAACACTTAAAACTAAGAAAATATAGATGTTTAGATCTAGATGTCCAAAACACCTGATTTTTATCAATTTGGATATCGATAGACCAAATTATGTGTCCTAGAAATTGATCGATAAATGCAGTTTTCTGTTTTACGAACAATGAATAAAAATGATGCAATTCCTAAACCGTTAAGCGATTTGATCTAAAAATTTTATAGCATGTAAAAAAATATATATTCTATCATATGTAAATTTCCTAAAATTTCTAGAAGTGGGAATTAATTTATAAAAATTATTTTAAGGATAAAAGTTTTGTAAGATCGTATTTGAAAATGATAAATTTATGGTATTTATTTATAACTTTGTTTTCTTGTCTGCAAAAGTAAATATAAAAAATTAAAATTTCAAAGATAAATAACATAAATTAACATATGTGAAGCAAACATATGATTCGGTTATGATTAACCGTCTAAAACAACAATATTTAATATGTTATCAACCATTGCATGGAAGATTTTATAACTAAACGTATATGATTTATTCCAACCATTTTTTAATTTAAAGAAAAAACTTTATCATAGTACTAACTAGTTATCTCAAGATTCGGCATGACGGAGGCATGGTAAGGGAATGAATTTCAAGTAGAGAAAATGAAGAGGAGAGGGGACTTACATGCATAAGTCGGTATCGTTATCGAACTTGTCTATCCGACGATTGCCGCGCGTTACTAACGAGACTTTCTTGAAAACTTCTTTGTGTTCTTATTCTATGACTTTAGCTGAAGAGGGAGAAGGGAGAGATAAAAAAATATGAGGAAAAAAAGAGGAGAACAAATAAAGATAGTGTAATGGTGAGTTATCTCTAATAATATATGCACTCAACATGGAAATTAAAACTGAAATGAAAGGTCACCATTCATTTTGGGAATAAAACGTCTTATTTGTAAGTTATGAGAATGATAAAAATTGATAAAAAAAATAATTACAAGAATGAGAATTTGAACATGTGACCTATGGAATAACAATATAAGGACTTACTAATAAGCTACAAAATTGTTCATGCATATATTTAACAAGAATTAAATATATGTCGTACCTTAAAAAGAAAGCGGGCTTAGAAAAAGAAAAGAAAGAAATCAAATGGAATTGTCTTTTCTTGGGTTTTAGGATTTGGAAAATTATAGAGTGGATAAAATAGATGAAGTGATAAAATAATATATTTACTAAAAAAATATACCAAAAATAAATAATTGCAATATTTTATTAAAAAAATGATATGTGAAGGTATAGAAATTTTAGGATCGTTACATTCCACCCTCCTTAAAATAATTTCATTCTCGAAATTACTTAAGAAGGATATGGTAACAGAACAAGAAAACTAGGTTTCGATAATGTAGTCCCATTTCGTCGTCGCTCCACCAGTCGGTACTCTAATTGACAAGAGAGTAATATTGAATGTAAAAGATGGTCAAAAAGATACAAAGAAACATAGAAATAAATTTCAAGAGAGGAAAAATTGATCTTCAAGAAAATCAAATGAAAGAAGTGAGATAGATTCAAGTATAACGAGTCGTTACAGTCTACCCTCCTTAAAAGAATTTCGTCCGTGAAATTCTCTCTGGAGGTACGGGAAACGCTAAGGATAACATCTTCAAACTTCGTTGATCGATGATCTAACCAACTGAGCTAATAGGCCTAAAAGATACAAGTAGAAGGATGAGCTAGAGTTAAGAATTCAAAAGCCGAGAGGTTGAATTTAAGGAAGTAAAAAGTGAAGATGGATTCAAGGAATAAGATGAGATTCAAAGGAAAAATTAAATGTAATAGTTGAATTTCATATTTCTTGTATTACATTGCTTATGATGTTCATGCAGAACTGACTTACATGAGCCACCAATAAAACCTATCATGCCCCGCTTCCCAAAAGAGTGGTAACAGCACGTGACGAGACCCGCGACGTATTTATTCCGAGAAGGTCATTTCTCGAAATAAATATGCCAAGCGTTTATAAGTAACATAAAGTTATAAGAATAAACAAAAGAATAAAATCCAACTTTGATTTATTACATTCAAGATTCACAATTGACAAAGTATCTGAATACAAAATACGATAACATGATAAACCTTAATAAGGAGGCATACATAAATAAGATGAAATGAAATAAAAAGCTGAATGAAACTAGACGTCCGGTTGTGATGCGAACTGGTTGTACTCCTCTTTGACCGCTTCTATCTCATCTGTCTCAATACCACCTGACAAACATTTCAAGAAAGAAAGAAAGAAAGATGGGTGGAATGCCCGTCAGTGAACCAACGCTCAGTAAGTCCCCAAAAGGATGTGTGATGTATATAAATGAAATGTAAGGTGTATTGTGATATATAGTATAGTATGGATATAAATCATGAATATGTAAACAAGTATAGTAGCATGCATGGTAATGTGTATGTAAACTATATCAGCATGACAAACAAGTATAACATGACCGTGGAGTGTAGGTATAGTGAACATGAAGTGAATATAAGTGTTCTAAAAGATCTCTAAAATGGTAAAAGTCACTAACGTGAGTTCAAGTGTGAATGTCAACTAATCTCAAGAGTATTTTTGAACTCAAGTTTATCGTCTAGGGGTAAGAAATCACGGGCCCAAAAGTAATCAGGACTTCAATTATTATTAAAGTATTCCAAACCCAAAAGACTATCATACAGGGGTTTGGAAACACGGGTCCTTATTAATGAATTCGTGATATACTATTTCATCCCAGTACCACAGCAGCATGATTTGTACCATTTCAGCCCGGTACCACAGCAACATGATTTTATATTAATGGAACTCATGAGATTCCTTTGGATTCATACTCAAACTATCCCAACACCCCGTGTATACTAGATTGTAGTTAAACTCACAAGTTTTGTCCGAATTCATGAATATATCAAGTTTTCAAGATTGAGTTCATGTCAAGATCAAGTATTCATGTCACGTTTCATGTATTCATGTCAAGTTCGAGTATTCTTGTCATGTTGTATTCATGGTTCGGGTCAAGTTAAGGCTAGCATTTAATTGGATTAAGTCAAACATATAATATCTAATTATGTCTTCATATATATGCAACAATTTAAACATCAAGATAAACAAGGTATATATGTTTGAATAGCATCAAATGAGTCAAGTATATTATTCAAGTAACGACCATAAACAATGTTGTTAAGAAGTGTTGTGTATGACTAATCAATCAAGTCAATCAAATTCAGAATATAAACAGAAACATAGATATAAGTGTTGTACACGCGTGAGTTCCAGTCTCGCCTAAAAACGACCACCATTTAGGAGAAATATGCTTTTACGTATCGTCGAGCAAAACATATCAGAATTTGTTCAGTACCGTCATATATTTTTAAAACGCAGTTTCCATCAGATTTCAGGTTACGAAGATTGTTAGAAAATTGTAGGTATTTTGATATACTTATCCAAAACACTAAAATTCAAGCGATTTGGATTTCTGATGCTCTATTTATGATTATTTTAATATCAACGTTTAAAACAGAAATTCAGATTTTTGGACAGCAACTATATGTTATATTGCAAAGTCTATATCGGGTTGTTTCATGCGTTTATAAGCAATATAATATACATAAAATTATAGATCTATCAATTATGCATCTACACATATAAATTTTGTCACGAACGGATATCGAAAGTTCGAGTTATGTCCTATTTAAAAGTAGTGTGCGTATAAGGACATATTCTGTCCAAATTCGTCGCTTAATATTGGAGCAGTACGTTTTTTTGATATTTGCTATTTGTTTTCGTACTGAGCAGGACTAGTCAGAGGACGGTACCGGGATATATTTTGCATGCATCGATAGTTATCGAAGAGATTTCCAAAAGCGAGCTATAGTCTCAGTATATACCTGCGTGTCTGATATGACACGAAGCGTTTAAAACAAGGAAACCCTTCTAAATTGTTTTCAAAATGGCGAAACGTACATATTGGGAAAAAGATATATACATATATAGTTATTTTCTTACAATAGACGTCCGCCACTATGCCGCGATACGCGCAAAGCACAGCAACATGAAAAGGTTTGGCATGCATTTCATTCAGATATTTACATGTATAGTTTTGATTTATATCATATCGGTTTTATTTTGGATTTGACATTTGTGTCTTTACCATGACTCCGATGATTGCGGGATGCTTGACGGAGTTTTGATTTTTAGTTATATGCTCATTGTTCATGCGCATGCATTATGCTATGATGCGTTTTATGTATAGATGATTTCGGAGCCCCGACGACTTAGTCTTTTACTGAAATGTTTTAGTATTTGAGAATTTTAAATTTAAATTCGGGGACCGAATTTCTTTAAGGGGGGAAGATTGTAACATTTTAAAAAAAATAAAATATTATTTTTGGGAATTTTTATAATTAAATAATAAAATATTGAATATTTTAATAAGGCGGTATAATTAAATACCGATAAATTTGGGAAAAATTTGGAAAATTGTAAAAATTACTTTAAAGAGGTTGTTTTATATAAATTATGCAAATTTTAAGTTTTTATGATTAATTATATGCTAATTTAGTGCTAATCGCGCTTTAAGCGTGTTTTGTGCAAACATGCACCATATCTTCTTTTATTCACTTGTTGCATTTTTACGACATGTTTTTGGGTGCATGGCTTTTGTTTTGGGGTTACTATTGTTGAGAGAAGGAAAATAGAAAAAAAAAGGAAAAGATTATAATATATAGGTATGGGAGAGAGAGAGAAAGGAAGGGTTTACCTTTGACTTGATCTTGAGCCATTCCCCATCATTTATTTTCACACATCTCTCTCCTCTCCCTCTTCCCCTAGCTGCTGCTGCTGCTCCTCCTTCTTCCTCCTCCAACCCCCCCCCCCCTAAAAACTCAATGAAAAACACCTCAAAACCCAAATCCCATTTCATTAAAAAGATGCACAAGCTCGAGGGAAGCACTTTGGACCAAGAAAAATTAAATTTTGGACACTTGGGGCAACTCAAGAATTTTCTTAAGTTGCCAAATGAGGTATTTTCTGAACCTTTAACTTAGAATTTCCATTACTTTTACCCCCATGTTAGTTTAGAACCGATATTGTGTGGTTTTGGGAACTTTGGAAACTTTAAGATAAAGGTTAGGGTTTGAGCTGAACTATTGGTGAAATTAAGGTTGTTAGAGGCTATTCCACCTCTGTGGTGATTGAATTGAGACCCAAACCAGAGACTAGAACCATGGAATATGGATTTAGAAAGGCCGATATCAGAAAATTGTTGATTCTGTGAGGCTTAATTGAAATCTGCTATCACTTGGGGACTCTGAAAATTATTTTTCAAACACAGAGAGACATGCAGGCACCTAGGAAGCTACCACCAAAACCCTAGCCTCTATCTCCCAATTCAGGCCGCAAATTTAATCCCTCTGGCCGCAAATTGCGGCCAGACCTGGGCCATTTGGCCTCGTGTTGGTTCTGTAGTCCCCTAATCTGTAAAATAGACCCTTGGCATATGCAAATTGACCAATTTGACCTAGGGTGAAATCTGGGACTTTTTTCCTAAGTTGCTGTTTTGATTCGGAGTTTCGTTTTGCGTATTTTGAATTCTGGATTTCTAGTATTGTGTTTTACCTCGATCACTTGACGTTGGTACGACGATATCGAGGGTTGTTTGTTGGTTTGAAAGCGTAGTACATAGGTTCTAACCTATAGGCCTTAGCGTGTCGTTTTGATTTTCCGATGTGATTTTAATATGCGTTTGCGATTGTGTTATCTTGTAGGTACCTTCGCGAGGGCTTCATATGACGAAGAAGATGAAGGCGACATCGACATCGACACGCAGAATGCAGGTGAATAGATTATATCTATGGGGGAAGTCGGGTGGATAGCGTATAGCACCCCCGCAGTTTGATATTTAGTATACTAGATAAATACTATATTTATATATATGATAGCGTTTTGTGTGATATGGATATTCTAGATGTGATTAGGTGTACTATGGATAGATTAGGGTTTAGAAGTAACTAGTATAGTTTCCTACTTGCGAACCCTAGAATAGGTTTACACCCACACGCACACACATGCTTATTGGTTATATTTCTACCTGGATGATGAGGATAGGTGATGATATTTAGGGATGAGTCGATGAGATTGGGTATAGTGCCATGAGATCGGTGATATGATGTGGTTCGTATTTGGGATACGACATGAGATTTTAGCGGGCCTTTGGACGTGTGTTTTACACACGCACTTATATTTATATAGATGGTATCGGTTAGTACTAGACTTGATCAGTACCCCAGATCATGAGATATGACGATAAGGATACCAGATAGTGGATGTGATGATTGTGATATTGAACCGTACGCAGATTTGGGGATGTCGTACGATGATTTACCGTACGAGCTTTATTTGATGATAAGATCCGCACTCATGACTCGAGGATATCATATGATATTGTATCGTACGCAGTACCTTTGAGGCGGGATCACCGACTATTATATTTATATATATGTATGTATCGACTCAGATTTCGGTGGTTTCCATACCCCTCCCGATTGACTTGTTAGTTAGATTGTGGTTTGCTTAGTAGATGTTAGGCTAGGCCGATGTCATACCTATTTCAAAAACTAATGAATCGGGAGTATTTTAAAGACAGGCAAAGGGAGTTTACGGATATTTTCAAAAGACGCATCTTTTCTTAAAAACACCGTAGCCCTTATTTTCCTAAAAACCCCGATTCGTTTTCTTTCAAACGGCAAAACAGTATGACATAGATACATTGATGTAGATACAGCACTGTTGTGTTTATTATTCATTTGCCGCATATTCTTGCTTTTCGCATCGCATTGCATGTTTAAATTTGTTCATTGTTATATTAAAACCATGCTGTTAGGACACCAGCACCATTATCGAAGATGCATATATTCCATGTACACCCGTTTGCCGGATCACACACTTCATTATCGATAATTGCCATGTCACTACACTGTAGGACTGTTGCATTCAGGGTATGACCCTTCGCATGTCATACTTGTGTACTTACATATTGTACACTCATACTTGTGCACATACCTATTGTACATTCATACTTGTGTACTCACATATTGTATACACATACGTTTTTGCACATACATAGATGATTCTGGCTTGATTTGAGATTTGGGAACCTTAAGATACTTTTAAAACTGATTCATTTCAAAAGAGCGGTCTTCCCACGCTATGTGCATATTACTGTTTTATGTCGCATGATATACTGATATGCTTACATTTCTTTTATATGTCCATACATCATACTTTATGATTATACGCATTGAGATATGTTGTTTCCATGATATTTCTAGATTTGGGAACCGTGTGTATTTCAAAAGAGAATGTATTGTTTTAAAAACCCGGTTACACTTGATATGATATTTCAGTGCGTCCACCATGTGTTTTCTCGGTTCTGAGAGCGACATGTGAAACCCGATTCGAGGAGAGGTAGGCACCGTCTGCGGGTACATGGTGGCCCCGGTGAGATACCCCGGGGCAAGAAGACTCGTATATGTTAGACGGTGAGCCTGGCAGGGGAGTACTACCTGCCGGTGATTGTGTTTGAGCTCGGTGGATATCTGGAGGATACCGACCGGAGTTGAGAGATGAGACGGGACGATCCAGACTTACGGAGCCCGTGGGCCGATCTGGCCTGACGGAGCCCTATGTATGTGAGGATTTACGTGCCGATGCTAGGCACAGGTTTCATGATGTTTTCGAGTGTCGATGCTAGACACTCAGGTTCCATGATTTTGATATGTCGCGAGCGACACATGTATATTTACATTATCATACTTCCATGCATATGCTTTATGATATTTACATACATGATGCTTATTGTCACTGGGTGACACGTGAACGAGATCTACATACATACAGACATTGATTACATAGTTGGATGATATCCACATACTTATAGACTGAATGATATAGTTGACATTGATTCATGTTGATTGCATTGATCATACCTCATATTTATGATATGTCGTTACCTGAGGCACTGACACGAGCACAAGGGATTACACTTATGTATAGATGTTTACCCTGGCCACCTTTTCATGCTTCAGACTTATTCATATTGAGGATATATTATTATTGATCGTATTGACCTAGAATTGTGTCATACATACGATTTCTGCTCTATGATATTTTCTATTCACGAGTTGGAAACTCACCCCCGTTGTACCACAATTCTTGCAGGTTTTTCCGTACAGGTTCCATTGCGACTTTCTAGCACACTGTTTCCCTTACGGGTGATTTACTTTGGTAGGTGGGTTCTTTTGCATCAGAACCACCATTGTATATATGTTATTTAATTGTATCTAGTAATTCTATCAACCAAACATGTATATTTGTTTCAGACTTAGAAAACCAGTTATGTATTATTTCGACCTTAGAGTCGCGCGTTGCAGTATTATGGTTTTCATGTTGATTTTGAGTTTTCCTTTGAGTTTTGATCCTCGCCCTTCGGCGTTGTATATTATACTGCTTGCGTGGTTGTGACCGTCGATTGACGAAGAGCTAGCTCCCGCTTGGGGATGCCTTTTATCATTGTATATATGCTTTTATCATGTTGTACCCCGTTCGGGGCCAGTATTTACAAAGGAAACTCTGCCGTTCAGAAAAGAAACTAGAGATTTTAAAAATGCATATTCGGCTTACTTATTTAAAAGCCTTGCCTTTTAACTTATTTTCTTTACCTCTTAAAAACTAGTTTTCTTCTTTTACTCCTTAAAATGGTTTTAGATTTCTGGGATTTTGGCTTACTTGAATTAGATGAGGTCCTATAGACTTCATATGATTCAAGGTCCAGTCACGGGCTATTTCGGGTCGTGACAATGTTGGTATCAGAGTGCTAGGTTAAACTTGGTTCGAGTCTAAGTTTGACTATGCGGAGCCTAGAGCGTTTATATATACGGAACTTAGGCTTGACCTTACGGAACTTAGACTTAGTCGAGGGGGTATTATACCCGAACTTTCGTCGCGTAGGATGACCCTTGGTTGACGGAGTAGGTAGCTTAAGTAGAGTGACGTACCGTACGTATGTTCCGCGGCATACTTACGATACGCTACTCCGCTTAAGAAACCTTAGGATGTACATTTCCTTGCACAGTATTATATTCATTCCTATGATCTATCCTCATCGATATTGGTTATGATTTTGCTGCCACGATTACACGGGCAGAGAGAGCCAAGGATAGAGTTGCGTCAGCACGAGCTCATCACGGACGAGGACTGACCAAGGCGTAATTCCAGGGACATAGGATTGCATAGCGAGGCGTCGTTTTATTGTGTTTTCGCGCCATGAGCGTTTGACAGATCGCTTTTACGAGATTTCTCGGACGTGCAGATCAGCCCCAGAGGATCAGGCTACTGCTAGAGGCCAGCCAGAATGTGATTACCATTGATATATCGCTTATTCATGATGATTGAGGCGCTGTTCAGCATACAGACGAATGAGCCAGTTGTTACTGCAAACGACGAGATATTGCCCAGATGTTGGAGCTACTGCAGCATGAGTATATGCTTAGAGATATGATGGAAGGTCGCTAGTCACCCGAGGATGGACGACTAGGATATGTGGTTCGTTCGCTTACCTGATGCGAAGTCATCAGATAGATTGATTTCAGCTAGAGACGACTTCACACAGATTCGTTGAGAGTCGATAGAGACGATCGAATGTCAGGAACCCATTTCCAAGTTAAGGTATTCGGAAGACAATGCAAGTAACGCTGCGGACCCTCTAGAAGAATGAAACCCTAACTCGACGTAATGACCATGGAATGCCTTCGAACCTTAGGGTTTACGGCAGTTTAGCGGTGCCATTTATGAGGCTTGGGTTTGCCCTTCTACGGTTGGTCCACAGGTGCTGTGGTATGTACTGGAATACTATTAAACTGTACTCAAGATGTTGATCTCTTAGGGGAATATGAGGTTCTGACAAATCGATCGGATGGTTCGACATCATTCGGATATCATGTGATGGGACACATTGCTTGGGAGACTCCAGATACGAGTATAGCCGTTGGAGCGCAGTCCATGCAGCCACGAGAAGACGAATCCGAATCAGTCGACATTGGAGCAGAGTGGAGTAAAGAGTTCGCATGAGATTTCGACGAGATGACGTTCCACTCCGCTGATATCAGAGATGCGATACGCAGGCAGAGGCGTTGTATATGGATATACCTTACAGAAGGAGTCGCGATGAGTATGCAGCCGTTCCAGAACAAGAAACAGATATAGTAAAGGATGGTAACTTCCGGGCAATTCAGCAGAAACGGGCTTTGAAAGAGACCTCGACAGGACCTTTCTGGAATACTATACGAGAAGACTTGGAACCAGGAGTGGTTATATTGCGCACACCTAGCAGGCTAGAGTTCGGCATCGTCGCCGAGATAGTTGACCAGGTTCGGATAAAGGACCTCACCCAGATGCGTTATGAATTGATCAAGAACGGACGGGTATGGAGTATATCTCCGCAGGTTGGGATGAGTTCCCGAGGGCGTGTTCGGCTAGATATCTTCCACAGAGTGATGAAGATACCGAGTTTGTGATTTCGAGTCCATGTGAGAGACTTCGGATTGACCGTAGCCGAGAACATTTGCAGTGCGCAGATAGAGACGTGACGTCGAAGTGGACGACGATACAGACAAATGGGACAAGAGGTTCGTGCGAGATGCTGACGAGCTGTTGTTACTCCTCGTTAAGATTAAAGGTCAGATATGTCTACAGAGGCTTTGAGTTGCGATCAGTTTCCGAGAAAATGCTGTGCTGAGGACGCAGATGTCCACAGAGCGAGAAAAGATTATGCAAGAGTACCAGCCTCTGTACAGTTCGGCATAGGCGAGATCGGAAGAGACCTTGAGCAGGATTCCTTCCAGGACACTGCTGCGATAAGAGTTGCACCAGGATCAGATGTGTGATGTGTATTCAGAGGACCAGAGGTCGGCGCCAGTGACGTGCTGCTTTACGAGTGGCCGTGAGGATTGACCCAGAGATGATCAGAGAAGTGCCAGGACGGAATAATCCCCATTAGCACACATGACAGGGCCAATGAGCCGATGGATCGCGAGATTGGTAATCCACAGAGAAGATAAAGGCCCAGAGACATAGGACGCCAAACCGTGAGCAGGAGGCAAGTAGATATCTTGCGGTGCTAGCATTGCATGCACCGACACCTTCTCGATTTTGAAGGAGGATATATCGACGAAGATATTTATAATTTGTGATATGGTGATTCGATTATCACGTATCCGTCACTTTGGATTTCTGTATTTTGGGCGGTCTATTCGCATGATTTAGTCTTGATGACCGAGTTCCATGATATTTGTTTTCGTGCACCATGGTTACACCTACTGGGTATTCATATTTGTGCACAGTTATTGCACCTGATATCGTTTTGTGCCTTGGTTGCACATGCTTATGACTTCATGGATTTTATACAGTTGGGTTAATTTTGTGCACGTGGTATGCACACGATTTGGCTTTTTGCACTCGGTATAGCTTATATGTGCTTGTAGTGCATTGATATGTGTTTTATGCACGCATTTGCACACGTTTATGATTTTTACACCTTGGTACACTCGGTGTTGCTATTTACGCATTTGAGTTATTGTTTAGGTTTTGTGCACAGGATGCACTGTATTCGTATTTCTTGCACAGGATGCACCAGTTTTATGTTTCGTGCGTTCATCGCACCAGATTTATATTTCGTGCGTTTGTTACACCTAACTTCGGTTTGATGTCATTCGATATGTTGATTTTGATTTCATGCCTATGTTATGCATGTGATTTGACGTATGCTTTCGGCATAGTTTTCATACACTTTTTAGTGTTTTGATTTGATTTGAGCACACTGATGCACATGGTTATGAGATTATATACCGCGATATACCTGATTTGGATTTTCGCGCGTGTTGAGCGCATGTTTTGAGATGCGATTTTGGCGCACACCAGATGCGCTAAATCGAGATTTTTTCGTGCATGCCAGACGCACCTGATTTTGCTGTCAGGCACACACGTTGCCTATGACAGATGTTTCGTGCATACCCGTTGCACCTAGATGTTGTTTCTGTACACATGTATGGCACATATATGGATTTTGATTTCCGTTCTCACCAGACGCACAGGGTATTCTTATATACATTTTGGGATTTATTTCTTATGGAGCAGTACATTTTTATAATATTTGCTATTTGTTTTCGTACTGAGCAGGACTAGTCAGAGGACGGTACCTGGATATATTTTGCATGCATCGATAGTTATCGAAGGGATTTCCAAAAGCGAGCTATAGTCTCAGTATATACCTATGTGTCTGATATGACACGAAACGTTTAAAACAAGGAAACCCTTCTAGATTACTTTCAAAACGGCGGAACGTACATATTAAACAAAAGATATATACATATATGGTTATTTTCTTACAATACACGTCCGCCACTGTGCTGCGATACGCGCAAAGCACAGCAACATGAAAAGGTTTGGCATGCATTTCATTCAGATATTTACATGTATAGTTTTGATTTATATCATATCGGTTTATTTTGGATTTGACATTTGTGTCTTTACCATGACTCCGATGATTGCGGGATACTTGACGGAGTTTTGATTTTGAGTTATATGCTCATTGTTCATGCGCATGCATTGCGCTATGATGCGTTTTATGTATTGATAATTTCGGAGCCCTGACGACTTAGTCTTTTACTGAAATGTTTTAGTATTTGAGGGGTTTAAATTTAAATTCGGGGACCGAATTTCTTTAAGGGGGGAAGATTGTAATATTTCAAAAAAATAAAATATTATTTTTGGGAATTTTTATAATTAAATAATAAAATATTGAATATTTTAATAAGGCGGTATAATTAAATACCGATAAATTTGGGAAAAATTTGGAAAATTATAGAAATTACTTTAAAGAGGGTGTTTCATGTGAATTATGCAAATTTTAAGTTTTTATGATTAATTATATGCTAATTTAGTACTAATCACGATTAAAAATCGTTAATCGCGCTTTAAGCGTGTTTTGTGCAAACATGCACCATATCTTCTTTTATTCACTTGTTGCATTTTTACTATATGTTTTTGGGTGCATGGCTTTTGTTTTGGGGTTACTATTGTTGAGAGAAGGAAAATAGAAAAGAAAGGAAAAGATTATAATATATAGGTATGGGAGAGAGAGAGAAAGCGAGGGTTTACCTTTGACTTGGTCTTAAGCCATTCCCCATCATTTGTTTTCACACATCTCTCTCCTCTCCCTCTTCCCCTAGCTGCTGCTCCTTCTTCCTCCTCCAACCCCCCCCCCCCAAACTCAATGAAAAACACCTCAAAACCCAAATCCCATTTCATTAAAAAGATGCACAAGCTCGAGGGAAGCACTTTGGACCAAGAAAAATTAAATTTTGGACACTTGGGGCAACTCAAGAATTTTCTTGAGTTGCCAAATGAGGTATTTTCTGAACCTTTAGCTTAGAATTTCCATTACTTTTACCCCCATGTTAGTTTAGAACCAATATTGTGTGGTTTTGGGAACTTTGGAAACTTTAAGATAAGGGTTAGGGTTTCAGCTGAACTATTGGTGAAATTAAGGTTGTTAGAGGCTATTCCACCTCTGTGGTGATTGAATTGAGACCCAAACCAGAGACTAGAACCACGGAATACGGATTTAGAAAGGCCGATATCAGAAAATTGTTGATTCTGTGAGGGTTAATTGAAATCTGCTATCACTCGGGGACTCTGAAAATTATTTTGCAAACACAGAGAGACATGCAGGCACCTAGGAAGCTACCACCAAAACCCTAGCCTCTATCTCCCAATTCAGGCCGCAAATTTAATCCCTCTGGCCGCAAAATGCGGCCAGACTTGGGCCATTTGGCCCCGTGTTGGTTCTGTAGTCCCCTAATCTGTAAAATAGACCCTTGGCATATGCAAAATTGACCAATTTCACCTAGGGTGAAATCTGGGACCTTTTTCCTAAGTTGCTGTTTTGATTCGGAGTTTCGTTTTATGTATTTTGAATTCTGGATTTCTAGTATTGTGTTTTACCTTGATCACTTGACGTTGGTACGACGATATCGAGGGTTGTTTGTTGGTTTTGAAAGTGTAGTCCATAGGTTCTAACCTATAGGCCTTAGCGTGTCGTTTTGATTTTCCGATGTGATTTTAATATGCGTTTGCAATTGTGTTATCTTGTAGGTACCTTCGCGAGGGCTTCATATGACGAAGAAGATGAAGGCGACATCGACACCGACACGCAGGATGCAGGTGAATAGATTATATCTATAGGGAAAGTCGGGTGGATAGCGTATAGCACCCCCCTAGTTCGATATTTAGTATACTAGATATATACTATATTTATATATATGATAGCGTTTTGTGTGATATGGATATTCTAGATGTGATTAGGTGTACTATGGATAGATTAGGGTTTAGAAGTAACTAGTATAGTTTCCTACTTGCGAACCCTATAATAGGTTTACACCCACACGCACACACATGCTTATTGGTTATATTTCTACCTGGATGATGAGGATAGGTGATGATATTTAGGGATGAGTCGATGAGATTGGGCATAGTGCCATGAGATCGGTGATATGATGTGGTTCGTATTTGGGATAAGACATGGGATTTTAGCAGGCCTTTGGACGTGTGTTTTACACACGCACTTATATTTATATAGATGGTATCAGTTAGTACTCGACTAGATTAGTACCCCAAATCATGAGATATGACGATAAGGATACCAGATTGTGGATGTGATGATTGTGATATTGACCCGTACCCAGATTTGGGGATTCCGTACGATGATTTACCATACGAGCTTTATTTGATGATAAGATCCGCACTCATGACTCGAGGATGTCATATGATATTGTATCGTACGCGGTACTTTTGATGCGGGATCACCGACTATTATATATATATATATATATATATATGTATGTATGTATGTATCGACTCAGATTTAGGAGGTTTCCATACCCCTCCCGATTGACTTGTTAGTTAGATCTGTGGTTTGCTTAGTAGATATTAGGCTAGGCCGATGTCATACCTATTTCAAAAACTAACGAATCGGGAGTATTTTAAAGACAGGCAAAAGGATTCTACGGATATTTTCAAAAGACGCATTTTTTCTTAAAAACACCGTAGCCCTTATTTTCCTAAAAACCCCGATTTGTCTTCTTTCCAACGGCAAAATAGTATGACATAGATACATTGATGTAGATACAACACTGTTGTGTTTATTATTCATTTGCCGCATATTTTTGCTTTTCACATCGCATTGCATGTTTAAATTTGTTCATTGTTATATTAAAACCATGCTGTTAGGACACCAGCACCATTATCGATGATGCATATGTTCCACGTACACCTGTTTGCCGGCTCACACACTTCATCATCGATAATTGCCATGTCACTGCTCTGTAGGACTGTTGCATTCAGGGTATGGCCCCTCTCATGGTATACTTGTGTACTTACATATTGTACACTCATACTTGTGCACATACCTATTGTACATTCATACTTGTGTACTTACATACTGTACACTCATACTTGTGCACATACCTATTGTACATTCATACTTGTGTACATACATACTGTACACTCATACTTATGCACATACCTATTGTACATTCATACTTGTGTACTCACATACTGTACACTCATACTTGTGCACATACATATTGTACATTCATACTTGTGTACTCACATACTGTACACTCATACTTATGCACAAACCTATTGTACATTTATACTTGTGTACTCACATATTGTACACTCGTACTTGTGCACATACCTATTGTACATTCATACTTGTGTACTCACATATTGTACACTCGTACTTGTGCACATACCTATTGTACATTCATACTTGTGTACTCACATATTGTATACACATACGTTTTTGCACATACATAGATAATTCTGGCTTGATTTGAGATTTGGGAACCGTAAGATACTTTTAAAACTGATTCATTTCAAAAGAGCGGTCTTCCCTCGCTATGTGCATATTACTGTTTTATGTCGCATGATATACTGATATGCTTACATTTCTTTTATATGTCGCATACATCATGCTTTATGATTATACGTATTAAGATATGTTGTTTCCATGATATTTCTAGATTTGGGAACCGTGGGTATTTCAAATGAGAATGTATTGTTTTAAAAACCCGGTTACCCTTGATATGATATTTCAGTGCGTCCACCATATTTTTTCTCGGTTCTGAGAGCCACATGTGAAACCCAATTCGAGGAGAGGTAGGCACCGTCTGCGGGTACATGGTGGACTCGGTGAGGTACCCCGAGGCAAGAAGACTCGTATATGTTAGATGGTGAGCCTGGCAGGGGAGTACGACCTGCCGGTGATTGTGTTTGAGCTCGGCGGATATCTGGAGGATACCGACCGGAGTTGAGAGATGAGACGGGCCGATCCAGACTGACGGAGCCCGTGGGCCGATTCGGACTGACGGAGCCCTATGTATATGAGGATTTACGTGCCGATGCTAGGCACAGGTTTCATGATGTTTTCGAGTGTCGATGCTAGACACTCAGGTTCTATGATTTTGATATGTCGCGAGCGGCACATGTATATTTACATCCTCATACTTCCATGCATATGCTTTATGATATTTACATGCATGATGCTTATTGTCATTGGGTGACACGTGGACGAGATCCACATACATACAGACATTGATTACATAGTTGGATGATATCCACACACTTATAGACTGCATGATATAGTTGACATTGATTCATATTGATTACATTTATTATACCTCATATTTATGATATGTCGTTACCTGAGGCACTGATACGAGCACAAGAGATTACACTTATGTATAGATATTTACCCTGGCTACCTTTTCATGCTTCAGATTTATTCATATTGAGGATATATTATTATTGATCGTTTTGACATAGGATTGTGTCATACATACGAGTTCTGCACTATGATGTTTTCTATTCACGAGTTGGCAACTCACCCCCGTTGTGCCACAGTTCTTGCAGGTTTTGCCGTACAGGTTCCATTGTGACTTTCTGGCACACTGCTTCCCTTACGGGTGATTTGCTTTGGTAGGTGGGTTCTTTTGCATCAGAACCACCATTGTATATACGTTATTCAGTTGTATCTGGTAATTCCATCAACCAAACATGTATATTTGTTTCAGACTTAGAAAACCAGTTATGTATTATTTCGACGTTAGAGTCGCGCGTTGTAGTATTATGGTTTTCATGCTGATTTTGAGTTTTCCTTTGATTTTTGATTCTCGCCCTTCGGCGTTGTATATTATACTGCTTGCGTGGTTGTGACCGTCGATTGACAAAGAGCTAGCTCCCGCTTGGGGATGCCTTTTATCATTATATATATGCTTTTATCATGTTGTACCCCTTTCGGGGCCAGTATTTACAAAGGAAACTCTGCCGAAATTTTCAGAAAAGAGACTAGAGATTTTAAAAATGCATATTCGGTTTACTTATTTAAAAACCTTGCTTTTTAACTTGTTTTCTTTACCTCTTAAAACTAGTTTTCTTCTTTTACTCCTTAAAATGGTTTTAAATTTCTGGGATTTTGGCTTACTTGAATTAGATGAGGTCCTATAGATTTTATAAGATTCAAAGGCCAGTCATGGTCTATTTCGGGTCGTGACAGTGCTTTTTTTAAACCCACTGCCAGTATATTGATGAGTCTTTAGAATCCTACACGGTTCAGGCAAAATGATGTAGTGGCCGTATATTAATACGTGCAGGGTTCCGACTGGGTATGTGTGCTAGCCACACGAACTTTAATCTGGCGAATGATAATACTAGCTGGTTTAGGATTAAGCCGGATTATTAAATCAAGTTTTGATTTAATAATTTACATATATATATATATATTTCGATATGTATATTCTAATATAATGTTCATTGTGTTTTTCTATCTCTTGGATATTCATATTTGAATACAAATACAGGTATGTATTTGCAGGGACGTATTCTTGTATCTATACAAGAATACTTCTAAAAAGAGGACACCTCATTACAAGGTTTTTCTTTTTAAGAAATTAAGAAATGGGGTGGAAAAGAGAAATGGTGAGGGGTATAGGCAAATGAATTATTAATTCATTTGCATATACTATTCAAGCATGGTTGTAATTTTAAATTAGTGAAATTCTTTTAACAAAAGAATTGAAAGCATGCTTGAATTGTTGAGTAAGTTTTTTCTTTCTCCTATTCTAGCTTCTCTCTCTTCCATGGCTCCTCCTTCTTCATCTTCAACACTCTCATAAGTTGAGAATCATGAAGATAAAGAGAAAAAAAATGCTAGAACACTCACTCACATCGCTAAACATTTTAGATTAGCGACCTAGGATTTTTAGTTACTTCATTGACAAAGTTGAAGCTTGAACTTGGTTCTTTCGGGTGGATCATCTTCGGCGAAAGAAGACCGGCTTGCAAGTGTGATCCAGAGCTCTTGAGAGAATGCTAGAGTCTAATCCAATTAGAGCATATGAAGACGTTACAAAGGTTGTAATTTCTATCCATTTGTGTTTGCTAGTTTAGGTGTTTAGTTTAGATTCTTGGGTATAAGTTTTTAGCGCCATCAAAATTTTCATTTTTGTATTCCGCATTGGCTGCGGATTAGCGGCGAGAGCACTAGGAACTTTCAATGGTATCATAGTCACCCAAACACCCTAAACTAGATAGATATGATTTCCGAATTCCATCGATTTTTGCCCCGCAAAAACTGTCGTAAAACCAGTAATTTATTTCATGTTATCTTGATTTTTTGGCTCCTCGCGGGCTCTCTGTTTGGACCGAGAAGCCGCGGGAAGGTGCGTGGGGACCCCGGGCATGTCCCAAAGGGACCTAGGGAGGGTCCACACTCCCGAAACCACAAAGGTGGCCTTAGGGTTGGGGACCCAAGCACTGCCTTACAAGGCAGTTTCGGGTCTGCCTACCCCCTGGCCATCTTAAGGTGGCCTAAGAGAGTGGGTACCCTTTCTAGGTGCCTTTGGGTCGACATTAATTTTGTGCCGGGGCGTTCCGTGAAGTTTCGGATCAATCCGAGCTCATTTCGGCCTTCCGGAGTGGGTTTTAGCATGAAATTTTTGCCGGTTTTTAGCACAATTGATTTTCGGTGTTTGGAAAATTGAAGTGTTGGCTATAAGTGTGTGGTATTCGATTGTCGTAGGCTTAGTGATGGTTGCGTGTATCATTACGTTTGGTAAAACGTCGTCTAATTGCTACACGTATCAATTAGATGGGGTTACGGAATTGATACTCGTAAGTTTGCATGTTCAGTGATGAATATTGCTTGTTGATTATGGTTGTGTTGGATTTGTTGCGATGATAACCCGGATTATGTAGTATTAGATATAATTCTCTGTGATGTAATGTATATTCATATTGCGTGATGAGCGTCCGACATGTGGACTGCTGTCACCGCGGCTTGTATATTATTCTTTGGGGCGTGTCCTGGTTGCTGACGTAGTCACCATTGTATATTCAGGTTTTCATTACATGCACTAGGATTACCATGCGGCGGAGTGCTCGAGTCGCCGGATTATAGAGGGCAACGAGCCTCCATCTCATGGCGTTGAGACCAGGGTGCCTTACTTTAGAATTAGCAGGCTATTCACCGCACTCGTAGGGGTATAGGATTGACCCATGGAGGGGTGCACAAGTCATCGGATTTTGGAAGTGCTGGGTGGACCACTCACTTCATTGATTGGGGTTTCCTTGTTTCTGGGATTGGCGGGTAGCTGTCGTTCTCGTAGGGGTCTAGGATCTGTTACTACGGGCTATCCATACGGCCGGGAAAACTTTGTTTCATATTTAGCTCCATTGAAATATACTTTTCCTAGATTATCCGCATTTCCATTCTGTGTTTGCCTCTGCTGTGATACTTCTGTGATGTTATTTGATATCATGCGTAAGATGAATGTTTATATATATTATATATATTTACGAGATGCTGTATATGTTTTGCATCCGCGCTAGTCCTGTCCCCACCCTGTCGTAAGTTAAGTAACCTTACGGTGAAGACTCGGGACCCTGCGGCGAATGCGGATGGTATATATGTGCGTCCCTATTTTCGTTTCTTTCTGGCATGATATGATCAATTGATGGGACTGCAATAATTCTGTTTAATGCAAGGAAAACAAACCTAAATGATTTTTTCGAAACCAATTTTTAAAAACCACTCGGTTTTCTTCAAAACCATAGTTGTATTCTTTTGCTTTGCATAGAGGTATTCGGTTAGGAATATCCTGCACCTCATTCTATGAGGAAAGAGCTTTGATCCCTTCATGGGGAGTTCGCTCTTAAGCAAAACTTTATGTTACTAGTTTGAAAAGCTGAGCCTAAACCACTCCATTTTAAAGCCACTCGGTTCCTTCAACGATATTAAGTTCATTACGATAAAGGTTTTTTGCTAAAAACCAGCCGTAGCCCTCCGTCATTTCATATTAGTAGTATTTAGTATTCGTGTTGTGTTTGTTGACCTAGTCAAGGCATAGCGTGCGGTAGTTAAGTGGTACTTTTTTATGCATAGAGATGCGATTGGTTAGGACAATCGTGCGACTTTGTTGATTTAGTCAAGGCTCGTGTGGATGAGTTTAATGCAATAAAGAAAATGACGGGTTGAACTTGACTAGCGGTTTATGGTTTGTTGACCTAGTCAAGGTTATAAGCCGTTAGGGGTAAAAACCATATCGGGGGTTTCAAATATAAGGGAAACTTGCCGAGTTTGCACATACTTTCTGGAGTGTGGTAATTTTGGTCGGTTTCCATCAAAATTATCACACGGTGATAGTTGGGTCCCGATTCTCACTGATGAGTAGGTGTTACTCCTCGGGTGATTTTCAGGTGATCCCGACTAATTCTCCTTTTAGAGATTGAAGAAGAATTCGAGAAAATAGTGAGAGCCGTCCTGATTAGATAAAGTGATTAACCAATCTAATTTAGGTTAGAATGCACACCGACTATTTCTTTTCACTCTCTAGTTTGCGACATGACATACCTTATACTATAACTCAACACCTAGTTGACCGAACCTTTTTACATCTGGTTTTGGAATGTTATGATTCACAACAAAATCGCATATATTCCTGTCACTCCTACATTTCCTTTGCTTTTCTCCAAAACACTTCGTATTACTACAAAAATCCATATTGTTTGGAAAGGCCATCTCGTATAGTTACATACGAACTCGAAAAAACTTGTTTCAGTTCGAGAATGGCCACGGGTTCTGAAGAAATTGAATATGATTATTCAGTTGTCTTTTATCTTTACCTTCTCTTAGGTTGTGAGGGCACCTAGTATTAGGAGAGTACAATTATTACGTTTATTAGGTAGTCTTCTTCCAAACCTTAGGTTGGTGCCAAATGGTAGGGAAAGAAGAAAACCAATTAGCCTAAGTGTGATGTACAGAAGGTAAGAAGTAAAGATATATAAAGGGATTGCAGTGAGGGCAAGAGGATTTGCGACTACTGTCATGAATCTGGATAGTGGAAGAGGCATTATTAGGAATACCCAGCCACCTATCGAAACATTTTCATGTTTCAGTTTTCCTAAGCGATATTAATTGAAAACCGCTTTCCCGATTAGATTCTGACACCAGGGTATGTATTTACCAGATTTGGATCTGCCATCTATAGGACATTACAGATGCTGAGTGGCGATAGAATATTGGGAAATTGGATGATTAGATTCTCAATATCAGAATTCTTTATAATTGGTGATATTTGAGGAAGCCGTCTGGGTTTTGCCTAACGGCAAATATTTGGTTTTGAATAACCGTTGTTATGCACCAATTTCTAAAATGATATATCCGTATCTTTATTTTATAAAGTGAGATGTAAATTTTGAAAATTGTGTTTTAAACATTCACCTTTATCGTTGAGGATAAGGTAAGGTGCATTGATTAACGGTATAGACATTCTTCACCAAAATACAGTTTTCAACTTACAACACACGGAATTTGAGTCAGTATACTCTAGGGACTTATATATGGAAATGTATGTTGTCCAGTGTCCTTCAGGACAAGCGGATGATACTCTTACTTCATTCAGTTTTACCTATGAGTTTTTTGGTTTTAGACACGCATTCATTGAAATGTAAAGTCCAAAGTTTTTGAGAAGTTTATACGTATAAGAATATAGTAGAGAACCATACGTTGGAAGTATCAGGATTCTTCGAAGTGATCGAAGATGTAAATACTTATGCTAGGTATTCCATCATAGTAACATTTGAGAACTTGCTTCTCTTTCAGGTTACTCATTCGTGAGTGCACTCCTTGATAAGTAATGCTGCATAGCCTTTTTTCATATGAGATATGCATTGGAGATAGTCGCATAACAATTGAATATGGTTCTATCTAAATTAGTCCCTTTGATTTTATATGGATATAGAATGGTTGCATATATTGAGAATGTTAAGATATGGAGTTATCCGGTTTCTGTTTAAAAGCTGAATCTAGACAAACTCAAGGCACATTTCTATAACAGCAGTTTGTGGGTTATTCCAGGCTTTTAGTAAGGGTTTAACTTTTACCATTTCAAGAACAAAAGTTGATTTGTTCTTGACTCACCACCTTTTTATATAAGGAATCTTTTGGCAAAAGAAACAAGTGGGAGTATGGTAGAACTGGAATTGATTCTAAAACCACAAACGGTTACAGAAAATTTAGTAAAACCAGGAAATTTAATTAGATTCGACAATCCATTAGCCAGTCCGTAGTTTTAATGGGTAACCTCAGCCACCCGAGAAGTACCTCGATTTCCTCAAAGATGGTGACAGAGAGGTTTTGATAAGCCAAGCTTGTCACTGCTGTTGTCCTTGACTATGAGATCTGGCAGGTGAATGACTATAACGTCATTCTAAATTGAATTTAGAAGTGCATGTATATATGAATATGCTAGAGAATTGTTGTAGTCGGTGGGAGCAGCGGAAGTATGGTGGACAAGTTGCTTATATCTATTTATAGACTAAAATAAGGAGAGCGAAATTGGTCATCTGTTTTGAAGTAAAAGTCAAAGATTTTGACTTCATCAGAATAACAGATGGACGTGGTAAGAAGGCAGTAGGGAGTAATGTCCTGGTATTTGGATGATATGCTCCTGATAGGAAGTGATGTTCCTACACTACAATCTGTCAAACTTTGATTGTCACAAGTATTTCTCCATATAGGATACGGACAATATATCACGGATTTGGATAATGGTTTTAGATCTTGGTTTGGGAAGTGTCCTAATCAGGGTACTTGGACACCATTCTAAAGCGGTTTAGAATGGACGATTCCTGACATGGTAGTCTACCTGCAGGTGATGGAGTCTTCCTCTCCAAAAGTGATTTCTTCTAGACTGATAAGGAGAGGGACTTGTATAAATGACATATCACTTACTTAGGCAATTGAGTCAATCATGCGATGTCATGTACCAGACTAGATGTTGCTTTTTGCACTTGCTGTAGTAAGCGGATATTAATCCAATCCTGGAGAAACAAAAGGAAGCAGTAAAAAATATAAGAGAATGTTCTTAGTGTATGGTAATGGCAGCCTCGTGCAAGAGGCGGTTACCGGTTTAGACTTCCAAGATGACCTGGATGACAGAGTAGTTGTCATATTTATAAGTTTACCCTATTCTGAGATGCAGTATGCTGGATAAGTTTCTAAGCAGGATACTGAGGTGGTCATGATGCTAGGTGCTGATTACATCAGCAATGGATACAGTCTAAGAAGCTTGTTGGATTTGGTGTCATGTTATGAACAAGGTCCCATCAGATATCCGAACAAGTTATAAGACAGGTATCGCTCATTTTGGGAGATAGTCGTTCAAAGCGAAGTTGAAATATAGAGAGATAAAGATTGAAACACTGGAGCGGATCCACTCACTGAGAATATTTCTCGAACACGTAAGTTTCTCAAAACGAGTGAGAAACCCACTAATAAAGAAGTTGGGTATTCGGTAGCACACGAGCTGTGAGTATGTGATACCGCAATAATTGGCGTTAAGTGCAAGTGGGAGATTGTTGGATATAGTATCCTCAAGGCAGTTATTGTAATTGAAAGTAGACGATTATGATAATTGAACGAGGACATATACAGGTAGAACAGTTTTACTCGAGATGATAGTATGCTATCTGGTTTATCTTTATCATTATATATATACGTTTTGATAAAACCCGTAGGATTATTTCTTGATTACCAGTATTATGATGGTGATCATATACGTGGTAACTGGGTGGTCCATAAGCACATTCTTAAATATCTCTAGTCGAGAGAGTATCGAGACTGGGTATCGATACTCCGGAGTAGACTAGTGTATAAGTTTCAAGACCCCGACGAGGGGCAGTGGCCGGTCTTACAAGCCATTGGTGTTGAGTCATCTAAGATAGTATACAGGTGCTTACTGGAGGTGAGTACACCAGACAGACTCACCAAGAACTTCTACATGGTATTATACCTATCGTCAGATGGAAGTTCTCTTATGGCATGAGTACATATTAGTCCTTTGACCTGAGACTTTCATTAGTCTTGTGTGAGTTCCCACTGTACTTAGATTACTACCCTACCACGGCTCATAAGAGTCGTCCAAACAGGTTGTAGTTGGGTACAGCCCCGAGCCATATGGAGGTAGTGAACAATCGTCAGGGATTCTCCTCTCTCGGTATTAGGGGTCGATATCGTGTTGTGTTTGGTCAGCCATCACCAGAAATCCTTGGCCAAGGTGGATGGGATTTATTGATGTAATATAAATAGTTTCTCAGTGGGCGATGAGCTTCAGACCGGCATGACTTATCAGGTTAGTAGGGTCTGACGTTATCCACCCCTAGACCCAGTATGCGATTATCTCAGACGAAGAGACCAGATTGTGCGGAGATTGTCACAGAAAGGCTCAGTAGGGGTACATATGAGTTTGCACGTCGGCCTTCCTTTCGCTCAATACCTGGGTAACCGTTACGTATAGCTAGTGCCGCTGACGTGCTTGTGGTTAAACTCATTGCCAACGTATTGACGAGTCTTTAGAGTCATATACAGGTGGTTTTTCCGGTTCAAGCAAAATGATATAGTGGCCGTATATTGATACGTGCAGGATTCCGACTAGGTATGTGTGAGAGCCACACAAACTTTAACCGGACGGATGATAATACTAGCCGGCTTAGAATTAAGCAGGATTATTAAATCAAGTTTTGATTTAATAATTTACATATATATATATTTCGATATGTATATTCTAGTATTACGTTCATTGTGTTTTTTATCACTTGGGTATTTGTATTTTGATACAAATACGGGTGTATTTGCGGGTGTAGGGTTCCTAGGCACGTTAATGAGGTCTCTCAAGGCATCAACCATGCCAATTTCAAATTTTACGGGTGCCGAGAAACCCTAATACGGATCGTTAACTAGAATTTTAGGCGAACACAAGCAACTAGTTAACAATTTAACTAAAAGAACGGAAATACAACCTTTGTAGATTCGGTCCTCCACCTCCATAGCTCCGCAATGAAGTCTCCTCGCTGTCCAAATGGAAACCTGGGCTCTAGCGTCGGCTTCATCGGAGAAATGGGCGGGCAAGGTCGTCGGCTTCGTGCCGAAGATGATCTACGTCGAGGCAACACAAGTTCAAGCTCCAACTTCACCAAGTTGTGAAACTTGTGAAGAAAACACCCTATACTACTTGGCAAGAGGTAGAGGATGAAGAAATAGGAAGTGGGTTCACTTTATAATTGGATTTCTCACTCTTTTTCATCAATCACCATTGATGGTCAAGCTTTTTCTTCTTGTAAAGAAGAAGAAGAAGAAGAAGATAATGATATGATAAGTTCTTTTTTAAAAATAAAAGAAAATGAAATCTTATCATATGCAAACCATGGTTAGGTGTAGAGAATCAACTAGGGTTAGTGAATGGTTAGGTTTAGAGATGAAGACAAAATGGTCACTTTGGTCAAACCTTCATGAAGCTTCAACAAGCTTCATCTTTGAAAGCAACCCTTTTGTTTTCATTTCCCTTTTTCTTTTTGTCAAAACAAAATAAATAAAGGCATAAATAAATCAAATGAAACCCTAACCATTAACTAACCATGGTTTAATCATACACCTAATCAAGTTAGCATGTATCATCAAACATGATACAATCAAGTGCACAAAAGTATATCACATATACAACTTGTGCAATGCAAGTGAGAAAATTCATTTAAAGTGAACCAATACTAGTTAATGCAAAGTAATATATAAAATATATATAATTATACATTAAATCATTAAATAAACACTTGATTCAATGATCCGGTCATGTCGCACACAACCGACTAGTATACAATGTATCGATTTATCGAATCAATCCTTGATTCGATAACTAGGTTATATCGCATACAACCATTCGACACATTCATCGCGAGAATGAAATACGGTATCACATACACGCATTATTCTCGGTCCCGCACATATCTCATATGCGCTCCTATTTCGTTTCGCTTGAGCCAGGAAACCTCTGTGTAGGACTCTAAAGACTCGTCAATACGCCGGCAGCAGGTGATGATCATATCAAACACCCACAAGCCGCAAGCGGTCTGCTAAACGTAACGGCCACCCGGGTATTGAGCGATCAGAAGATCGACGAGCAAGCCCGCTCACACTCCTGTGAATCCAACCAGTAACACTTACCGTACAGTCCGGTCTGATCGTCTGATATGTCGCATATCTCGCCTAGGGGTGGTAAACGTCAGACCCCAATAGCTCGATAAGTCGTGTCGATATGAGGTCTATAACAGTTCGAGAAACTACTGGTAACACTTACCAGTAAATCTCAGCAACCCTGGCCAGGGATTTCCGGTTATAGCCAATCGAACACAGCGCAACATCAACCCCCTATACCGGGAGAGACGAATCCCCTCCTATCGCTCATTGCCTCCATGTGATTCGGGACTGTACCCAAAAGCCACCGTTTTGCACGCCCTCTTGGACATGGTAAGGTAGAAATCAAAGCACAGTGGGAACCACACAAGACTCTATGACGATCTCGGGTCAACAGACTACTCTGTACCAGTGTCACCAGAGAACTGCCATCTGACGTAAGGTATAATACCATCTGGGAGTTCTCGGTGAGTCCGTCCAGTGTACCCAGTCTCTACTGAGCACCCGTATATCATCTCTGATGTCAAACACCAATGGATATGGGATCATCCATCGCCCATCTGTATGGGTCGAGAAGGTATACGCTAGTCTACTCTGGTATATCGATGCCCTGTCTCGATACACCCATGACTAGGGACCTTGAAGGATGTACTTATGGACTACCATGTCCCCACTAGTATAATCTGCATCATAGTCCAGGTAGTCAAGTACACATCCTAAGGGCTTTACCAACATGTAACAGAGAGACAATCAATGTACACGTTAAGGTAAAGTGCAACCAGATAGCATACTATCATGTCGAGCAAGAAAGTCCTCCCTATATATGTCCAAGCATCCACTACAATATACATCCTATGTATAGTAATGGCCTCTAGGGCATACATATAACTAACAATCTCCCACTTGCACTAGGGCCATCTGATATCAGTGGTTGTAGTATCTCATACTCAACCATCCCATAAAAGTCTCTCTCTGGGAAAAGGCCTTCGTGAGTGGATCCGCCGTGTTATCCTCTGAGTCTACTCTCCTAACCTTGATCACCCTGGAGATCAACCATCTCCTTGATCAGGTGACACTGCCTTAGAATATGTCTGGATCACTGATGGGACCGGCGTTCCTTGGCATAAGCCACAACTCCATTGTTACACAGTGGTAGGAACGAAGTTCATCTCATGAACTATTATACACCCAGACGACCTCTTTGGTAGCATCTTAAGTAGCGATGTATCCAGCCTTTAATCGTCTAGTATGCCACGGTATCTAGCTTGGAACTCTTCCAACATACCGTCCCTTTATTAAGGGTAAAGACAATGCCTGTGACTGACTTTCAGTCGTCCTTATCACCCTAGAACCCTTCCAGTGATTCTCCCCAGGATCGGTTGATACCATCTCACTACAACTAGTGAGAATCCTAACATCCAATTAGATCTATCTCATAGATCCAAAATCCAGGATTTAGGAGGTATCATTTTGATCCTATATGGAGAATCATTGTGATAAGCGGAGATTGATCGAGCGTAGCATAGGAAACTTGTTCCCTATCAAGAGTATGTCATCCACGTACTCTACGAGGATCATCACCATACTCCCTACTACCTTTTTGTATATACAAGGTTCATCTACCATTTTGATGAAGTCAAACTCTTTGACTACCATTTCAAAACAGATGTTCCAACTCCGCGATGCCTGCTTTATCCTATAAAGCATCTTGCACACGTTTCCGCTGCTCCCACTGTCTACGAAGCCCTCTAGCTGTGTACTTATAGACGTTCTCTTCTAAAATATCATTTAGAAAAGCAGTCATGACACCCAACCACCAGATATCGTAGTCATGGTATGTAGCCGTGGCAAGTAGGATTTGGATGGACTTAAGCATAGCTACTTAGAAAAGGTTTCAACAAAATCCATATCTGGTCAATGATGCAAACCTTTAACAAGTCTAGCTTTGAAAGTCTCAACTTTTCCATCTACACCAAGTAATCTTCTCAAGATATACTTGCTCCTGATGGGGATTTAACCCTTCAGATATAGCAACCAAAGTCCATACTTTGTTGGTGTACATGGATTCCATCTCAGATCGCTAAACATCCAGCCATTCTTACAGAGTCCCACTCCTGATGGCCTGCTCGAAACTAGTTGGGTCATCATCTCATGATGCAATCCTCGCTCCCACTGTCATAGAGAAACCGAAGTATCTCTCAGGTGGGTGAGAAAACCCTACTAGATCGGCGGAGAGGCTGAGGTTCGTTGGTAACTATTGAATCCTTTGGTTCTTTCAAATCATCAGCTGCAGTTTTGTATGGCTGGAACCTTTCCAGTTCTACATAACAGATCTTGCCTCGAGCTTGTCCGGATTTTGCTTTTAGACATAGCCCGGACAACCCCAAATATTAACCAACTTAAGAGATGGGCTCTTCCCTTATCATATCAAATATGAAGTGGTAGGCAACTAATTTGATTTGAACCCTATTCAATAGGTATGCAGCTTCTCAAGTGCATAACTCCCAAAAAGGAAATAGGTAACTCAGTAGTACTCATCATAGAGCACACCTTATCATATAGGGTGTATCTGCTCTGCCCCGATATACCATCGTATGGTGTATCCGGAGGAGTAATCCTGAGAGAGAATCTCATTCTCCTTTAGAAAAGTCCAAGAATTTCGTGCTCAATTATTCTCCTCCTTGATCTCATCATATGACATAATACTTTTACCCGTATTTGGTTCTCTACTTCTAACTTATATTCTGTGAATATCTCAAAAGGTTCGGACTTGTGTTTCAACAGGAACATAGGTCTGAATCTCGAAAGATCATTAGAGAATGTAATGAAGTATTAAGAACCGGTCTTGGCAAGTGTAGACAGGGGACCTTTCATACATCAACATGTATCATCCCAAGAGTTCAGTGACTCTTTCTCTGTTTCCAGTAAACGGAGCTATGGTCATCTTATCTTTGTGACATGACTGGCAAGTTTCACAAGATGTAAATTCAAACAGATTTTAAATATGCATCTTCATGTAACTTCAGCTAATCGGGTCGTATTGATATGACCTAGTCTACAATACCTCAAGAAAAATTCGTTCATTTCTGAACTCATCCTCTTGTGTGTGTTCTGTATACTAAGAACTGTAGTTTGATTTAGAACATCAACGCCTTTAGATAACGTGCCTGAACCAATCAACTTTTGATATAGGAAATGTTCAAAACATTATCAAACAATACAAAATTTTATCATTTCTTTACTGATAAAGAGACTGATATGATTTTGTATATCAGGTTCGGTATCTAATAACATTCGTTCAGAATCAATGTATTGGTAATACAGGGTGACAGTGACCAACAGACTTGGCTGCAACACTTGCCCCGTTTTCTGCCTCATGAAACTTATCACCCGTTCTCAGTTCTCTACCTTTCTGTAGCCCTATGTAACAGATTACATATCTGGGATCCTGATCTGGTATCACATACCCAGAACGTAGAGGATACGGAGAAACAGTTCTTTGTAACGATCACACCCGAAGATGATGCATCAGCATGCACTCTCTTCGTTTGGGCGGCATGGGAATTCTGGTAATCCCCAATTTCCTGCTCTGTCTTATAACAATTATAAGTTGGAGCGGGACCAACGTTCCCCAGCTCAGTATAACAAGCGGGTTCGGTCAAATATCCGTATTATTATCTTGATTAAGGCATGATATGGTCGCTACCTGGAGAGAGAGAGAAGAAAACACTCAGCGTATGCTCTTGCAAGAATAGATTGGTTATTATTTTATCTAATCAGGATGGCTCCCACTGTTTTTTATCAAATCTTCCTTCAAACCCTAAAAGGAAAGACTAGCCGGGATTAATTACACACTACAAGTTCGCCAATCTTTCAGCCAGGCCAGTGTCGGTACTTTGAGGGAGGTCCCCCGTGCTTTCACACGAACCTAATTACAGTAAACCTCGTTTTCCCAGAGGCGTAACCTCGTTAACACCCTTCTAGACACCTACTTGATCGGCTAATTGTAATGTGTAAAACTCTCCCATGAGTAACTCTTACTCGCAGTGGGTATCGGGATCCAACTATCTCATAGAAGGTATGCAATCTCATTGCAAATTTCAACACTTGAAATTCCCGATAATATTTTGCCCCTAGCAGCTATATGACCTTAACATAGTCAACAAATCATAAGTGCTAGTCAAGTTCAACCCGTCATTTCCTGATTGAATTAAACCCACCCGCACGACCCTTAACATAGTCAACAAAGTCGCACGACTACCCTAATCCAATCTGCATCATATGCATAAGCAAATAAATACTGGTCAGCTACCGCACACTACGCCTTAACATAGTCAACAAACGTAGCACGCATACTAATTAGTATTTATCTGAAATGACGGAGGGCTACGACAGGTTTTTCTGAAAACCTATTGCGTAATGAACTTGATATCGTTGTAGAATCAAATGAAGTTTTGAAATGGAGTGATTTTGAGGCTTTTCTAGTTTTGCTAAAGGGGTCACTCCCGGTGAAGGGATCGTCGGCCCTTTCCTCGTCGAATGAGGTGCGGGATATATCATATATATCACTGTGCAAAGCAAAAACTATAGAAGCAATCAAAAATCAAACCGAGTGTGTAGCATCTGCCAGTTATTGCTAAAGGAGTCACTCCCGGTGAAGGGATCTCGGTCCTTTCCTCATCGAATAAGGTGCAGGATATATCACATATACCGCTGTGCAAAGCAAGAACTGTAGCTACCTATTTTATTTAAAATTTGATTCTACAACATCTTAGGTTTCTTTTCTTTCATTAATCACATTAATGAAGTCCCATCATTTAAGTCACCTAAACATCACAGATAAATACGACGTATACTTATGCCATCCGCATTCGCCTGGATGTCCCCTCGTGCACCGTTAGGTTAGGTAACTAACGACAGAGCAGGGCAGGGCTAGTGCGGGTGCAAAACATAAGTAACGTCTATATAATATATCATATATACTATATACTGTATCTATCAGAGAACATCACATGATCACATCACAGATATCGCAGTAGAAGAAACATATGAAACATTGGATATACTAGGACGTCCGTATTTTTAATACGAGCCAGTATAAAACACGGATTCCACGGTCATGATGAATAGCCAATCCCACACCTCTAGACCCCTACGAGAGCGGCAAGCAACCCTGCCAATTCTTGGGTTAGGAGACCCGGACTCGACTCCTCGAGTTGGTCTCCCACTGAACCCCAGAACCCGGTTACTTGTGCTCCCCTCCTTGGGTCTATCCTAATGCGGAAAAGTAAATAATATACAAAAGGTGATGACTTCCGCAACCTGGAAGTGCCCCAATAAAAGAATATTACATACAAGTTTTTATATGAATGAAAATGAAAAACACTCATCTCACATAAAAACCCCCGGCTATTCAAACACGACGATCCAATATAACATATCCAGCAACACAAAACATCACATGTCATCAACGTAAGTAAATATGCGCATCCCAATTGTCGTTGACATATAGCAACGAAACCGGCGATATCACATATTACACTTACGGTCACAGAAAAGAAAGTGTAAAACTACAACAGTTGGAATCCGCAACCTCCTTAGACATCACATGCCTAATCAAATGAATTACTTAGACATCACATGCCTAACAGTTATAAACCCCGCATTTTAGTCTCATTATCGAAAACTCTTTTCAATATCAAGTGAAACTAAACCGCTAGATTTATAACATTCATTCAGTTATCTCATGACTGTTTGTGAATTCTAATTATTGTATCCCATTCCGGATAAATAGAATATATTAAACTTTCCGATCGAACATTCGAACACCCAAGTTTTACCGAAACCGTTCAACACATGAAATAGGTTCAAAGACATTCACTTCATGCCTCAGTACCAACGGTCCAGCCGTAGAAGGGTCAAGCCAACGCCTCACATATGGCACGCCATACTGCCCCAAACCCGAAGGTTCAAAGGGCAGTTCAAGACGGTCACATAATCGAGTTAAGGTTTGTTGTCTTCTAGAGGGACCATCGCGTTACTTGCACTACTCAGAACGTCCTTAAACCACAGAAAAATCCAACACTTGGAAATTTTCCGGCAGGGGAAAAGTTGGGTATTTATATCCGGTCGAACTTTTTAACATATTCTAAAGTTATCTGGAAAGCCACATAGACAAGATTTGATAATCCGATCGAATCGTCGATTCCTAATACAACCCCAGAACACTCAACTCTTGAGTCAAATTAAAAATTCCCAGAAAATTCAGCATAATAAAATAGTAATTACTGTGCAAAATGGGAGTGATGATGTCATCATATTGCCGCGGAACCGCCGCAGAAGCCAGGCTTCTGCCGCGGTTCCGCCGCACTCTTTACAGTTCATGGGATAAATTTTGCATCGTAATTCCTAGATTTCCCTGCTGAATTTTTTAAGCATTTTTAATATGGAAAAATCCCAGATTTTAGAAAAAGTCCAGAGAGCACTTGGGTTTTAGGGTTTCGGGTTCGTTCGGGTTTCAAACGTCGTCTAGACTTCGCCTAAGGCTCTAGCTAGGCTCTGATACCACTGTAGGGTTCCTAGGCACGCTAATGAGGTCTCTCAAGGCATCAACCATGCCAATTTCAAATTTTACGGGTGCCGAGAAACCCTAATACGGATCGTTAACTAGAATTTTAGGCGAACACAAGCAACTAGTTAACAATTTAACTAAAAGAACGGAAATACAACCTTTGTAGATCCGGTCCTCCACCTCCATAGCTCCGCAATGAAGTCTCCTCGCTGTCCAAATGGAAACCCGGGCTCTAGCGTCGGCTTCATCGGAGAAATGGGCGGGCAAGGTCGTCGGCTTCGTGCCGAAGATGATCTACGTCGAGGCAACACAAGTTCAAGCTCCAACTTCACCAAGTTGTGAAACTTGTGAAGAAAACACCCTATACTACTTGGCAAGAGGTAGAGGATGAAGAAATAGGAAGTGGGTTCACTTTAGAATTGGATTTGTCACTCTTTTTCATCAATCACCATTGATGGTCAAGCTTTTTCTTCTTGTAAAGAAGAAGAAGAAGAAGAAGATAATGATATGATAAGTTCTTTTTTAAAAATAAAAGAAAATGAAATCTTATCATATGCAAACCATGGTTAGGTGTAGAGAATCAAGTAGGGTTAGTGAATGGTTAGGTTTAGAGATGAAGACAAAATGGTCACTTTGGTCAAACCTTCATGAAGCTTCAACAAGCTTCATCTTTGAAAGCAACCCTTTTGTTTTCATTTCCCTTTTTCTTTTTGTCAAAACAAAATAAATAAAGGCATAAATAAATCAAATGAAACCCTAACCATTAACTAACCATGGTTTAATCATACACCTAATCAAGTTAGCATGTATCATCAAACATGATACAATCAAGTGCACAAAAGTATATCACATATACAACTTGTGCAATGCAAGTGAGAAAATCCATTTAAAGTGAACCAATACTAGTTAATGCAAAGTAATATATAAAATATATATAATTATACATTAAATCATTAAATCAACACTTGATTCAATGATCCGGTCATGTCGCACACAACCGACTAGTATACAATGTATCGATTTATCGAATCAATCCTTGATTCGATAACTAGGTTATATCGCATACAACCATTCGACACATTCATCGCGAGAATGAAATACGGTATCACATACACGCATTATTCTCGGTCCCGCACATATCTCATATGCGCTCCTATTTCGTTTCGCTTGAGCCAGGAAACCTCTGTGTAGGACTCTAAAGACTCGTCAATACGCCGGCAGCAGGTGATGATCATATCAAACACCCACAAGCCGCAAGCGGTCTGCTAAACGTAACGGCCACCCGGGTATTGAGCGATCAGAAGATCGACGAGCAAGCCCGCTCACACTCCTGTGAATCCAACCAGTAACACTTACCGTACAGTCCGGTCTGATCGTCTGATATGTCGCATATCTCGCCTAGGGGTGGTAAACGTCAGACCCCAATAGCTCGATAAGTCGTGTCGATATGAGGTCTATAACAGTTCGAGAAACTACTGGTAACACTTACCAGTAAATCTCAGCAACCCTGGCCAGGGATTTCCGGTTATAGCCAATCGAACACAGCGCAACATCAACCCCCTATACCGGGAGAGACGAATCCCCTCCTATCGCTCATTGCCTCCATGTGATTCGGGACTGTACCCAAAAGCCACCGTTTTGCACGCCCTCTTGGACATGGTAAGGTAGAAATCAAAGCACAGTGGGAACCACACAAGACTCTATGACGATCTCGGGTCAACAGACTACTCTGTACCAGTGTCACCAGAGAACTGCCATCTGACGTAAGGTATAATACCATCTGGGAGTTCTCGGCGAGTCCGTCCAGTGTACCCAGTCTCCACTGAGCACCCGTATATCATCTCTGATGTCAAACACCAATGGATATGGGATCATCCATCGCCCATCTGTATGGGTCGAGAAGGTATACGCTAGTCTACTCTGGTATATCGATGCCCTGTCTCGATACACCCACGACTAGGGACCTTGAAGGATGTACTTATGGACTACCATGTCCCCACTAGTATGATCTGCATCATAGTCCAGGTAGTCAAGTACACATCCTAAGGGCTTTACCAACATGTAACAGAGAGACAATCAATGTACACGTTAAGGTAAAGTGCAACCAGATAGCATACTATCATGTCGAGCAAGAAAGTCCTCCCTATATATGTCCAAGCATCCACTACAATATACATCCTATGTATAGTAATGGCCTCTAGGGCATACATATAACTAACAGCGGGGACGTATTCTTGTATTTATGCAAGAATACTTCTAGAAGGAGAACACCTCATTTCAAATTTTTTCATTTTAAGAAATTGAGAAATAGTGTGGAAAAAAGAAATGGTGGAGGGTATGAGCAAGTAAATTATTAATTCATTTGCATATATTATTCAAGTATGGTTGTAATTTTAAATTGGTGAAATTCTTTTAACAAAAGAATTGAAAGCATGCTTGAATTGTTGAATAAGTTTTTTCATTCTACCATTCTAGCTTCTTTCTTTTCCATGGCTCCTCCTTCTTCTTCATCTTCAACACTCTCATGAGTTGAGAACCATGGAGATAAAGAGAAAGAAAAATGCTAGAACACTCACACACATCACTAAGTACTCTAGATTAGCAACTCAGAATCTTTAGTTACTTCATTGACGAAATTGAAGCTTGAATTTGGTTCTTTCAGGTGGATCATCTTCGGCGAAGGAAGACCGACTTGCAAGCGCGATCCGGAGCTCTTGAGAGCATGCTAGAGTCCAACCCAGTTGGAACAAACGAAAACGCTATAAAGGTTGTGATTTCTATCCTTTTGTTTTTGCTAGTTTAGGTATTTGGTTTAAATTGTTGGGTATAAATTTCTTGTGCCATCAAAATTTTCATTTTTGTATTCCTTATTGGTCGCGGGTTAGTGGCGAGGGCACCAGGAACTTTCATTAGTTACACGAGTAGTATAAAAGATCGGTGTATTTATGTCAGGCTACTTGACGATGAATCCAGGATTTATCTTCTCTTGTACGTGGATGATATATTGGTGGCATCACGCAGCGTATCGGAGTTAAACAAGTTGAAACAACAATTGAGTCGAGAGTTTGATACGAAAGATTTAGGGTCTGTGAAGAAAATCCTTGGCATGGAGATAGTCAAGGACAAGAAGCGTGGGGAGTTGCATCTATGACAGAAACAATATATCGAGAGTGCTCTTGCTCGATATGGAATGGAGAAGGCGAAACTCGTGCTTACTCTTTTAGAGGCGTATTTTATGCTTTCAGCGAAGTTATCACCCAAGACATATGCAGACAGAGAGTATATGTCTAGAGTGTTGTATGCGAGGTTAGTGGGCAGTTTGATATATGCGATGGTATGCACGAAACCAGATATTGCACAGGCAGTCAAAGTTGTCAGCAGATATATGGCAAATCCGGGCAAAGAGCATTGGCAGGCTGTGAAGTGGATCTTGAGATACTTGAGGGATACTTTAAGGTTCAGCTTATTATTCAGCAGGGGCAGTGGTGATGGATGCATTGTGACGGGTTATTGTGACCCGGATTTCGCTGGTGATAGGGACAGGCGACGATCGACTTTTGGCTATGTATTCACATTGGGCACTGGCGCAGTGGCATGGAGGTTGACGTTATTGTCTGTTGTCGCATTATCAACGACCGAGACAGAGTTTATAGCTGCTACTGAGACAACTAAAGAAGCCATCTATTTGCACAGGTTGATAGGTTATATCGGTGTTCCGCAGGAGATGACGAAGGTATCCTATGAGAGTTAGTGTGCCATTCACATGGCCGAGCACCAGGCTTATAGTTCGAGGACTAAGCACTTCAAGATAAAGACTTCATCATTGAGCATAAGAAGAAGGTTGTTTCTCTCACCAAGATAGATACTCGTGTGAATCCAGCAAATGTATTCACAAAGGTGGTTCAAGTTTCGAATTTCAAGCTTTGCTAGGACTTGATTTGTCTAGTTGATTGTTGAGCGGCATTCCGCGATGAGAATCAAGTTCCAAGTTTTGCTGAGTGTTGAGATGTTTTGGGATTTAACGCAAAGGTGGAGATCGATAAATTTGGTGCTTAATCCTTTATTTTTTGCTGCCAAGCACAAGCTCAAAATGTTGAAAAACCTAGGCCCAAGAATAATTTCAACTGAAGCAGCAGACTCCTTTGGTTGGGAGCACATACACGTGGGGTGCATGAGCGTAATTAATGTGCATTCCTCTAGCCATGTGTCGCCTCCTCATGACTTGCTCAACACAAATTTTGTTACAAGAAGGTGGTGACGTGGCGGGGCCCTATTGGCTGGCTATTCGTGGAGCATGGAGGAAGCGCGGTTGGTTTCAAGTGTTCTTTTACTTGTGCTCCAAGTTAATCAATTGCTCCTCCATCGATTTTGTTACCAGCAGGGCTGAATGATTGAGATTGGATATAAGAATTGAGCATGTGGATCTCGATCGATGGGTTGTTGTTGACGCCGAACTATCTACAAAGGAAGTCCCGAGGTGGGAAACCACCGTAGGACTCTCCGACGATCAAGTAAGTACCGAAAAATAATGAGGCATAGTAGCGGTGTATTGAATTGAGTTCGAATTATCCGAGTCGTCTGAAAGAGGGGGTTTATATAGCGGTCACATGGAGAGAACCGGTGCGAAATTCTCGCCGTCCGTTACGCCCCTGCCTCACGTTCGCGTTGATGGCGGGATACGTCCATTAATGACGGGATACGTCCATTAATGGAGAGACACGCCGGCGTGGGATGCGGGAGGTGGAGCGGCGAAGATCTCGTTTTGGAGAGATATACGGAGTCGTTACGGGGGCGCTCGGGCTCCGTGCCCTCGGTTGAATAAGGAAGCCGAGAAAGCTCAGCTCGGTGGATAGCTCGGAGGCAAGCAAGGGGGCTGAGGAAGCTCAGCTCTGTAACAGCTCAGAGACGAACAAGGAGGCTGAGGAAGTTCGGCTGTAGGATTGCTCAGAGGCAAGCTGTTGGATGGTTGCTAGGCGAATTGGGAAGATACTTCAGGAAGGTCTCCAAAAGATCGGATGCAACCTTGGAGACGAGGTTCCGAGAAATGTCCCCAATGTATCGTACTTATTCCAGCTCTGTAACCTCCAGAAATCTAGCAGGCTTAAGCAGTTAACACGTTATCAGCCACGTGTCGCGATATGGGGAATTCCCATATACGAGTATCATCATTAGCCCTCACTCTCGTTTCGACTTATTTATGGGTCGGCGATTGATGTTAAAAAAGTGTTTGTTCGTAAAGTAACCGTTATTAAGACGGTGTCGCTAGTAGCTATCCGCGATGAGTACGGGTCGTCATCAGGGAAACGTGAATATTTTTTTTGTTTTAGACGAGTTGATAGAAGATGGATGATTGTTTGTCGTTACGGATATAATATGGATATAAGATTTATAAAGAAGAGGCTCATAGGGTTTATAGGACTTAGTAGTACTTGATGAATAATTAAAAATGACTCATTTTATATTTTAATAGTTTAAAACTAGATCGATAGTGATGAATGTAGATTAGGGTTCTCTTTTGGAAGAAACTAGGGTTTCCCCACTACTAACGCTTGTCCTTACATTAAAATCTATTCATGTCTAGCCTTTAACAAAAAAAAAAGTTATACCAATCTCAAATCGCGGTCATGACCAGCAATAAATTGGTAGCGCACCCGATAAAGATGTTAACATTTGTTTTGCTAAAATTTATAGACTTTAAAATGTATAAAAGAAATTAATGATTTTATCATCTATTGATCTACCCTATCCTACGAATCCTAGCAAACTAGGAATTACTTGCTCATAGTTTGAGATTTAGAAGAAAAGTTGAAGATTATAACATGATTAAGAAGCAGAAAGTGAGTGTTGGGTTATGCCAGCGCCGTGGCCATCAAACCGTGGCCGATCGCGGAACAATTTTTTTAAAAACTGGCGCTAGAACAACCCGCGAATACGGATCTACCATTAACCCTAAATTAAACAAGCTATATAAAGAGTTGAGATGGTTATACTGAATGATCCATGTCCTTCAGTCTTTAACTTCCTTTCCAAACTCCTAGTGGCCACCATGATCAAGTTTGATCTCCGGTCTCCCTCCATCGAAGATGCTCCATCTGAGAGTCTATGAATGGAGCTCCTAGCTCATAATTGAGGTAACTGGGGTACCTAGTTTGCTAAACTAGATAGCCTAGAAGATGTAGAATCTAAAGATGTATTGATTTGTCTCTAAACACCCTAAATTTCTCAACACATGAGACATTAATGGTGGAGGTAGAAAAAGAAGCTTGAGAGATGAGAGTGTAAGCATGAAGCAAAGCAACTCAAGAAAAATGGCTAAGTCTTGTGAGCATTAGAAATGAATCATCAAGTAAGGAAGTATCTCACAACCCCAACAAATATCAAGCATACCACAATAGTGTTTCATGAGTCACCCTATGAGTCACCCCATGAATCACCACATGAGTCACCAAGTGTGCCATGCTTCATAAATGCCAATGTACACTCATCCCTCCACCTCATTAAATCATTTAACTAAATGATCAAAACTAAAATGAGGTGTTAACTTCTAGAACCTATCTTGTAATAAATAACAAGAATACCCATCATCCGTATATACATACCCACATCCGTATTCCGAAAAATATGAATACAAAGAGACGAAAATAATCCAACAATATAATAATAGAATCCGGTTTAAACCAAAGCCACTAGTAAAAACCGTCCGAATCATGACACGTGCACAAGTGCACGTATATGATCGAACCCTGCTGTAAAAACATATGGTCTCTACATCGTTTCGCCCGAAGCAGGAAAACCCTCTGTGTGGGACTCTAAAGACTCGTCAATACGCTGGCAGTGGGTTTAACAACAAGCATGTTAGCGGCACTAGCTGTACGTAACGGCTACCCAGGTATTGAGAGAAAAGAAGGTCGACGAGCAAACTCATACCGACCCCTACAGCGCCTGTTCGTGACAATCTCCGTACACTACGGTCCATTCGTCTAAGAGTATCACATATCGAGTCTAGGGGTGGATAAAGTCAGACCCTTAATAACGCGACATTTCGTATCAGTATAAAGCCCATCACAGCCTTTGAAACTACTGAATCAAATCAGTAATTCTTAATTATCTTGATCAAGAATTTCTGGTGATGGCCACCCGTGCACTACGCGACATCAACCCCTAATACCGGGAGAGACGAATCCCCGACGATCCGCTCACTGCCTCTATATGGTTCAGGACTATACCCAACTAAAACCTGTTTACATGACTCTTTTGAGCCGTGGTAGGGTAGTAATCAAAGTATAGTGGGAACTCACACGAGACAAATGAAGATATCAGGTCAACAGACTAATCTGTACATATGTCACTTGTGAACTGCAATCTTACAATATGTATAATACCAACTAGCATGTTCTCGGTGAGTCCATCCAGTGTACTCATAATCCAATGAGTATCTGTATACTATCTTAGGTGAACAAACTAACACCAATGGCTTGTGAGACCGGTCACCATCCCTCATCGGGGTCTCGATCAGTATACACTAGTCTACCCTGGAGTATCGATGCCCAATCTCGATACTTCCACGACTAGGGATATTTAAGGATGTGCTTATAGATCACCTAGCTTCCACGTATATGATCGCCATCATAATGCTGGTAGTCAAGTAAGAATCCTATAGGCTCTATCAATATGTAATAATGATCTATAATACCACCTAAAGTATGTACATGATGATAAAGATAAACCAGATAGCATACTATCATTTTAAGTAAGATTGTTCTATTCGTATAGGTCATCCCTCAATCATCGCAATCACGTGCCTGTGATTCAATAATTGACTTGAGGGCACTATAGCCAACAATCTCCCACTTGCACTTAAGGCTAATTATTGCGGTGTCGCATACTCACAGCCCGTGTGATACCGAACACCCAACTTCTCTACTAATCAGTTTTACAAAGCCTATTTGTGAAACTATTGCGTTCGAGAAATAGCCTCAGTGAGTGGATCCGCTTCAATGTTTCTTTTTATATTTCTCTATATCTCAACTTCGTGGAGAAAGTCTATCTTCCGAAATGAGCAATACCTGTCTTAGAATTTGTCTGGATATCTGATAGGACCCAGTTCACAAATGAACTCCAAATCCAACAAACTTCTTAGACTGTATCATCAACTGAATTTAATCAGTATCCTACGCCATGCCTTCCTCACTATCCGCTTGGACTACCTGTCTAATATACCGCCCCTCAAAATAGGGAAAACTATAACTCAGACAGTCTCTCTGTCATTTAGGTCACATTGGAAGCCTGAAATGATAACCGCCTCCCGTAGGATGCTGTCGTTACCATACTCTAAGAACATCCACTTATGTTCATAACCGCTTCCCAACGTTTCTCCAGGATTGGATTAATATATACTTTTTGCAGCCTGTGCAAAAATAATATTTGGTGTTGTACTTGACATCTCACGATTGACTCAATTGCCTAAGCAAGTGATATGCCAATCATGCAAATCTCTCTCCTCATCAGTCTAGAAGACATCTCTTTAGAGGGGTGACTCTATCAACTGCGGGTACACCACCACGCCAGGAGTCATCCGTTCTAAAACACTTTAGAATAGTGCCAAGTACCCAAATTGGGACACTTCCCAAATCTAGATCTAAAACCATAGATCTAGTCATCAGAATCCCTGATATTATATCAATATCCTATATGGAGAAACCACCTTGTGACAACCACAGTATAACCGATCGTAGTATAGGAAGTTCTCTTCCTATTTAGTGCATGTCATCCAAATACCAGGACATCACTCCCTACTACTTTCTTACCAGATCCATCTTTTATTTTGATGAAGTTAAACACTATGACCGTCACATCAAAAATAGATGATCTATATCCGCTATACCTGCTTTAGTCTATAAATAGACATAAGCTACTTGCCCACTATACTTCCGCTGCTCCCACGAACTACAACAATCCTCTGGCAGAATCATATACACGTGAACTTCTAAATCTAGTTTAGAACGATATTATACTCATCCTCCTGCCAGATCACATAGTCTAGAACAACAGTAGTGACAAGTTTGGGTAAACAAGAACTTCCCTGTCATCGTCTTTGAGGAGACCGAAGTACCTCTCGGGTGTCTGAGGTTACCCATCAAATCTGCGTAGTGGCTACTGGAATGTCGAATCCAATTGAATCTTTAGGTCCTACTAAATTTTCAGTAATCGTTTGTGATTCTGGAATCACTTCCAGTTCTACCATACTCCCACTAATATTTTCTGAAAAGAATCCATTTTACTAAAACTGGTGGCGAGCCAAGAACAACATAACTATTGATCTTCCTGATGATAGAAAGTTAACCCTCATCAATGCCCGGGATAACCCACAAATTACCATTACTGAAACGTGCCTTGAGTTTATCCGGATTCTGGTTTTAAGTATAAGCCGGACAACTCTATATACCTTAACATTGTAAGATATGAATCCATTCTATATCTACTATAGAAACAAATGCACTAATTTAATTAAAACCAGATTCAAAAATCATGCAGCTGTTTCCAGTGAATATCAACTAAATGGAAGGAGACCAATCAGCATTACACATCTAGGAGTGCATCCACATATGAGTAATCTGAAAGAAAAGTAAGTTCTCAAAACCATTACTTACGACGAAATATCTCGCATAAGTATCTACATCTTCGATCACCTCGAAGAATCCTAATACTTCCCGCATCTGGTTCTCTACTTTATTCTTATACCTATAACTTCTCAATATCTGGAACATGTATTTCAACGAAATACTTGTCTAAAACTGGAGAAGTCACAAGTGAACAGTATATAATACGAGTACCAATCCCTTTGCCCTAATGGATACTAGACAACATACAATACTTTGTATAAGTCCCCTGAGTTAAATAACTTATACCATGTGCGTCGTAGATTGAAAACTGTACTATGGTTAAGAAGAATTACACCGCTGTTGAATGCTCCTTACCTAATCAGCAACTGATATAGGTAAATGTCATAAACATAATTTCAAAAATTTATATCTCACTTTATAAAATAAACGTAGAGATATATCAGTTTGAAATTAGTGCATAACAACGGATATTTAAAACCAAATATTTGTCGTCAGGCAAAACCCCGGTGATTTCCTCAAATATCACCAATTACAAAGAATTCTGATATGTATTGAGGATCTAATCACCCAATTCCCAATATCTTACTCCCACTCACCATCTGTAACGCCATACAGATGTGAGAATCAAATCTGGTAAATACATATTTTAGAGTTAGAATCTAATTGGGAAAACAGTTTTCAATTCACACTACACAGTAAAACTGAAATATGAAAATATTTTAAAAGGGAATCCGGGTATTCCTAGTAATGCCACTTCCACTATCCAGATTCATGACTGTAACCGTATATTTCCTTGCCCTCATTTCAATCCTTTTATATGTCTTTATTTATTACTTTCTGTACACCGCACTTAAGATAAATGATTTTCTTCCTTCCATACTTTTCGGCATCAGCCTATATAACGTTTTAAAAATCGTTTAGGCGAATTTTTCGATAATCGGTAATATAACCTGTGCTTTCCGTAAAACTTAACTATAATTATTTTTTAACATAGACTTGATTATACCTATTTTAGCTACATAATTGCTAGTATTTGGTATTTAATTTGTCACTTATAAATTGCTAGTTTACTTAAATATTTTTTCTTAATTAATTATTTTAAATATTATTTTAAGCTTTCACTTTTACATTTAATTAGTGTTAATTACAAATGGGAATGAGTTAATCATGTATTAGTGAACCATGATCACTTAGAACCAAGTTTATAATATGCTTATTCTTTCTACATTTGTCCCAACGGTTCTAAAGAAATCTAGGCTTAAAATAAAATAAAATAAAATTATTTTGATATTAATTAATAGATGTGAAATGAGGCTTTTCTTGACTTGGAATTTTCTACACACCCACAAACACTCTTCTCCTCACCTTGGTTGAGCCTTACACAGCAGCTTCCTCCATTTTCTCCACTTCATTTCCTCCCAAAAAAAATTCTCAATTTTGCCTCAAAAATCAATACAAAATCTCACTAATTCATCATTAAATCTTCACCCAATATTCTTTTGCCCAATCTAGTTTGGATTTAGGAGCAAGGAAGCATCTTTGGAGGCAACTTTGCAAGCTAGATCTCTTGATTGTTGAGGTATAATCTTAACCCAATAGTTACTTGTTGGTTAATTACTTCAATCTAGTTTATTTAGGTGTTTAAATAAAGTTTTATTTCAAGATTTGAGTTTTCAAGAGAAGGGTTTGAATTAAAAGTTAGGATTTTATCACTTGATTATGGTTATAATGTGTAGTTTAACATCTTAAGACTTGCAAAATCTAAACTAGTTGTTAATTTGCTAATTGTTACTTGTTCCCCTCCGAAAGACGCGGCGGAGACGCGATGTACGTCTAGGCTTGAGATTCGGGGCAGATGCTAATTGGTGCTATCCGTCCACCTCTCCGAAGATGCCAAGTTGATTTATGGCACCGTGTATCGGAGGTTTAGACGGATGCGGCTGATGTAGCAGACTTCGTCAGATTCCCCCTCGTTCGAGGGTTTTTTGATTGTGGGGACGCTCTTCCCTGCAGGCGCAAGCCTCTGCAGTTAATTACGCTACCGCATCGCGGTAATAACTTTCTCCTTCTCCAGAATTTCACTTCGTGTCGTGTGTGTTTGTTTTGTTTGTGGTTGCCCATGGATTGTATACGGAGACTAATTTGTGTTGTCGCCCGTAGGACGTGGATTAGTCCAAATTCGTATTTTCTTAGATTTGGGTTTGGGTTTTGGTTTAAGGATACGTTAGCCATATTTGAGGCTAAGATCAACTTAAACGTTTGTTAAGGATACGTTAGTCCAATTTGAGACTAAGATCAACTTAACGGGATCGTTTGGATCCGACTAAAGAGCATTTGGGGGCTCTATTGTTCCAGTTTAGAGACATAGTGGTCCATTGAATATATGGCCGTCGGGACCCGTCACCTCTCTGACGACGTTGAAGGATTACAACGACAGATGTCAGAGGAGTTCAGAGATGTACCCTTGAACCGGGTGTAAATTGATTTGGGAGAGCAGTTGTGCTCGGTTCAATTTAATTTGAGAACTTACGGCCAGAATTGGGCTAAGTCCAGTGGAGAATATTCAACATTTTATTTGTTTTTGGCCTGTCATGCCTTTATTTGGGCTCTGCCCCTTTTTTTTATAATGCAGAGCATTTGTTTTGGTCCATTGGACCTCTTAATTGGGCTCTGCCCTTTAATAATGCGCTGCATTTATTATTCTGACAGTGCGTCACGTGGCCTGTCAGGTGCTTTGCGTTGACTGAGGAGCGCAAGGCGCAAGCGCATGTAGAGGTGACACGTGTCACGCTCTGGTGAGCGCAAACGCAGTGCGCTGCGCTGTTGCGCTGTTGACACGTAGTGCGCTCTGATGGCTTGCGCCAATCCAAGAGCGCAATGCTCATTTTTTTAAAGCGCAAGGCTCAGTTTGTTCTGGGGCTGACACGTGGTGCTCTCTGGTGGCTTGCGCCAACCCGAGAGCGCAACAGTGCAAATTTTACAAGTGCAGGGCACTGTTTAATCTCTTGATCAAATTTGGATCAAAGAAAATAACTTTTTTTCTTGTTTCAAGAGGTTTTACCTCATGATTAAAGAACCAATGGTTCATCAAAAGGCTGTGCTTTTATATGTAGATCAAAATATCTAATAAAGAAGTATATTACTTCTTTTTTATTCTTATTATTTGATCTTTTCTTTTTATTTAAGATCTTGATCTTGTTTTTAGATCTTTGATCTTTTTAGAAGAAATTCTTCTTTTCAAAGGTTTACCTTTTTCTTTTTTCTGAGTTCTTTCTCAAAGTTTTCAGAAGATTTCAGTGAGTTCTCTCTGTGTGTTAATGTGTGTTAGACTTGGAGTCTAGGGGCCTTTTCATAGTGTCAATTGATTTGTTAAATTAGTTAAAGAGATCTTTCTCTGAGTGATTTAGGGATTTTTCTCCCACCGTTGGATCTTTGATTCAAGGGCTCCTGTTTTTCAGAAGAAAATCTTATTGTTTTAATAAGATTAGAAAGATCTTTCCAGAATTTTCTGTTTAAATGCTGGCACAGCTGGCGCAAGCGCACTTGTGCTTGACACGTGTCGCGCAGCGCAGAGCGCAGCGCAACTGCGCTGACACGTGTCGCGCAGCGCAGAGCGCAGCGCAACTGCGCTGACACGTGTCGCGCAGCGTAGAGCGCAAGTTGCCTGAAGCATTGCTTCCTTTATTTTTATTTTAAATAGAGTCTTGCTCAGATTGGGTGTGCTGCCTTGGGCGCAGCGCTGGCGTGTCAGCTTTTGACACGTGGCGCGTTGCGCGCAGCGCAAGGAATCTGAAGCGTTGCTTCAATTTTTGAATTTTTGAAATTCAAACAGATCTTTGCTCTGATTGGGGAAACAAATGCCCTCCACCGATGCGCTCACGTGGTGCACACGTGAGTGCAGCGGTGCCAAGATCCCAACGGTCAGATCAACTGAGGAGTTGAAGGGGTGCACGCGCCTATAAATAGGACCCTTAACCCTCAATAGATGATTATCATCTTCAAGATTTTTACTTTCAGAACTTCAGTGCCTTGCTCTTGCTTTCAAGAACTCCAAGAGTTGGAATTTTTTTAGAAAAAACTTTTAGGTAAAGATTTTAATTCAAATTAAATTAAATTAATTTTAATTGACAGAGCCTTGCTCTCATAGATCTTTGATCTAAAGAAAACCCCTTTGGGGTTTCACCAACAGAGCCTTGCTCTCAAGAATCCATAGATCTAAAAAGATCTTGTTTCAGGGTTTTTAACCCATGAACAGAGCTTTGCTCATGGACAAAATATAGATGCTTTTTGATCTAAAAATGAAGAACTCTTAAGAGTAAGATCCCAATTTTTTTTTAATTTTTAATTTTTTTTAGAATTAATTTTCCTTTGATGGATATTTCCATCATTATCACAGAGCTAAGCTCTTTTAATCTTTTGAGGAATTTTATTCCCTTAAGACCAGAGTTTGACAAGTGTCACTCTGTGACAGAGCTTTGCTCTGAAAGAGGAGATTTTCTCTTTGTCTCTAGGGATTTCTCATCAATGAGAATATTCTTTTGGGGATCTCCTCATTAGTTGACAGTCTCATCCAATGATGGGGCAGTCTTATTAACTGATGCATTGTCATCTAGATTTTATGGGTCCCCCTTTGGTCCCCTATCCACTGCATTGCAGTGTGGTACAAATCTTGAAGTTCCAAGTGTCAGGACTTTTTTTAAAATTAAATTAAGATACTGACGGCTGAATCTCGTTTTTCTTTGCAGGCAATCATGTCTGCTGATCTGTCTTTCCCATTCGTTCGCTCAGAGCGAGGATTTCCCGAGGCGCCGGTGGACCGGGAGGTGCTCGCTCTCATTAAGGATCATGATCCCGAGTATAAGAACCTTCACCTGTGGGGTAGGTGGTACAGTGAAATCATCAAGGGTCGCCGAAGCTTCGGTTGTGCAACGCCGTCAGAGCCTATCTCGTCGATCCCCTATGCGGATGAACCCCCGATGAAGTATGCCATGGAGGTCGCGAACTGGAATTCGGAGGATCTTCTCCAGCCTTCGATTGCTGCCATTCCCGTGCAGCCGCCACCGGCCGAGGATATTCTGGGGCGACGCATATGCCAGGGTGAGGCGCGCCCTTGGGGACAGGCTTATAACCTCGGATTGACCCCCCGACAATCGGCCGGATATCTGCAGTGGGCGAGGTATATCTTGTCAGCGAAGAAGATGCATTTGATGAAGATCGATTTGTACCCTGCCGTCTACGCCTCGCTTTTTGAGTACCCTGCTCCTCCAACGTGGTGGGTTAAGGCGTTCGTAGAGCAATGGAACATCCCCACCCATACCTTCCTTCTATCGGACAGGGAAGTCTCCATTTCCCTGGAAGAGTTCGCTGAGATCTCGGGTTTGCCGGTGAGGGGGGAGCATTATGAGGAGCCGCTTCCTCCTGATGAGTATGTCTTTGCCACCAAGCCGCTGGTATTTGATTTGACGCCGGAGAATGCTATTCTGTAACACCTGAGTTTAGGGATAGTAGTAATTAAGTGTTAATTTGGGGTTTTTGGTAAAAAGTTTACCAAAACGGGATTCTAGTAATTTATCTGGGTTTATGGTTATTTTTGTGAAATTTTATCTCAACCACACACACTTGTGCACGTTAACTAGGGTTAAGGTTAGAGTTTGCCATGTATTTGAACTTGTGGGTTAGCCATGCTTAAGTTAACCTTGGAGGGTTAGGTCCATGGTTAAGATAATGGATTTGATTATGAGCTAATTTGGTTAATTAGGGGTGGTTGGTTTTGTCCAAAGGTGTTTAGGGTGGAGGTTGACTTGCTTGTTGTGTATGAGAGAGGGGGATGGGATGTGCATTATGATAGTTTTTGATTTGAGAGAGGGAAATGATGGTTTAAGGATTAGTCAAACCATTCAACTCAAAACTTGTCACTCATATCTTTCAAATTCTCTCCCACACTCAAACCTCTCACTCTCACACTCAAATCAGCCACACAAACACCACAAAACATCAGCTTTCAGCCACTTTTTTGCTCCAAAACACCACAAAGTAGCATCAGCTTCAGCCTTTTTCTGCAGGACATCAGCAGCAACAGCTGCTACATCAGCCCCCTCCCAACTTCAAAACCTCAAATACAGAACACTACCACCTCACTCACACATAATTTCAGCCTTAAAACATCAGAACACAACACAAAACAACATCATCAGCTTTAGCTTCAGCCAAAATTTAAACTGCAGCACCAGCATCAGCCAAGGCAGCACACCATATCAGCCCACACCATACCACACCACACACCATACCACACCACACACCACACCACACCATATCAGCCCCACACCACAACATCAGCCACACAACAGCAACAGCAACTTCAGCCACAGCAAGCATCAGCACAGCACTTCTGTAACAGCTCAACAGCAGCAGCAGTCACACCATCTTCTCCTCCTTCTCCTCCTTCTCCTTGGTTGCAAGGTTCCTAGAGGGTATAACTCCTAAACTCCTTCCAATTTATGTAGATTATGTGCTTGATTAGCTAGTATAGTGTTTTATCGTAATTTTAGTGCTAGAATGGTGTAGTGATGCTAGATCTAGATACCTTGGAGTGCTTGTAGCTTAATTGAACCTTTTTAATGTTAATTAGTCTGTTTAAGCCGAGTAGTGTCATTAGAATTAGATGGTTAGCCTTAAATTGCTAAAATTTCGGTAATCTAGCTTAATTAATGTCCATTTCATGTCTTAGTAGTGATTTTGGGTGAATTAAGGGAATTTTGTCATACGTGGAAGTTGTGTTAGTTAGAATAACCCTTTTAGGTGCTAGTGAGGCCAGTTAACCAGAAGATTTCCCCAGATTTCACCAAGACACCCATTTTACCCGACTTGGCGTATATTAGCAGTGTTGTCGACTTTTTGGCCTTTCTAAGATCTGCTGTTGACCCGAGACCCTCAGAATAAAATTGTGAAGACTGTAGCTCCGTGACCATAGCAGAAACACTCACACAAAACACGGGGACCCCTCTCCCTTTTATGGCCGCAGATATATTGTATCTGGCCGCAATTTGCGGCCAGGATGGGGGTGGGGGTGTTGGGTTTTGGTGTGTGGGTTTACTCTGGGTAGGTAGGGTTTTTGGTATCTGTAACTTTTTGTTTTGGGCCCAGAGTCAAAATCTGGAGATATTTGTGGGTTTCCGATGTTTTAAGTCTCGTGCGACACGCGCGTGATACGCGTGGTTCTGTGGCGCGCTGCGCGACACAGCGTGTCAGTTCTGGTTCTGGTGGGTTGTGCGCGTCGCGTCGTGTCGTGTGCACGCGCGTTTAGTTTCACGCACATGTATCCCTTTTTATCGATATATCACGTTTTGCAGGATTTTTCCTTATATGGTGACTTTTGTGAATTCTTGGTTCGCCGGCGGGAACGTCAAGCACAGCGGAGAAAGGCAAGCAGGTGGTCGGGTACACTTAGTGCAAGATCATGGGTGGGTAGATTTAACATCTACGGGGGACGATCGTTTGGATGGCGCGAGTCGCCCGTTAGATTTAATAAATTTGTAGTTAGTAAACTTGATAGTACTTGTGACATTAGAATAATAATAATAAAACTTGCATGATATTTGTTGCAGTTAGACCCATATGTTATACCAACATACGCAAATTCATTTGTAGGACACATGCACCATTACCAGGTTTTTATATGCAGCACGAGCACTATTCTTGTGGACACACACACCCTGGTAATTGCCATGTCACGACACTAGATAACTATAAATCTGAAACATGTTAATTGCCTAGAAATGTGATATTGCAATAAGTATTTAAAATGAAACCATAAGAATTACCATACTCGTGCATATGTATTATTATATCTTCTGCTCATGCCTAGTAGAAATCATACATTGCAAATTGATACCATAAGCATTCATAATCATCGACATATGCATTTATGATGATTTCATGAGATTTATGATATTTCTGGATTTAGGGGGAAACCGCAAGATTTCAAGCTTATAACCTTTTAAAATATAAAAGTTGCGGTTTTCTAGTGATGTAAAGTGTCGTCCACCATGAGTTTGCTGTGGTTTTCGAGATCCGTGTCGAGGAGTGGAGGAACCGTCATGGGTACATGGTGGGCCCGGTACGGTACCCCGGAGCAAGAAGATCGCAGGAGATGGCGTTGAGCGTGGAAGGGGACGGATTACCTACCGATGACTTCATTTGGCACGGCGGATACCCAGAGGGTACCGACCGTGGCCGCTGGATTGAGATATGGATTTTGATATGGATCAGCCGGATGGCTGAGGCCAGAGTTACTGGACATGGATATATGAGATTTGGACAGTTTTGAGGTGTCGTTGCTGGACACGGATTTTACCGATTTCTTGGATATTATGCTGATGTTTAAAAAGGAAATTTTCAAAACAGAGCAAGGAATAATTCTTATACTTACATGATGAGATCTTGAGTTGACTCGTATAGCATACATTCATGATAGTACTTTCATATGGCATACATACCTGTTATTACATCCATGTGACATATATACTTGCTAGTACACTGTTGATGCATACATATCTGCTAGTACATGTAGCCATACCTGTTTTAGGGATGCCAGGACACTTGTGTGCATGCATACGATAGCCTTAGTAGATATTATTTATTACTCACGAGCTGGCAACTCACCCCCGTTGTGCCACAGCTTTTCTGCAGGTCCATTCCGTCAGCACTGTAGCGGCGGATACTTTTACTTCCTTTGCACTTTTTGCCTGGACTCGAGGCTTTTGCTCATAGGTGGGTTATTATCATTTTGTACCACCTTATATATTTGTTGTATCTAGAACACTCCATCTACTGCTACTATCATTTCAGCTGTACTTGTTTTATTTGGATTACTGTATATTGACCTAGATGTGAGATTGTGGGACTTGGGGATTTGTTTTATGATATATCTGGGTCGAGCTCACTTGAGTCGACATGCTATTTCTTATGCACACTGTTATTCATTTATATTCTGCTTGCACCGTTAGGGCTGATTTTACAAGTGAAATTCTGCAGGAATTTTGGGAAAAAGGAAAGTTATTTTAAAAAGGCAATTTGATATGGTAATGGAGTAAAATACTTAAATAAATTGGTTTTCCTTCACTCTAAAAATCTTAATTGGGTTTTGTTTTCTGGGCTTCGGCTTACTTATTTTACGGACGCCTTGAGACGTTTCGTAATCTATGTGTCGGTCGCGTTCCGTACTTTACGGGTCGTGACAAAGTTGGTATCAGAGCGATAGATTTCACCTTTCCGAGTGTAGGATGACCCTTAGTAGATAGAGTAAGTGACTTGAGCAGGGTAGCGTAGCGTACGTATGTCCGCGGCATACTTGCGATGCGGTACTCCACCTAGGTGACTTTAGGATATACTTGCTTGAAATTCCTTCTTCAATTCCGTGTATCCTTCGATTCTATTGCACCGTTCTTATTGTCCTGTTTCCTGTACCAGTCATTATGCTACAGAGGGCTACCAGAGCGCAGAGGGCTGCCGCCCGAGACGAGATTCGAGCTGGCTCGTCCGAGACTATGACTGAGCAGGTTGGTATGCCTACGTCGCAGGGACAGACCGATCCACCTTCTCTAGGCCGTATGGATAGGCTTGAGACTGGTATGGAGGAGCTGCGACAGATGATGGGGAGTATGCAGGAGCTACGCCAGATGGTAGGATCCCTAGTTGCAGCCGGTCGTACACCGAGGCCGGAGGACGCACCTACTACCTCCCAGACTACTATGATACCTGCTCCTACTATTACCGCCGTGACCATCCCGGTTTCACTACAGGAGTTCATGAGGCTGAGACCTCCAGTTTTCACGGGTACCGATGCAGCGGAGGACCCGCAGACGTTCCTTGACAGCTTGGCCAGGATCTGCCGATCACTGAGATGTTCTGATGATCGCTGGGTAGAGCTTGCGAGTTTCCGACTAGAGGGTCTCGTACAAATATGGTGGGAGTCAGTTCTGAGAGGTCGAGCTACCGGTCTACCGCCCATGACTTGGACCGAGTTCACAGCAGTTTTCCTTGCCCGTTTCCTCCCGGAGAGCGTTCGCGACGCCAGAGTTCGTAGTTTTGAGGCCTTGGTCAAGACACCTGGGATGACGGTGTCTGAGTATGACGTTCAGTTTACACAGTTGTCCCGATATGCCCCGTGCCTGGTAGATACCGAAGTGAAGAGGGTGAAGAGGTTCATACAGGGACTGGATGCCCAGCTATATCTTGCCATTGGCGCCCAACATTTCGATACCTATTCGGCAGCTATGGATACAACATTGCAGATGGAGACACGTATTTCAGCGACGTCGGCCGTTCCCAGGCCGAAGAGGATTCGTACCGGCACACCAGATCAGAGACAGCCTGCCAGATTCATCCCGAGAGATAGGACGGCAGAGGGTTCGGACGAGGTCAGCTGTACGGATCGTATACGCAGGGACAACAGTCGTCGTCAGGGTGCTTTAGGTGCGGGAGTCTGCACCATCGTATTAGAGATTTTCCAGTGAGGCGACAGGGTGCGGCGACAGTTCCGCATGTGACTCTACCTCCATCACCGCCCCCTCCTTAGAGAGCTCTACTTCCTGCCACAGGCAATGCTCCACGCCAGTTAGGTGCACCCAGAGGCCATAGGCGCGGCGCACCGATCCAGAGAGGACGAGGAGGCAGAGGCCGAGGCCGAGGTCAGCCCGCTATTGGAGGAGGTCAGGCCCGAGTTTTTGCATTGACACACCAGGATGCGCAGGCGTCCAATGCCGTCGTTACAGGTACCCTATCAGTATGCTCTATTGATGCACACGTGTTGTTCGATCCCGGATCTACGCACTCTTATGTTTCCACCCACTTCGTGCCGAGTTTGGGTAGAGAGTCCGGTTTGCTTGACCAGCCGCTGGTTGTGACCACTCCTATGGGAGAGTCTTTTGTTGCTAGGCACGTGTTCCGATCCTGTACCGTTCGTATTGGCGAGCGAGAGCTGCCTGTCAACTTGATCCTTCTGGAGATGTTGGACTTCGACGTACTTTTGGGCATGGATTGGTTGGCCACGTGCTATGCGTCGGTGGACTGCCGCGAGAAGACGGTAAGATTTTGTTTTCCCAGCGAGTCGGCTTTTGCTGTGCAGGGGGACCGTGGTGCCGCCCCTCACATTTTGATTTCTTCTCTTCGCGCTGATCAGCTGATGAGGAAGGGATGTCGGGGGTTTCTAGCCTGTATATGCGATACTAGAGCTACGGATGTTCCATTAGACCAGGTTCCGATTGCATGCGATTTTCCCGATGTTTTCCCTGACGAGCTGCCAGGACTGCCGCCTGAGCGCGATGTCGAGTTCTGTATCGATTTGATTCCCGGCTCGGGGCCTATTTCTATACCGCCTTATCGGATGGCCCCGGCAGAACTTAGAGAGTTGAAGGTTCGGCTGCAAGATTTGCTAGATAAGGGACTTATTCGGCCCAGTGTTTCTCCATGGGGTGCTCCGGTCCTGTTTGTCAAGAAGAAGGACGGAAGCTTGCGCTTATGTGTCGACTACCGCCAGCTGAACAAGGTGACCGTTCGGAACAGATATCCGTTGCTATGCATTGATGATTTGTTCGACCAGCTCCAGGGTGCGGGTTATTTTTCGAGGATCGACTTACGATCAGGATACCACCAGCTGCGAGTCCGACAGGAGGATATATCGAAGACAGCCTTCCGTACACGCTATGGCCACTATGAGTTTCTGGTGATGTCGTTCGGACTCACCAACGCCCCCGCAGCATTTATGGATTTGATGAACCGTACCTTCAGGCCGTATCTTGACTTGTTCATCATCGTGTTCATCGACGATATTTTGGTGTACTCCCGGAGCCGAGAGGAGCATGAGCAGCACCTGCGGATTACGTTACAGATTCTGAGGGAGCACCAGCTGTTCGCAAAGTTCTCCAAGTGTGCATTCTGGCTGGACAGCGTCGGATTCTTGGGTCACGTGATTACGAGAGACGGCATATGTGTGGACCCGAAGAAGATTGATGCTGTTCAGCAGTGGCCCCGACCAACATCGGTTACTGAGATCCGTAGTTTTCTAGGCCTGGCGGGCTACTACAGGCGTTTTGTTCAGGACTTCTCCCGTATAGCTGCACCTTTGACTGGTTTGACCCGGAAGGGAGTTCCTTTCGTTTGGACGGAGGAGTGCGAGCGCAGTTTTCAGCAGCTATGGACGTGTTTGACTACGGCGCCGGTATTATCTTTGCCTTCGGGATCAGGCGGATTTGTGGTCTACTGTGATGCTTCGCGAGTGGGGTTAGGATGCGTAGTGATGCAGCATGGCCGGGTGATCGCGTATGCTTTTCGGAAGTTGAAGAAGCATGAACAGAACTACCCCACTCACGATTTGGAGATGGCTGCAGTGGTCTTTGCACTGAAGATATGGCGACATTACCTATATGGCGAGTCGTGCCAAATATTCACAGACCACAAGATCTTAAAGTACATATTTCAGCAGCGAGACCTGAATCTCAGACAGCGTCGTTGGATGGAGTTAGTGAAAGACTACGACTGTGAGATCTTATACCACCCGGGCAAGGCGAATGTGGTAGCGGATGCTTTGAGCAGGAGGCCCAGGGGCAGTCTATCCTATTTGCGCGCAGTGCAGAGGCAGCCGTCAGCAGATTGGCAGGTTCTATGCGACAGCCGAGTTGAGTTCAAGTTCACTCCGACGGGGGGGGGGGCAGCTTGTGCATGTTCGTGCACGCCTACAGTTGCTTGACCGTATATATGAAGCACAGCGCAGGGATGACCGTTGCTCAGAGATCATGGCACAGAAGGGACAGGGCATATTTTCTAAGTTCGTGATTGATGATCAGGGGATATTACGATTTGGATCTAGACTGTGTGTACCAGATGCTGAGGGATTGCGGCGCGATATTCTTGAGGAGGCACATCGATCAATATACTGTATCCATCCCGGTTCCACCAAGATATACCATGATATGAGAGAGACCTACTGGTGGGACGAAATGAAGAAGGACATCACGGAGTTCGTATCGAGATGCCTGACTTGTCAGCAAGTCAAGGCCGAGCACCAGAGGCCCGCAGGAGAGCTACAGCCGTTACCCATTCCGGAGTGGAAATGGGAGCAGATTTCGATGGATTTCGTTGTAGGTCTACCCAGGACCAGTCGAGGGTACGACTCCATCTGGGTGATCGTGGATAGATTGACGAAAGCGGCTCACTTCCTGCCAGTGAAGACCACTTTCAGCTTCGCTCAGTATGCCCAGCTTTATATTGACTTGTATCGTATCAGATCGAGGCACCCAGTTCACCAGCCGACTTTGGCAGAGACTTCAGGAGGCTTTGGGCACTCGTTTGAGCTTCAGCACAGCATTTCATCCGCAGACCGACGGACAGTCAGAGCGGACCATTCAGACTCTCGAGGACATGCTCAGAGCGTGCGTTTTAGACTTCGGCGGTAGCTGGGATCGTCATTTACCTCTAGTGGAGTTCTCCTACAACAACAGCTTCCAGGATACTATCCAGATGGCACCTTTCGAGGCGTTGTATGGGAGGAGATGTAGTTCGCCCATTTGTTGGACCGAGCTGAGCGAGAGCAGTATCTTCAGATCGCAGATCGTGCAGGAGACGACCGAAAAAGTACAGTTGATTCGAGACCGGATGAGAGCAGCTCAGAGCAGACAGAAATCCTATGCAGACAGGCGCCGTCGCAGATTAGAGTTCGCAGTTGGCGACCATGTTTTTCTGAGAGTCTCTCCGATGAAGGGCGTGATGCGTTTTGGGCGAAAGGGGAAGCTTAGCCCTAGATTCGTAGGTCCCTTCGAGATCCTCGAGCGTGTCGGCGCTGTTGCGTATCGTTTGGCTCTCCCACCCAGTTTTTCAGATGTTCATCCCGTCTTCCACGTGTCGATGCTACGCCGTTATCTTCATGACCCTTCCCATACGATTCAGCATCAGACAGTTCAGCTCGAGCCCGACCTTTCGTTCACCGTGCAGCCAGTTGAGATTTTGGATCGGCAAGTGAAGAAACTTCGATTAAAGGTCCTACCGTCCGTGAAAGTTCTTTGGCGCAGCCCGAGCGGCGAAGAGATCAGTTGGGAGGCCGAGGGAGAGATGCGGAAGAAATTCCCTCATCTTTTTGAAGGTACGCGTAGTTGCATAATCTAAAATTCGGGGACGAATTTTTCTTAAGGGGGAAGACTGTAACACCTGAGTTTAGGGATAGTAGTAATTAAGTGTTAATTTGGAGTTTTTGGTAAAAAGTTTACCAAAACGAGATTCTAGTAATTTATCTGGGTTTATGGTTATTTTTGGGAAATTTTATCTCAACCGCACACACTTGTGCACGTTAACTAGGGTTAAGGTTAGAGTTTGCCATGTATTTGAACTTGTGGGTTAGCCATGTTTAAGTTAACCTTGGAGGGTTAGGTCCATGGTTAAGATAATGGATTTGATTATGAGCTAATTTGGTTAATTAGGGGTGGTTGGTTTTGTCCAAGGGTGTTTAGGGTGGAGGTTGACTTGCTTGTTGTGTGAGAGAGAGAGGGATGGGATGTGTATCATGATAGCTTTTGATTTGAGAGAGGGAAATGATGGTTTAAGGATTAGTCACATCATTCAACTCAAAACTTGTCACTCATATCTTTCAAATTCTCTCCCACACTCAAACCTCTCACTCTCACACTCAAATCAGCCATACAAACACCACAGAACATCAGCTTTCAGCCACTTTTCTGCTCCAAAACACCACAAAGTAGCATCAGCTTCAGCCTTTTTCTGCAGGACATCAGCAGCAACAACTGCTACATCAGCCCCCTCCCAACTTCAAAACCTCAAATACACAACACTACCACCTCACTCACACTCAATTTCAGCCTTAAAACATCAGAACACAACACAAAACAACATCATCAGCTTCAGCTTCAGCCAAAATTTAAACTACAGCACCAGCATCAGCCAAGGCAGTACACCATATCAGCCCACACCATACCACACCACACACCATACCACACCATATTAGCCCCACACCACAACATCAGCCACACAACAGCAACTTCAGCCACAGCAAGCATCAACACGGCACTTCTGTAGCAGCTCAACAGCAGCAGCAGTTACACCATCTTCTCCTCCTTCTCCTCCTTCTCCTTGGTTGCAAGGTTCCTAGAGGGTATAACTCCTAAACTCCTTCCAATTTATGTAGATTTTGTGCTTGATTAGCTAGTACAGCGTTTTATCGTAATTTTAGTGCTAGAATGGTGTAGTGATGCTAGATCTAGATACCTTGGAGTGCTTGTAGCTTAATTGAACCTTTTTAATGTTAATTAGTCTGTTTAAGCCGAGTAGTGTCATTAGAATTAGATGGTTAGCCTTAAATTGCTAAAATTTCGGTAATCTAGCTTAATTAATGTCCATTTCATGCCTTAGTAGTGATTTTGGGTGAATTAAGGGAATTTTGTCATACGTGGAAGTTGTGTTAGTTAGAATAACCCTTTTAGGTGCTAGTGAGGCCAGTTAACCAGAAGATTTCCCCAGATTTCACCATGACACCCATTTTACCCGACTTGGCGTATATTAGCAGTGTTGTCGACTTTTTGGCCTTTCTAAGATCTGCTGTTGACCCGAGACCCTCAGAATAAAATTGTGAAGACTGTAGCTCCGTGACCATAGCAGAAACACTCACACAAAACACTGGGACCCCTCTCCCTTTTATGGCCGCAGATATATTGTATCTGGCAGCAATTTGCGGCCAGGATGGGGGTGGGGGTGTTGGGTTTTGGTGTGTGGGTTTACTCTGGGTAGGTAGGGTTTTTGGTATCTGTAACCTTTTGTTTTGGGCCCAGAGTCAAAATATGGAGATATTTGTGGGTTTCCGATGTTTTAAGTCTCGTGCGACACGCGCGTGATACGCATGGTTCTGTGGCGCGCTGCGCGACACAGCGTGTCAGTTCTGGTTCTGGTGGGTTGTGCGCGTCGCGTCGTGTCGTGTGCACGCGCGTTTAGTTTCACGCACGCGTATCCCTTTTTATCGATATATCGCGTTTTGCAGGATTTTTCCTTATATGGTGACTTTTGTGAATTCTAGGTTCGCTGGCGGGAACGTCAAGCGCAGCGGAGAAAGGCAAGCAGGTGGTCAGGCACACCTAGTGCAAGATCACGGGTGAGTAGATTTAACATCTACGGAGGACGATCGTTTGGATGGCGCGAGTCGCCCGTTAGATTTAATAAACTTGTAGTTAGTAAACTTGATAGTACTTGTGACTTTAGAATAATAATAAAAAAACTTGCATGATATTTGTTGCAGTTAGACCCATATGTTATACCCACATACGCAAATTCATTTGTAGGACACATGCACCATTACCAGGTTTTTATATGCAGCACGAGCACTATTCATTTGGACACACACACCCTGGTAATTGCCATGTTACGACACTAGATAACTATAAATCTGAAACATGTTAATTGCCTAGAAATGTGATATTGCAATAAGTATTTAAAATGAAACTATAAGAATTACCATACTCGTGCATATGTATTATTATATCTTCTGCTCATGCCTAGTAGAAATCATACATTGCAAATTGATACCATAAGCATTCATAATCATCGACATATGCATTTATGATGATTTCATGAGATTTATGATATTTCTGGATTTCGGGGGAAACCGCAAGATTTCAAGCTTATAACCTTTTAAAATATAAAAGTTGCGGTTTTCTAGTGATGTAAAGTGTCGTCCACCGTGAGTTTGCTGTGGTTTTCGAGATCCGTGTCGAGGAGTGGAGGAACCGTCATGGGTACATGGTGGGCCCGGTACGGTACCCCGGAGCAAGAAGATCGCAGGAGATGGCGTTGAGCGTGGAAGGGGACGGATTACCTACCGGTGACTTCATTTGGCACGGTGGATACCCAGAGGGTGCCGACCGTGGCCGCTGGATTGAGATATGGATTTTGATATGGATCAGCCGGATGGCTGAGGCCAGAGGTACTGGACATGGATATATGAGATTTGGACAGTTTTGAGGTGTCGTTGCTGGACACGGATTTTACTGATTTCTGGGATATTATGCTGATGTTTAAAAAGGAAATTTTCAAAACAGAGCAAGGAATAATTCTTATACTTACATGATGAGATCTTGAGTTGACTCGTATAGCATACATTCATGATAGTACTTTCATATGGCAAACATACCTGTTATTACATCCATATGACATATATACTTGCTAGTACACTGTTGATGCATACATATCTGCTAGTACATGTAGCCATACCTGTTTTAGGGATGCCAGGACACTTGTGTGCATGCATACGATAGCCTTAGTAGATGTTATTTATCACTCACGAGCTGGCAACTCACCCCCGTTGTGCCACAGCTTTTCTGCAGGTCCATTCCGTCAGCACTGTAGCGGCGGATACTTTTACTTCCTTTGCACTTTTTGCCTGGACTCGAGGCTTTTGCTCATAGGTGGGTTATTATCATTTTGTACCACCTTATATATTTATTGTATTTAGAACACTCCATCTACTGCTACAATCATTTCAGCTGTACTTGTTTTATTTGGATTACTGTTTATTGACCTAGATGTGAGATTGTGGGACTTGGGGATTTGTTTTATGATATATCTGGGTCGAGCTCACTTGAGTCGACATGCTATTTCTTATACACACTGTTATTCATTTATATTCTGCTTGCACCGTTGGGGCTGATTTTACAAGTGAAATTCTGCAGGAATTTTGGGAAAAAGGAAAGTTATTTTAAAAAGGCAATTTGATATGGTAATGGAGTAAAATACTTAAATAAATTGGTTTTCCTTCACTCTAAAAATCTTAATTGGGTTTTGTTTTCTGGGCTTCGGCTTACTTATTTTACGGACGCCTTGAGACGTTTCGTAATCTATGTGCCGGTCGCGTTCCGTACTTTACGGGTCGTGACATATTCAGCACCAGTTTCCAAGTCTGGTGAAGGTGCTGAATATATATGAAGGTCTTTATTTGGAATCAGGAGTCCGGGGAGTCAGCTTTGCAGATTTCATCGCCCGCTTTGTTCGACCGGAGATTATATCACAGCGGAATGAAAAGTTCGCCATGCTCGACGACCCTTTCGGCTTTGGCTTAGATCGCCTACCAGCATTGGAGGGTGACCAAAAGGGTTTTTATCTTCCTGACGCTGCGATCATGCCCCTATCGGAGATTGCCGCCCCGGGCATCGACGAAGAGACCTTCTTCCTCGGGTTTCTAGGGCTGTGGCTGTGCTGTTTCGTGCTCCCTATGCACCACGCTATATGAGGTCGTCCGTCTTCTATCCAGCGCACCGGATGGTGGCTGGTATACAGTTATCGATTGGAATCGCCGGGCTGGCTCACCTGTATCACGGATTAAGTATGGCGGCGGATGCTAATGAACCTGGGGTGCAACCTGCCAATTTCCCGATGCACTATTTTACTTCATGGATGGAACTACACGTGCTCGGAGTATTCGGGATTCATAAGAGCCCCTCCTTTTATGAGAAGTGCAGACTCTCAAGAGTCATGCGGTTAGTTGGTGCTTCCATTGTGAATCCACCTCCGCGGGAGGCTAGGGGGTTGCTTCTCCGTCCGCACATGGTCGGCGCGAAAATTTCTTTTCAGGACAAGGTGATGACCATTGGCCCGGATACCTCCAAAACAATGTTGGCGCTGCGCGATAGCTTCAAGGATGGGGCCTCCGTATTAAAAGCCCGGGAGGTTCTCCACTTATACTCCATCCGGCCGGGCTTCTTGGTATTCAGAAAGGGTGATACGGCGCTCTTTATGAGGTATAGCCCCAATCGTTTCTCCCAGCAACTAGGTTATAATCAGGGGGTTCCGCTGGAGGCGTTTTTTGAAAAGCCCGCGGCCACCAGGGAGGGGATACGGATGCGCTACACCACTTCATGCGGCTGAACCGGGCTCCTACTTCTTCATCAGTGAATCGAGCTGTGTCCCACGCATCCTCAACGTGTACGTGGCTTGGTACAGGCACGCGATGGGTGCAGTCATCCGTGAAGAGAAGCGGATGTTGGTTGATCGCAAGGGTGCGCTTCCCGGCATTCCTCCGCTGAAAGATGCTGGAGCTGGGGCAAGGCTCCCCTGAAGCCAAGGACCCAGGTCATTCCTCCGCTGAAAGATGCTGGAGCTGGGCCACCGCGCATGCTGAGCCCTCCGCGCGGATTGACGCCTCGTGATACTGTGGACGCGCCCCCAGCGCCCCGTGCTCCAGTGGAGACGGTGAACGTAGTTTCGCCCGAGTCTGGCGTGGTCTCGGACATCGGGACCCGCCGTCCCAAGGTTCTTGCGAAGCGTAAAATGATTTTGGCGCCGACCGGGGCCCGCGCGCAAAAGAAGAAGAAGTCGGTTCTCTCTTTCGACGCCATCCTCGGTTTAGAGCCTCAGGCCCCTTTCCCCGAAGGTCTGAGTGAGTATGGAAGCAACGAGGGCTTCTTTGTAGATCCGTAAGACACCGATATAGCGGCCGCCATCGCAGCTTCTGAGTGAACGGCAAGGCTCGAAGCTTGGTTGGCTAAACTCGCTCAATCAGGTAATCATTGGTTGCATTCTTCGTTATTGCATCGTATTTTTTATTATTGTCTTTGACTAATGCTTTTCCTTTTTTTAAACAGGTGTTTCTACCGAAGAAGCCATCGCTACTTCCCTGCAAACCTTCCAGGAGGAAGAGATGAAACGCACTTTAGCGGGTGTTGGTACGTCTCTGCTCATACGAGTCTTTATTCCCTTTCTTTATGGTCAACCTAACCTTTTCTCTGTCTCATTGTAGGGACCGCGGGATCTACTGCGCAAGACGAGGCGGGGACTCTTCCCGGGCCAGCTACTGAGGTCCCGGCCTCTTCGGGGCTGCCGCGAGAGACCCGCCTCAAAAAGCCAATGAGGGATGCCTTGAAGGCTTTGGAGGCAACTTTGAACGCGGACGATGATACCTCGATGAAGGAAGCTTCGAAGAGGTCCATCGTGACGGCCCGGGAGGAGAGGAAGCACTTGAGGCGCGAGGCGAAGGAGCGCAGAGCTGCTTTGGCCGTGGGAGCGAGCTCAAGCGCCGTTCCTCATGCTGCTACTCCTTCAGAAGAGTCTCCGGTCGTCCTGTCCACCGCTCATAGGCGGGCGGTGCGTGCAGCTCAGGGGGTTAACGATCAATCCACCTCAGGTAGTGTGTTTTTCAAGGCTTTATTGTAAGAGTTGTAAAACTATCGTTTCTGATACATTTTGTCTTGCAGGGCCAAGTCCAACTGAAGGGGTGGCGGAAACTGTCGAGCCTGAGGTGACGGTGGAAAAGGTAGCAGCTGACCCCGAGGTGACTGTAGGCGGTGCAACTGTAGTTGCCGGGGCCGAGCTAGTGGCTGACGAGACAGTCACGCCTACTATGCCCGAGAAGGTAGCCGATGCCGAGCCCGAGGTAGCGGCAGACGAGATGGCTGCTACGGCCGAGTCTGGGGGAGCAGCGGAGGGAGCGGCTAAGACTGACGACCCTCTGGCAACGGCGGACGAGACGGCCGCGACCGTCGAGCTCGAGGGGGTAGCAGGTGAGACGGGTATGATTCCCGAGGAAGAGCCGGCCTCTCTTTCTCAAGAGTCAGGCAATGCTCCGATCATTGCTCTCCCCGTCTACGGTCCTCCGCCGTCTCCTGGCCTCGCGAGCACGACGACGGTTCCCGTAGAGTCTGGCGATGAGGTGTCGGGAGGTGGTCTCATGTCAATGGAGGGAGACGCCGCCGTTTCGGCCGGATCATCATCAGGTAAATTTCAGGTTACCGTCCTTCTTTTATTCTGCAACCTTTCCTGACATTGCTTATCTTGTTTCTAACGCAGGCGTGGCCAGTGTTGATGCCCCGTTGCTCCGAGGGAGCGCTGTCAGTTGCTGCCTTGACGGTGGCCGCCTCTCTACCTTCTCTCGTACCATTGCAAATGTTGGAAGGTATGGATTTGTAACCCATCAGTTTCATCTTTATTGCATAATTTATGTACTGATGTCGTATTATTGCGTCTTTGCAGGAGTGCTTTTTGATCACCTTTACCAGGTGCTGCACCGACACTTCTCCTTCCCGTCGGAGCGTGCTTCCTCCAGTGGCACCGGTGAGTATAGTTTTCAATTAATACCCTTTATTTTTCAATAACGGAATTATTTCTGATTCTTTCTCGCCCTGATTGCAGTGCTATAAATTGAAGGAGGAGATGCAAGATCGGTCGCGCCACCGGCCCTCCCGGTTTTGCCACCTACTGCAGCTGGTATAGTAAACTCTCTCATTGTTAGCTTTCTTATATTTCTTGAATCGTTATTTGACTGTGTTTTATCCTACAGCTGTCGTTCCGATACCGGCCCCCTTTGAGTCTCGCATCATAATGCCGGCAGGCCCCTTCTCGAGACGTCCATCTTTAAAGGGTGCCGCGATGAGCTTGGGCATGCTGAGCGGATACATCGAGGAGCTCAACTCAGAAGCTCCCCCATCTGCCGCATATTTCGCTGCGGAGGTTAATCCGATGCTGGCGACGCTTGTAAATTTTCATAATGAAGGCGTCGTCGAGTCTTGGGTTAATCACTGCAGGGAAATCGAGGCCTGCCTGCATCAGCTGGAGCTTATGCGTCCTGCCCACGAGATCTTTGCCGCAAGCACTCAACGGGCAGCATGGATCTAGCGGAGCGTTTCTTACTTCCACCATCTAGAACAAGAAGCGGCTCTAAGGCTGAGGGAATGCCAAGAGACCTCAAGCGAGACTGCACTCCTGCGTGCTGAGGTTGAGGCGAACGTTGCCCAGGTGAAGGCTATCTTCGGGGGGCTTCTGCAAAGTATTTCTGATGGGCTAACACTGAAGCAGAAGCTTGATGCCGCTGAGCGTGATGCCCAAGGTCGTGAAGCAGCTCAGCAGGCAGTTGAGGAGCAGCTTTCATCCTTCTTGCAGCAGCGGACTCAGGTGGAAGCAGAATTGGCGGTGGCAGCTGATCAGGAGAAGGCATGGAAGGAAGTGCGCGAGCAATTGATAGGGCTATTCAAGACGCTTCCTTCCCAGTAGCTGCCTTTGTATCAATTGTACACTTGTAATTTTTGAATAAGATGTATCCATTCTTCATTCTTTTATACGATTCACCTTGTACTTAATTGAATTCATGAATAAAGATACACATTTTTTTCCTGCAATGTCTTGTGTCATCTCTCTGCTTTCTCCTTCCTTCTATTATCAGCATGCTACCTTAGTAAACATGGTTGACAGATGATAGAGCGAGCATCCTGTCTTGGCTTCTTCAAGAGCTAATGATGGCTTAGGACGCAGGTTCAGATCTGCTGCCTAAGACTTTTCAACTTTATGAGCCGTGAGGGTCTCACAAAGACTTTTCTCCCTACGGATCGAGAGGATCTCATAGGTGTATTTTCTCCTTAGGAATCGTGAGGATTCCTAAGTGTGTTTTCTCTTGTGAGATCCTTAGAGTCATAAGGATCTCACAAGAGAATTTTCCCTCTTACGAGTCGAGAGGACCCGCAAGCGGTTGTTTCCCTCCTTGTCGAGATTCGACTTTGGAGAGTGTGACCCGTGGATAGTTTACAAGAGACCGTTTTGGGCCGACTCGCAGGGTCCTAGTGCTTAGGAAACAGGTTTTTTAATCCCCGTTGCCTAAGGCTTTTCCTCACAAGTCGAGCCGAATCGAGCACTCCTCGCAAGAATATCCTAACATCACAGTTAACCTCTGCTCTTTACGACAGATGTCCGTTAGGGTCTGTGGTACTTAGGGTTTTGGCCGTCGTACCGTCGCGTTGGCTGATATATTCCTTGATATGCAATCTTGCTGTTCGAGTAGCCTTGCGATTGTCGTGTCTCTGATCCCTTCTGGGGCTGGACAAGACGTCTTCAAGTAATCTTCCAGGTAGTATCACCGTCGAAAGAGCAAGCGTAGGGATATTCCATGTCACTTTTTACTTGAGATTAGGCTCATTTTGGAGAGCCCCGATGAGTCATAACCATTCCGCGCTGGTGTGGGATGATCTCCGATAGTCTTTCAGGTTTTATATGACTTTCCGTCAAGACCCTGAAGCTAGGAATTTGGCCTTTGCTTCGTTTGTTGGTATTGCGTCCTCTATATCGAGACGAATGTCGCGGTTGTCTCTAGGTTGTTGGCGAACCGTCGAGGTTTGGAACTAGGGACTTTGCCGTGGCTCCGCTGTTTGATTGTCGCGTCTGAATCCTGTTGGAGGAAGAACGCTGGGGTGACATCTCGTCTACTGTATCGAGACAAACGTCGAGGTGGTGACCACTCGACACTGGTGCAAGATGATCTCCGATTGTCTTTCAGGCTTTATATGACTTTCCGTTAAGACCCTGAAGCTAGGAATTTGGCCTTCGCTTCGTTTGCTTTGTCACGTCCGAATCCTGTTGGAGGAAGAACGCTGGGGTGACATCTCGTCTGCTGTATCGAGACGAACGTCGAGATGGTGACCACTCCGCACTGGTGCAAGATGATCTCCGATTGTCTTTCACGCTTTATATGACTTGCCGTTAAGACCTTGAAGCTAGGAATTTGGCCATCGCTTCGTTTGCTTTGTCACTTCCGAATCCTGTTGGAGGAAGAACGCTGTCGTGACATCTCGTCTGTTGTATTGAGACGGACGTCGAAGTGGTGACCACTCCGCGCTGGTGCGAGATGATCTCCGATCGTCTTTCAGGTTTTATATGAGTTACCGTCAAGACTTGGCTCCGTTTTCTGATAGATCATGGGGAGGGAAGATGTGTTTCCTTCTTTGTTTGTGACCCTGGATTGTATACAGGGATTGCTGTGATATCGCTTGCAGGGCATGAATTTCATTATATATATATTTTATTTTATTTCTTTCCGCGATGCTCTATCATTTCAGCTTTATATCGCGAAGGTCGCGATTGCCCAATCATTTCGGCTATTTTTCGCAGTGCCCAATCATTTCGGCTGTTTTTTTTATTTTTACTCGCTGCTTTTTATTGCGAGTTGCCCAATCATTTCGGCTATTTATTTTATTTTCGCTCGCTGCTTTTTATTGCGAGTTGCCCAATCATTTCAGCTATTTTGCATGCATACATTTTTACTTGCTGCTTTTTATTGCAAGTTGCCCCATCATTTCGGCTATTTCATATGCATTTTAGCTCGCTGATTTTCATCGTGAGTGTAGAACTTGGAATCTAGCGCCAATCTTAGCATCAGCATCGCTACAACTGAAATATTACCAGGAGCGAATCATCATTTGCCATGAAAGGACTCGGAATTTGATACCGGTTTAGGCATCAGCATCGCTACAACTGGGATATTGCCAGGAGCGAAACATCATTTGCCTCTGTCGCTGTTGAACAAAGATGGCTTAGTAAACAGGGTTAGGATTCTGTCGACTAAGGCTTTTGATTTCATGAGCCGTAAGGGTCTCACAGAGGTATTTCTCGCTACAAGTCGTGAGGATCTCGTAGGAGTGTTTTCTCCTTAGGGATCATGAGGATTCCTAAGTGTATGTTCCCCTGTAAGTCATAAGGATCTTACAAAAAGGTTTTCTCCTTATAAGTCGAGAGGACTTGCAAGGGTTGTTCACTATGTGGACATATCCTTAGTCACGGGTGGGACTTGGTTAGGGAAATGTTTATTCGCGCCCGTGGATTGTATACAAAGGTCAGTATGAGCCGCTCGTAGGGCATTATCGAAGGTTGTGGGGGTTGCTTAAGAACAAGTTCATGTCTCTGTAACTTAAGACTTTCAAATCTTATGAGCCGTGATGGTCCCATAAGAGAGTTCTCCTTACGAGTCGTGAGGATCTCGCAATTGTAATTTCTCCTTAGGAATCATGAGGATCCCTAAGTGTGTTGCTCCCTTATGAGTCGTAAGGATCTCACGCGGGTGGTTTCTCCTTACAAGGTCGAGAGGACCTTGTAAGTGTCTTCTAACGAGGTTGCGCCCTTTCGGGTTTTCACAAACACTCGCCGGTAGCCCTGCTGTTTTTACTCACGGAGCCTTTTTAGGTTTTCATCCGTGCCCATTTCGCTTATGGACATACCGTCTTTTTTTTTCTTTTTTCTAACAAGGTCGCGCCCTTTCTGGTTTTCACGAACACCCGCTGGTAGCTCTGCTGTTTTTACTCACGGAGCCCTTTCGGGTATTCATCCGTGCCCATTTCTCTTATGGACATACCGTCTTTATTATCTTTTTTTATTTTATTTTATTTTATTTTATTCTTTTTTTTATCTCGTCAGCCTGAGGATGCTGCGGTAGTAGTTTAAAGACGCTTCGGTCGTCAGCTAGTTTTAGGACGTAGTGGTCCGTCATTAGTTTAAGGACGTTTCGGTCCGCCGTCGCCGTATTTGAGGCGAATCTCTAGTTTACTGACTTTTCAGTCTATGGGGCTTTCCCTATGAATGAGCATGATGCCCCCGGCATATCCATCTTTCTCGGAGCATGTGGTTGTGGCGGGATAACCTTCCAGTTTTCGGACAACGTGAACTTGCTCTGTTGGTATTGGTCTTCAACCCAGTTTTTGAAAACGTAGCAGTTTTCGATTAGATAGCCCAATACTTGGTAGTAAGGGCAATAATTAGGGTTGTCGACATCATTCAGTTGTAGCTGGTGTTTCGGCTCCGGTAGAGTGATAAGCCTGTTGTGCACTGCCGCTTCGAACAGCCTCCTTGTTTCATACTGGGGAAATGAGTAAGGACGTTTCAATCTCTTATAGAGGGGTTGCCGCTTGTTGTTTTGGCGAACAACCGGTCTAATGTCACTCGGTTGTTGTTGAGTGTTGGCGACGAAGGCCGTTTTTCCCTTTCCTTTATCCTTTTTGTTCGCTCCGTTGTTTGTGGGTCCGAGATTCTCTCCGGGTATCGTGCAATTGCTGAATGTTCTCGCAACTCCTCAATCTTTCAGAGATGGACTCCTTGAAGAGAGGGCCGAGGGCTACTTTTTCGTCGGAATCACTCCCGAAGGTGAGAACTCGTGATCCCCCGGGATCATCCCTATGACAATTGCCGGCAACTCTTTTATGCTCATCTGTCGCATTTTTTCGCTGTCTACGAGCTTCACGCTTTATTTTGTTGAAGTGTTGCCTGTGAGCGACATAACCTTGCCACCAACACTTAAACGAGTCACTGTCTTCAGTAGGATGTGCGATCTTCTAATGATATAGGCAGTAATTAGGATGCATCTCTACTCCACCGAGAATGTTTTCTTCAGAGGGTGGTAGCTTCATTCCTATTGATATGGCTTTAGCAAACCTTTTCCTCGTCTTGAATTTGTTTTTATCGGCAGCGGATGTCTTTTGATTTGACGGGAGTGTCTCGACTCTTTCGTCTAGTCGCCGGCGTTTGGCTCCTTCCAATATGGCCATCTCACGCTTTTGATTGGCTTTACTTTTCAGACGAATCTCATTCAAGAAGGCATCGATCGTTTCGTCTGACGGCCACAGAAGTTCTGGTTCAGGACCCGCCCTCGATTTCTCGGTGCAGGGAGCCTCTTCATCATCTATCAATGAGTGAGAGATCACATGACAACTCGCTACATAGTCCTCAGATTCATCTGATGAGTCTTCTCCATCATCTCCGTCTTCAAGGACGTGGCCGAGGAACTCTTGGAGCGTGATAGGAGTCCGCGCTTTCTGGTTATACTCTTCCAGCGCGTCGATTTGTTTCTGCAGGTCCGTGCGTTTGCCGCCAGGCTTCACGGGCTTTTTGGATTTCTTCTTCTTTTTCGAAGATTTCTGCGGCTGAGTGTGAGTATTTTGGCTATCACCAATCTTTAGAGTTGGGCGCGGTTTCAGCATCCCCTTGATGACCTCAGGCCCCAACGGGTTCTTCCATCTTATCGCCGGGCATGTCTGGAGATCATTCAGCATCTTTTTGGTTTTGGCTGAAAGCACGACCTCCTATGGAGCTTCTTCAACAAAAGAAAAAGTTGTCACCGGCGTGCCCGTCTTCTTTGGAGTGTGCGGCTGTGGTGAGTTTACTTTCCACTTTTCAGACAGCGCAAACTTGCCTTGTAGGTATTGGTCTTCAATCCATCCCTTAAAGACGAAGCAATCCTCAATCGGGTGACTTACCGTTTGGTGGTAAGGGCAATAATTGGGATTATTCACTTCACTGGGTTGCGGTGGTCTCCTTGGATTCGGGAGATAAATAAGCCTATTGCGCATCGCTAGCTCGAACAGCCTCTTCGTTTTATCCCGCGGGAAGGAGTAAGGGCACTTCATTTTCTCGTTATAATAGCGCCGTCTTTCTTCCAACTGATCCGTTAGTCTTGGAGCACTGGGCTGCTGTTGGGTGTTCGCAACGAAGGTCGCCTTTTCTTTACCCTTGTCATTTCGGGGTTCCGGCTTCGGAGGAGATGGTCTGTGACCCATTTGATCCATCTGGGCTAGCTTATCAATTAAAGCCTGGAACGTGGTCGGTTTAAAGAACATCATGAACTGTGAAACAGTTGGATGAGGGTCTAGGGTGCCCACGAACATGCCCACCGCTGGTGCTTCTTCGATGCGTTGTTCGCACTTCGACCACAAGTTCCGCCATCGGATTGCATATTGAACCCAGGTTTCGCCCGGCCTTACCCTGGCATTAATCAGTGCTGTTATCGGGGTGCATTCACTAGCACTCGCGAATCTTTGTGTAAACAGTAGCTCCATCTCCGCAAATGTTTTGACAGAGTCGTTAGGTAGCTCCGAATACCATTCAAAGGCTGTTTCTGCTAAGCTGCCGACAAATTGGCGAAGCAACAGTTTGTCGTCGCCTCCCGTGTTGCCATATAAGGCCCTGAATTGAGCGACATGCTGATGGGGATTCCCCGTTCCTTTATATACGTGGAACTTAGGGATCGTATATCCCGACGGGTAAGTGATTTGGTCATACCAGCCCGGGTAGGGTCGTCCGGTTCTAACAATTTGCCCAGCCGCTTCACTCGCCTGATGAGCTCATATTTGCTGAGCTATATAGTCATCCAGTGCGGCCTTGGAAACAGTTTCTTCCTTGGCTGCTGAAAGAGCCGGAGGAGGATTAGATGTCTTTCCTCTATCGTCTTCAACAATGATTGGAGGGTCATCAGCTGGAGGGTCCGGCTGTAACATCATCCCTACCATATCTTAGAAGAGGAGCGCCATTTGCTTTATGTTAGCCGCTTGCTCTGCGTCTTCTCTGTCCTTTTTTTCGAGGACTCTGCGTAAGAAGTGAGCGTCAGTTTCTTGTTCGTGCCGCTGTTCTGATGATGCCTCCGAGCTTTCTTTTGGCCCGGTAAGTGCGGCCATCGCAGTCATCATCTCCTGAAGCTTCTGCTGCTGTTCTTAAGCTTTCGTCACGGATCGGGTGAGCGGTCGGTGACCCGTCAAAGTACGGCTTTCCTCCTTTCCGGAAGCCATATAAACAGTGTGCACCACCATTCCGCCAGACTTGGGGTGTTTGTGTTCAGCGCTTTTACGGTTCGCCATATTCACAGGGGCTTTTTGCGGCCTCCTTTTCTTTTGAGCGATTGACGTTGAGGGAGCCGTTGCAGCGGGCACCCAGCCAGCTGTCACTTTCTGTGGCTTTGAGTAGTCCTTCTCCTGCTGAGCCTTCATCTTTTTCTGTCGGCGGAGATAGTCTTGATTGATCACTGACTCTTGGACACGTTGCCAAACTTTGTAAATTTCAGAGGATAGCCATTGAGGGGGCTGCTCCAGCTTCGCCTTTGGGGACTTCTCCATAGGTAGAGGAGATCTTTTCAGCACAGCAGTTGGCGAATTCCTACGCACCTTGTTAAGCAATTCAAAGATGTTCCTGGTTGGAACAGCAGCGTCGATCCCCACCATCGGAGCTGGCGAAGTTATCCCAGAGGGAGAGTTGCCCCCAGCCTTCCTCACCCGGCGCTAGTGGCGACGTCGAGCGTGTCGTGCGGATGGAGTTGTTTCAGCTATAAGGGTGACTTCGTCATGCTCCCTGCTTAGAGGAGAGACTGTTATTGGTGCTAGCCTGTCAAAGACTGACACCCATTGAGAAGCAATGTCTAATCTGTCAAAGACAGACCTCTGGGCAGGGAAAGCAGCTTTGAGGACCTCGCCTGGAGCAGGAGCTGAAACGGCCAGCCTTATGAGGACCAACCCCTTAGCAGGAGAAGCCGCCTTGGGGACTTCAGGAGTAGGAATGGCTATCCGTTTTGGGATAACCTCTTCAGGAATTGTGGGCCTATTCACGGGCTCATCTGAGCTTCGGCCCAGTCTGTTGAAAACTGAGGCATTGGACTTGGGCGACCCGTTGAGAGGGGCCAGAGTAGTTGTAAGCTGATCAAAGACCGACTTCTTCGGAGCTTCTTGTGATGGTACAGGAATGCTGAAGCTTATTGGTAGGATCATGGTCTCGAAGAATAGTCCAGTGGTATCTTGAGTTACTTGCTCCACTAGCATCTTGTAAAGGGAGGCCGCTTGGGGCCCATAAGTCACTCCTCCAGCAAGGACGGAGCGAGAGTTGCAGTTGCAGGTAGTGCAGTTTGAAGCCATTGATCTTCTATTTTCTGCACGGAGCAAGACACCAAATCTTAGTACCTCGAATCCACAGGCAACCACAGCAAACCGCGATTCGTTCGCGAATACGACACATGAAGTGTAGAGTGGAAAGAGGAAGAGGTCCCACCGGGCGTGCCAGAATCTGTTCCCCTCTGAAAGACGCGGCGGAGACGCGATGTACGTCTAAGCCTGAGATTCGGGGCAGATGCTAATTGGTGCTATCTGTCCACCTCTCCGAAGATGCCAAGTTGATTTATGGCACTGTGTATCGGAGGTTTAGACGGATGTGGCCGATGTAGCAGACTTCGTCAGATTCCCCCTCGTTCGAGGGGTTTTTGATTGTGGGGACGCTCTTCCCTGCAGGCGCAAGCCCCTGCAGTTAATTACGCTACCGCATCGCGGTAACAACTTTCTCCTTCTCCAGAATTTCACTTCGTGTCGTGTGTGTTTGTTTTGTTTGTGGTTGCCCGTGGATTGTATACGGAGACTAATTTGTGTTGTCTCCCGTAGGACGTGGATTAGTCCAAATTCGTATTTTCTTAGATTTGGGTTTGGGTTTTGGTTTAAGGATACGTTAGCCATATTTGAGGCTAAGATCAACTTAAATGTTTGTTAAGGATACGTTAGTCCAATTTGAGACTAAGATCAACTTAACGAGATCGTTTGGATCCGACAAAAGAGCATTTGGGGGCTCTATTGTTCCAGTTTAGGGACATAGTGGTCCATTGAATGTATGGCCGTCGGGACCCGTCACCTCTCTGACGACGTTGATGGATTACAATGACAGATGTCAGAGGAGTTCAGAGATGTACCCTTGAACCGGATGTAAATTGATTTGGGAGAGCAGTATTGCTCGGTTCAATTTAATTTGAGGACTTACGGTCAGAATTGGGCTAAGTCCAGTTGAGAATATTCAACATTTTATTTGTGTTTGGCCTGTTATGCCTTTATTTGGGCTCTGCCCCTTTTTTTTATAATGCAGAGCATTTGTTTTGGTCCATTGGACCTATTAATTGGGCTCTGCCCTTTAATAATGCACTGCATTTATTATTCTGACAGTGCGCCACGTGGCCTGTCAGGTGCTTTGCGCTGACTGAGGAGCGCAAGGCGCAAGCGCATGTAGAGGTGACACGTGTCACGCTCAAGTGAGCGCAAGCGCAGTGCGCTGCGCTGTTGCGCTGTTGACACGTGGCGCGCTCTGATGGCTTGCGCCAATCCAAGAGCGCAATGCACATTTTTTAAAGCTCAAGGCGCAGTTTGTTCTGGGGCTGACACGTGGCGCTCTCTGGTGGCTTGCGCCAACCCGAGAGCGCAACAGTGAAAATTTTACAAGTGCAGGGCACTGTTTAATCTCTTGATCAAATTTGGATCAAAGAAAATAAGTTTTTTTCTTGTTTCAAGAGGTTTTACCTCATGATTAAAGAACCAATGGTTCATCAAAAGGCAGTGCCTTTATATGTAGATCAAAAGATCTAATAAAGAAGTATATTACTTCTTTTTTATTCTTATTATTTGATCTTTTTTTTATTTAAGATCTTGATCTTGTTTTTAGATCATTGATCTTTTTAGAAGAAATTCTTCTTTTCAAAGGTTTACCTTTTTCTTTTTTCTGAGTTCTTTCTCAACGTTTTCAGAAGATTTCTGTGAATTCTCTCTGTGTGTTAATGTGTGTTAGACTTGGAGTCTAGGAGCCTTTTTATAGTGCCAATTGATTTGTTAAATCAGTTAAAGAGATCTTTCTCTGAGTGATTTAGGGATTTTCCCCCACCATTGTATCTTTGATCCAAGGGCTCCTGTTTTACAGAAGAAAATCTTATTGTTTTAATAAGATTAGAAAGATCTTTCCAGAATTTTTCTGTTTAAATGCTGGCACAGCTGGCGCAAGCGCACTTGCGCTTGACACGTGTCGCGCAGCGCAACTGCGCTAGCGCAACTGCGCTGACACGTGTCGCGCAGCTCAGAGCGCAACGCAACTGTGCTGACACGTGTCGCGCAGCGCAGAGCGCAAGTTTCCTGAAGCATTGCTTCCTTTATTTTTATTTTAAATAGAGCCTTGCTCTAATTGGGTGCGCTGCCTTGGGCGCAACGCTTGCGTGTCAGCTTTTGACACATGGCACGTTGCGCGCAGCGCAAGGAATCTGAAGCGTTGCTTCAATTTTTGAATTTTTGAAATTCAAACAGAGCTTTGCTCTGATTGGGGAAACATTACTTTTAATTTGTCTTAATTATATAATCTTGCAAACTAATTTTTGTGATTAAGGTAAATAGGTGAGATTAAAATCTAGTTAATAATTGTGTAGCCTAATTAAGATATTAAGTGAACATTGTGGCCGCTAGTTTTGCTAAAACATATAGTTTTGCACTAAAATGGTTAAGTGATACTTACTAGTTTTTTTGGAATAAATCGATTTTAATTAAGTTTGAGGTTTTGATAATTTATAACCTATTTTCTAAGGTATCTAATGTGTTGTGAGTGCGCGATTGGTACGATTGGGTTCTAGGATTGGTAGTTATCACGTATGGCGACCCTAGTTGTGGTTACGGCGTTGTCGCGAGCACGTTTTGTGCGCCAAGTGTGTGCACGTCTAGTTAATGCACGTTGGTTGTCTTGGATCGTTCGTGTCCGTGACTATTCATATATCTATACTCTTATTTTCTTGTATGCGATTCTAGGATCGGGTGCAGAGGCGTTGGACGTGGTGCGAAAAGACAAGGCTGAGATTGGATCAGATTAGCCGAGGCGTCCCGGTGAGTAGATGTACACATCTATGGGGGATCATCTGGATGGCGCGAGGCGCCCGACAGTAGGATTACTAGTAGTGCTTACATTTATATGCGTAGTTTCCTAATTATTCATTTCATCGCATTGCATCATCTTATATACTCATGATATTATCTCATAGGACACTTGCACCATTACCATTGGTTCATGCCGCACCTGCACTATTCATGAGAACACACACGCCTTGGAAATTTCTATACCACGAACACTTTAGAACTTGCTTAAAATTACCATTTAAACCATTTGCGTCATATATGATATGTAAATAAATAATTATATATTCATTCAGCAACATTGAAACGTAGGATGGCTAGCCACATATACATACCTCAGTGTATCATAATTCATAGATAGTTTCTGGTCATATATTGCATGGTATATTCTATCGTATCATAGACATCCATCATCACCGGCATGTTTACAGATTGTGATTCTTCTCGAGAATTTCAGTATTTATGAGATTTCTGGATTTTTGGGAAAACCGCAAGAATTTTATAAACCTGTTATCATTTTAAAAATGCAAGTTGCGGTTTTCTCGTGATATGATGTATGTGTCGTCCACCATGAGTTTTCATAATTTCTGTCGGTTTTCGAGACCCGATTCAAGAGTAGGATGAACTGTTTCGGGTACATGGTGGTCCCGGCATGGTACCCCGGGGAAAAAAGCTCGAGTTGTAGACGATGAGCCTGGCAGGGGCAGGCTACCTACCGGTGATATCTAGCGCGGCGGATATCTGAAAGATACAGACCGTAGTCATGAGATTGATGATATGGGCCGATCCGGACTGACGGAGCCCGAGATATTGAGATATCGAGACATTGAGATATTGAGACATTGAGATATATACATTTTGTGTCGATGCTTGAAACGGATTTCTATGGATTTCATTGATGATACTTCAGTTATTTCACAGGAGTTTTACTAAGATAAGAATACAGATTTTCTCGTACCAAACATATTCAGGTCTCGTGCTGATTATGCATTCATGTTGCATACATATTAGTGCATCGCATAATATCGGTATATGTAGGTTGTGACGCATTTGCGTGCATGCTTACAATCGCCTTATTAGATGTTACTTACTACTCACGAGTTGGCAACTCACCCTCGTTGCGCTACAGTATTATCTTGCAGATCCGACCCGTCAGCATAGTAGCGTGAGGCGTACTACTTTTGCTTGGACTTATGGCTTTGCTCGTAGGTGGGTTGCGAGGATACTTTTATTCCCACTTTGTGTATCATTTGTATCTAGTATACTCCATCTACCGTACTTACTGTTTCTACTATTGTACATGTGACCTAGAGGTGTGGCAGTGAGATTAGTATATGTGTGTTGTTTTCTCTGGGGTCGAGCTCACTAGAGCCGACGTAATGCTTTCTTGTTTTCATGATTTTATATCTTTTTGGCTCTATCATGATATATATTGCTTGTGGTTGTGATTCCGCCTTTCGCGAAGAGCTAGCTCCCGCTTTGGGATACCTTTATTCTTTACTTATGCATATATTGTATTGTACCCGTTTCGGGGCCAGTTTTTACAAAGGAGACTCTGCCGAAATTTTCGGGAAAATTTGATGTTTTAAAAATGCTTTTTTTAATATGACTTTGTTTTACAAAAATCATATTTTTAAGTTTAGGTTTTCTTTCACTCTATTGTATTTAAACGGTTTAGATTTCTGGGCTTTGGCTTACTTAGATTACGTTACATCTTGAGACGTTTCGTAATTTAAGTGCCAGTCACGTTCCGTACCTTCGGGTCATGACAAAGTTGGTATCAGAGCGTTAGGTTTTACCTTTCTTAGTGTAGGATGACCCTTGGTAGATGGAGTAGGTGACTTAAGCAGAGTGACGTAGCATGTGTATGTTCCGCGGCATACGTATGATACGATACTCCGCCTAAGTGATCTTAGGATATATATTTGCTTGTATTTCCTTCCTTGATTCCAAAAATCCTTTGATTCGATCGCAATGTTCCTATCAATCCTGTTTCTGATTCCAGACACTATGCCGCCAAAGACTACGAAGGCCAGAGGGCTGCCGCCAGGGATGAGATTAGAGTAAGCTCATTTGAGACGAGGACCGACCAGGACGGTACGCCTACCCCTCAGGGACAGATGTTTACCGCCGAAAACCGGGATGACAAACGTCTTGCCTGAATTTGGGGGGCAGATGCTGTAAGTGCACGGCGGCGCCCCGGCCGTCAATCCGACGCCGGAATGCGGAAGCGGTGATAAACTTTAATTTTGCGGACTTAGCAAACCGGCACCACCGCGCACTAAACACCCGGATCGTAACCATTAACTAGTCTAAGCTACTAACAAGAAAGGGAAGAGATGTACCGACTGATCCGAGTCCTCCGGTCTTCATCTCCACTCCGATCTCCTCGCGGGATCTCCGTCCGTCTCCTCCTCGTCGAAAAGGGCACCACCAAGCCGGGTACTTTTACGGGCTCCCGCCTCTATACCGAGGCAACTCGGGCGCGAAGTTGGCTGGCCGACGCGTCCAAGATTTGCTGTAGAACAGTGTAGAATGGTTGTCACTTTGGGGTTATGTTGCCATAAAGATGATGGAGGAATTGGTGCAAAAGAATTTTCATGGATGCTTGAAGGAATAATGGAGCATCCAAGCAAAAAGAATAAGCATCTCCTTAAGAAGAGCTCGGCCAGAATTGCTCTCTGGAAAAATTAATGATTGATGAGCACAGCACAATAAAAACCATCAGCACTCACTATATATTCAATGCAACCAAAATGTGTATATATAAATTAATTCATCAAACCATTAAAACAAGTCCAGCACACACATGCATTTTGATCTTCCCTTTTTAATAAATTAATCACCCATCACACCCAAAATCAAATCTTACACAAACAGTGGCCGGCCCATACCCTTCCATGTCATAATTAATGCATCATGGATCAAAGATGCTATCATATCAATCCTTTTGCAATAAACCCCCTTCCACAAAATGTTAATTGCAAACTTGCAATTAACACCCTCCAACGAAAAGTCCGACCGGGAAGGAAAAAGAGAAAACCGGCCGGAACGGAATGCAAACTGGCAACCCCAGAAAACTGGTCCCATAATAAATTACAGGAAAACCCCGATACTGTGCATACACACCCGCATCTGTATTCCGTCCGGATACAAATGCAAAGAGACAAAATTTACACTATCAAATACTAAGATCCGGCTTAAGCCAAAGCCGGCTAGTAAAAACCATCCGATTACGATCCGTGCAATACCGCACGTATCTGATCGAACCCTGCCATATCTCCATACGGCCTCTACAGCGTTTCGCCCGAAAGCTGAGTAACTGAATGTGTGGTGGACTCTAAAGACTCGTCAATACTATGGCTGTGGATTTAACCACTAGCACGTCAGAGGTATAAGCCAATACGTAACGGGCCACCAGCTATTGACTAAAAGGGACGTCGATGAGCGAACTCATCCTGACACCCTACTGAGCCTGTCAGTGACAATATCCGTACAGTCCGGTCCGTTCGTCTATGAGCATCGCATGTCGGGCCTAGGGGGTGGGTAAAAGTCAGACCCCCAAAAGCGGTACAAGTCGTGTCGGAGTGTAGCCCAGAACACCCTGAGATACTACTGGAATACCTACCAGTAAATCTCCTGCCTTGGCCAAGGACTTTGTGTAATGGCTCTCCTAGACACAGCGCGACCTCACCCCCAATACCGGGAGAGACGAACCCCTGAAGATCCGCTCACTGCCTCCATATGGCTCGGGACTGTACCCAACTAAAACCTGTTTGCACGACTCCTTTGAGCCGTGGTAGGGTAGTAATCAAAGCACAGTGGGAACTCACACGAGACAAATGACGATCCCCAGGTCGATGAACTAACCTGTACACATGTCACCTGGGAACTGCTATCTGACGTCAGGTATAAGACCAACTAGCATGTTCCCGGCGAGTCCTGTCCGGTGTACTCATAACCCAATGAGCACCTGTATACATCTTAGGTGAACCAACTGACACCAGTGGCTTGTGAGACGGGCCACCGCCCCTCGTCGGGGTCTCGACTGTATACACTAGTCTACACTGGAGAATCGATGCCCTGTCTCGAATCTCCCACGACTAGGGACCATTTAAGGATGTGCTTATAGACCCCAGCTCCCACTTATATGATCGCCCTCATACTGCTGGTGGTCAAGCAAGAATCCTAGGGGCTCTACCAACGTGTAATAGCGACTTGTCAGGTCACCTGAAGCAGTACACGATGATAAAGGTAAACCAGATAGCATACTATCATCTCGAGTAAGACTGTCGTACCGGGATAGGTCCTCCCTCAATCATTGCAATCACGTGCCTGTGATCTAATAATTGACTCTGAGGGCACTATCTCCAACAATCTCCCACTTGCACTCAAGGCTAATTATTGCGATGTCGCATACTCACAGCCCGTGTGATACCGAACACCCAACTCCTCTACTAGTCAGTCTCACAAAGCTCGTTTGCGAGACTATTGCGTTCGAGGAATAGCCTCAGCGAGTGGATCCGCTCTGATGTTTCTTTCTATGTCTCTCTATATCTCAAGTTCGCGGAGAAAACCATCTCCCGAAATGAGCAATACCTGTCTTAGAGTGTCTGGATGTCTGATGGGACCGAGCTCATAAATGAACTCCAAATCCAAACTTCTTAGACTGTATTGTCAACTGAACTTAATCAGTATCCTGCGCCATGCCACCCTCAGTATTGCCTTGGACCACCTGTCCAAAATACTGCCCCTCGTCAGAAGGAAAACTATAACTCTGACGATCACCCTGTCGTCCATGTCACCTTGGAAGCCTGGAGTGATAACCGTCTCCTAAAGGAGGCAGCCGTTATCATATCCCTAGAACATCCACTTATGTTCTAAAACTGCTTCCGACTGTTTCTCCAGGATTGGATCAATATCAACTTATTGCATCTTGTGCAAGAATAACATCTGGTGTGGTACTTGACATCTCATGATTGACTCAATTGCCTAAGCAAGTGATCTGCCAATCATGCACATCCCTCCCTACTTTAGTCTATAAGACACCTTTAGAGAGGGTGACTCCATCACCTGCAGGTACACCACCATGCCAGGAGTCGTCCATTCTAAATACTCTTAGAATGCTGTCAAAGTACCCTGATTGGGAAACCACCCAAATCTAGATCTAAAACCATAGATCTAGTAACCAGTATGTCTGATATAATGTCCAAGTCCCATGTGGAGAAACCACTGTGTGACGACCAAAGTATAACCGATCGTAGTATAGGAATATCACTTCCTGCTATGTGTATGTCATCCAAAACCCGGATTCACACCCTACTACCTTCTCAACAGATCCATCCCCTATTCTGATGACGTCAAACCTATGACTGTCACATCAGATATAGATGATCTATCTCCGCTATATCTGCTTTAGTCCATAAATAGACATAAGCCTGATGTCCACCAATGCTTCCGCTGCTCCCACTGACTACAATAACCCTCTGGCAGAGTCATATAGACGTGCACTTCTAAAGCTAGTTTAGAACGACGCTATATTCATCCTCCTGCCGGGTCTCGCAGCCTGGAACAACAACAATGGCAAGTGTGGATAAACAAGAACTTCCCTGTCACCGTCCTTGAGGCTACCGGAGTACCTCTCGGGTGCCTGAAGTTACCCACCTTATCTGTGGAGTGGCCAATGGAATGTCAAATCAGATTGAATCTTCAGGTTCCTTATCAAATCTTCAGTAATCGTTTGCGGTTCTGGAATTACTTCCAGTTCTACCATACTCCCACTACTGTTTTTGAAAAAATCCATTTTTATTAAAACTGTGGCGAGTCAAGAACAATATCACTATTGATCTTTCTTATGGTAGAAAGTCAACCCTCGTCATAGCCTGGGTCAACCCACAAACAGCCATTACAGAAACGTGCCTTGAGTTATCCAGAATCTGGTTTTAATCATAAGCCGGACAACTCCCCGTACCTTAACAATGTTAAGATATGAACTGTACTATATCCAATATAGAACCAGAGGCACTGATTTAATTGAACCAGATTCAAATCATGCAGCTGTCTCCAGTGCATGTCAACTAAATGGAGAGAGGCCGATCAGCGTTACTCAACTTAGGAATACTTCCAATTATGAGTAACCTGAAAGAGAAGCAATTTCTCTTTATCATTACTATCAACTGAATACCATACACAAGTATCTACATCTTTGATCACCTTGAAGAATCCCGATACTTGCTACACCTGGTTCTCTACTCTATTCAAATACCTATAACTCCTCAAAACTTAGACCCTGTGTTTCTACGAAACACATGTCTAAGAACTAGAGAAGTTAAAAGTAAACAGAATATAGTATGAGGACCAACCCCTCTGTCCTAATGGACACTGGACAACATACAATACTCTGTATAAGTCCGCTGAGTCTAACAACTCTTTCACTGTGTGTCGTAAGTTGAAAACTGTACTTATGGTTAAGAAGAATTACACCGCTGTTTGATGCTCCTTACCTAACCATCCACTGATATAGGTAAATGTCATCGACATAATATCAAAAGGTATATCTCACTCTATGAAAATAGACGTACAGATATATCAATTTGAAATTGGTGCACAACAGCGGATATTCAAAACCAAACATTTGCCGACCGGCAAACAGCCCAGGTGATCTCCTCAAATATCACTGATTACAACGAATCCCGATATAATGAGGATGATCACCCAATTCCCAATAACTTACTCCCACTCATCATCTGTAAAACCATACAGATGTGAGAATCAAACCTGGTAAATACATACCCTGGAGCAAGTGTCTAATCGGAAAATCAGTTTTCTTTTAACAGTACACAGTTGAACTGAAACATTGAAATGTTTCGATGGGGTTTTCTGGTATTCCTAGTAATGCCTCTTCCATTATCCAGATTCACAACTATAACCGAATAATTCTTTGCCACCTCTCCAAATCCCTTTATATGTCTTTAGTCATTACCTTCTGCACACCCCTTTAGGCCAATTGGTTTTCTTCCTTCCCTACCGTTCGGCACCAGCCTATGGTTTGGAAGAAGACTATCCAATAAGCATAATGGGTGTACTGTCCTAACCCTAGGAGCACTCGTAATGGGAGAGAAGGTGAAGATAAAAGACAACCGAATAAACCTTATTCCTATTTCTCCTGGACCATAATCCATCCCCGAACTGGAACAAGTTCCTTTCGAGTTCGTATATAACCATACGATGGAGTATCCAATAAACTGTGGATCTTCATAGTGATACGGAGTGTCCTGGAGAAATACAAAGGTGATTTAGGATTGGCGAAGAAATATTTGGTTTGGTCGTGAATATCAGTCGCAATTTACTTTGCCCTCTTACTAATCCCTTGCTTTGTCTTAATCTTAATACCTTCTGCACACCGTTTAGGCTAATTGGTTTTCTTCATTCCTTACCGGTCGGCACCAGCCTAAGGTTTGGAAGAAGACTATCCAATTTGCGTAATAGGTGTACTATCTCCTAAACTAAGGAGTACTCGTAACTTGAGAGAAGGCAAAAAGGAAAAGACAACTGAATAATTCTATTCGTTTTCTCCAGAACCAGAAACCATCCTCGAATTCCTTCGAGTTCGTATCTAACCATACGATGGTTTTGTCCAATGGAAGTGGACGTTCGCAGTAATACGGGGTGTCCTGGAGAAAAGGGTAAAAGTAGAAGTGGCAATGAGGTCTGCAACTATGACAACCCAAAAGCCAGTGTTAAGAAGGTTCGGTCAACTTGGTCACTGAGTCATAGTCTTAGGGTCGGGTCAATGGTCGCTGCCAGAGAGAGAGAAAAGAAACACTCAGCGTGCACTCTATCCTAGATCAGAATGGTTATCAGTTTATCTAATCTGGAAACCTCCCACTGTACCTCAAATCCTCCTCCAAACCTGAAAGAAGAATTAGTCGGGGTCACCCGAGGAGTAAACCAACTCATCAGTGGGAATCAGGATCCAACTCTCATCGCATGATAACGTGACGGAATCTGCTCACGCTATCACACTTCAGAAGGTATGCGCATATCTGGCAAGTTTCAGTTCTTTTGAAACTCCCGATGTGATTTTTACCCCATGCTCTTATGACCTTGACTTTGGCCAACATATCATAAGTCACATGTCAAGTTCTACCCGTCATTCTCCAGGTTAATTTGAATCCACCCGTACATACCCTTGACTTTGGCCAAAATGGCAGTACGACTGTCCCAAACCAACGCATCTATCTGTGCTGCATATGAATACCCAATAGCTACCAATCACTGTGCCTTGACTTTGGCCAACATACACAGCTTGAATACTATTGACTATCCATATGAAACGACGGAGGGCTACGAATGGTTTCTGGCGAAAACCTTTAACGTAATGAACTTGATATCGTTGAAGGAACGGATAGCTTTTTAGAAAATATAGTGACGAAAACCTTTACTAAAGAGGTCACTCCCGGTGAAGGGATCTCGGCTCTTTCCCCGTAGAATGGGGTGCAGGATATTCCAAATGAATACCACGATGCAAAGCAAAAGTAATCGGCTATAGTGAAGTTAATGCCCTGACGCAAACTTCTGTCCAAGGGGTCACTCCCGGTGAAGGGATCTCGGCCCTTGCCTCGTCGACTGAGGAGCAGGATATTCCAAATGAATACCACGATGCAAAACAAAAGTGAACGTCCTTGCAATAACAGCTTTTTGAAAAGTGTTCCAACAACATCAGATTAAGTTTGTTTAACTTGCATTGATCCGAATCAATGCAGTCCCATCAATTGATCACACCACAAAGAACGAAAATATACTGACGTACGTATATGCCATCCGCATTCGCCACTGGGTCCCGTCATCACCCGTTAGGTTAGCTAACTAACGGCAGAGCGGGGACTGGACTAGCGCGGATGAAAAACATATACAACATCTACTAATATATATACCAATATATAGTATTTCGCTCAAGGCATGAATAAAATGCAACATCACAGAAATGTACAGCATCACAGAACAATACAGATATCTGGGATCCCCGGGTTTCACAGAGCCACTACTGAAACCCGACGTTCCCCTGGTCGTGTGGATAGCCTGTGCAATGAAATCCTTGACCCCTACGGGCGCGGCAAGTCACCTGCCAAAACCTGAAGCGAGGCAGCCCCCTTCAGCGCCGTGAATGGACCACCCAGCACTTCACGGAATCCGGTAACTTGGGCACCCCTCCTGGGTCAACCTGTACCCCCTACGAGTGCGGTGAATAGCCCGCCAATTCCAGACTGAAGCCCCCTCCGTCCCAATGCCATGAGATGCGGGCTTGTTGCCCTCCAGAACCCGGCTATCCGTGCACCCCTCCGCGGGGTAACCCTAGTACAGAAAGTAAAATATACATACAACGGGTACATCGACCGCAACCAGGTCGTGCCCCAAAATAATAATACAAACAGGCAGTGACGGCAGTCCACAAGTCGGACGCTCGTCCCGCAATATTAAATGTACATAATATAACAAAACTGTACTAGCATTGCATCCAGGCTATCCCCACGACCGATCCGCAACAACACAGCAAAACACAGAACATCAACGTGAAAGTCACGTTCGCAAATCCGTCTAACCGGGCTATAGCAGTTAGACCGGACTTACCGATCGAGTGACATTCACGGTCGCAGATATAATGTAAATACTGTGAAAAATGTGTTTAAAATTTTCCGATTGATCAAACAATTAACAAGTGGGCCCCAAAGAAAACTGTAGCACTCACAGAAATAATTGGCCCAACTTTAATATTCCAAAACCCCTAAAATAAGCCCAGAAGCCCACTGGAAAAATACGAAGCATTGACCCCACCAACTTGCGGCGGAACCGCGGCAACAAGGAGGTTCTTGCCGCGGTTCCGCGCTCGTGGTGAGGGTTCATTGTCTCGTTTTTTCTCAGAGTTCTTAGAACTCCCTGCACATCATTCTGAGATCACCTCAAAAAATTTTAGACTTCAAAAAATTTCAACAGAAACTGATGTGAAGGAAAAATACGGTTTTTGGAATTTTGGTCGATCGGAACTGAAAAACACATCAAACGAAGCTAGACGAAGTTAATGGCGAGGCTCTGATACCACTGTAAGTGCACGGCGGTGCCCCGGCCGTCAATCCGACGCCGGAATACGGAAGCGGTGATAAACATTAATTTTGCGGACTTAGCAAACCGGCACCACCGCGCACTAAACACCCGGATCGTAACCATTAACTAGTCTAAGCTACTAACAAGAAAGGGAAGAGATGTACCGACTGATCCGAGTCCTCCGATCTTCATCTCCACTCCGATCTCCTCGCGGGATCTCCGTCCGTCTCCTCCTCGTCGAAAAGGGCACCACCAAGCCGGGTACTTTTACGGGCTCCCGCCTCTATACCGAGGCAACTCGGGCGTGAAGTTGGCTGGCCGACGCGTCCAAGATTTGCTGTAGAACAGTGTAGAATGGTTGTCACTTTGGGGTTATGTTGCCATAAAGATGATAGAGGAATTGGTGCAAAAGAATTTTCATGGATGCTTGAAGGAATAATGGAGCATCCAAGCAAAAAGAATAAGCATCTCCTTAAGAAGAGCTCGGCCAGAATTGCTCTCTGGAAAAATTAATGATTGATGAGCACAGCACAATAAAAACCATCAGCACTCACTATATATTCAATGCAACCAAAATGTGTATATATAAATTAATTCATCAAACCATTAAAACAAGTCCAGCACACACATGCATTTTGATCTTCCCTTTTTAATAAATTAATCACCCATCACACCCAAAATCAAATCTTACACAAACAGTGGCCGACCCATACCCTTCCATGTCATAATTATTGCATCATGGATCAAAGATGCTATCATATCAATCCTTTTGCAATAAACCCCCTTCCACAAAATGTTAATTGCAAACTTGCAATTAACACCCTCCAACGAAAAGTCCGACCGGGAAGGAAAAAGAGAAAACCGGCCGGAACGGAATGCAAACTGGCAACCCCAGAAAACTGGTCCCATAATAAATTACAGGAAAACCCCGATACTGTGCATACACACCCGCATCTGTATTCCGTCCGGATACAAATGCAAAGAGACAAAATTTACACTATCAAATACTAAGATCCGGCTTAAGCCAAAGCTGGCTAGTAAAAACCGTCCGATTACGATCCGTGCAATACCGCACGTATCTGATCGAACCCTGCCATATCTCCATACGGCCTCTACAGCGTTTCACCCGAAAGCTGAGTAACTGAATGTGTGGTGGACTCTAAAGACTCGTCAATACTATGGCTGTGGATTTAACCACTAGCACGTCAGAGGTATAAGCCAATACGTAACGGGCCACCAGCTATTGACTAAAAGGGACGTCGATGAGCGAACTCATCCTGACACCCTACTGAGCCTGTCAGTGACAATATCCGTACAGTCCGGTCCGTTCGTCTATGAGCATCGCATGTCGGGCCTAGGGGGTGGGTAAAAGTCAGACCCCCAAAAGCGGTACAAGTCGTGTTGGAGTGTAGCCCAGAACACCCTGAGATACTACTGGAATACCTACCAGTAAATCTCCTGCCTTGGCCAAGGACTTTGTGTAATGGCTCTCCTAGACACAGCGCGACCTCACCCCCAATACCGGGAGAGACGAACCCCTGAAGATCCGCTCACTGCCTCCATATGGCTCGGGACTGTACCCAACTAAAACCTGTTTGCACGACTCCTTTGAGCCGTGGTAGGGTAGTAATCAAAGCACAGTGGGAACTCACACGAGACAAATGACGATCCCCAGGTCGATGAACTAACCTGTACACATGTCACCTGGGAACTGCTATCTGACGTCAGGTATAAGACCAACTAGCATGTTCCCGGCGAGTCCTGTCCGGTGTACTCATAACCCAATGAGCACCTGTATACATCTTAGGTGAACCAACTGACACCAGTGGCTTGTGAGACCGGCCACCGCCCCTCGTCGGGGTCTCGACTGTATACACTGGTCTACTCTGGAGAATCTATGCCCTGTCTCGAATCTCCCACGACTAGGGACCATTTAAGGATGTGCTTATAGACCCCAGCTCCCACTTATATGATCGCCCTCATACTGCTGGTGGTCAAGCAAGAATCCTAGGGGCTCTACCAACGTGTAATAGCGACTTGTCAGGTCACCTGAAGCAGTACACGATGATAAAGGTAAACCAGATAGCATACTATCATCTCGAGTAAGACTGTCGTACCGGGATAGGTCCTCCCTCAATCATTGCAATCACGTGCCTGTGATCCAATAATTGACTCTGAGGGCACTATCTCCAACAGATGCTATTTGGATTTATCCGTCCACCTCTCCGAAGATGCCAAGTTGATTTATGACACCGTGTATCGAAAGTTTAAACGGATGCGGCCGATGTAGCAGACTTCAGCGGATCCCCCTCATTGGCGAGGGGTTTTTGATTGTGGGGACACTCTTCCATGCAGGCGTAAGCCCCTACAGTTAATTACGCTACCGCATCGCGGTAATAACTTTCTCCTTCTCCAGATAGTCACTTTGTTTCGTGTGTGTTTGTTTTATTTTCGGTTGCCCGTGGATTGTATATGGAGACTAATTTATGTTGTCGCCTGTAGGACGTGGATTAGTCCAAATCCGTATTTTCTTAGATTTGGGTTTAGGTTGGTTTAAGGATCGTTAATCTTGTTTTAGATTAAGATCAACTTAAATGCTTGTTAAGGATACGGTAGTCTAATTTTAGACTAAGATCTACTCAACTAGGTTTTGGGATCATTTAGATCCAACGAAAGAGTATTTGGACTCTATCATTTTAGTTTAGGGACATTGCGGTCCATTGGGTTTAAGGACATCATAGTCCATGAGTTTAAGGATCTCATAGTCCGTAAGGTTTAGAGACATCATAGTCTGTACGATTTAAAGACATCATAGTCTGGTTTAAAGACATCATAATCTGTATGGTTTTGGTTTAACTGTTTGGGGATGCACCAAAAGTTATTGGTTATTGGGACCCTCCATCTCTCTGAAGACATTGAAGAATTACAACGACATGTATCAGAAGTATGAGGAGATGTACCCTTGATCCAATGTTGGTTGGGAGATCTATAGTCAGGTTTAGGACTAAGACCAATTAAAAAGATTGTGAGCACATGGGCTCGGTTAATCTGAGTTAGGGACTTATGGCCCAGCCCACTCATTTTGAATAAAATGTTGAACATTTGTTTGGGCTCAGCCTCTTTTATTCAATAATGCTGAGCATTGATTTAGGATCTGACACGCCTTTTTTTTTGTCTTTTATTGAGTGTTGAACACTTTTTATGGCGCTGGGGCCTTATTTACAGAGCGCTTTGTAATTCCTTAGCGCCCATCTGAGGAGCACGTGGAGCGCCTGGCGCTGTGCGCCAGACTGGGAGCGCTACGACGCTTCTTATAAAAAGGCGCCTACGTGAGGAGCACGTGGAGCGCTTGGAGCTGAGCACCAGACTTGGAGTGCTAAAGCGCTTATTATAAAAGGGAACCCATGTGAGGAGCACGTGGGGCGCTTGGCGCTGAGCTCCAGACTTGGAGCGCTAAAACGCTTCTTATAAAAGGGCGCCCTTGTGAGGAGCACGTGGAGCGCTTGGCGCTGAGCGTCAGACTTGGAGCGTTAAAGTGCTTCTTATAAAATAGTGCCCTCGTGAGGAGCATATGGAGCGCTTGGCGCTGAGCGCCAGACTTGGAGCGCTAAAGCGCTTCTTATAAAATAGTGCCCTCGTGTAGAGCACGTAGAGCGCTTGGCGCTGAGCGCCAGACTTGGAGTGCTAAAGCGCTTCTTTTAAATTCGAGCGCTAAGGCGCTTCTTTGGCAGCTCTGATCAATTCTGTGCTCTGAGAATCAAGTTCTCATTTATAAGAGATTTTGTCTCGTTGATCTAAAAACTAAGTTCTTCTTTTATGAGGAGGTGCTATGATCTCTTCTGTTTTTTGTGAATGATTTTGTCTTGTAGATCTGTGATCTAGAAAAAGAACTAAGTTCTTATGATGTGAGAGTTAACTCCCAAATATGGAGGAGATGTTATGATCTCTTTTCTTTTTGTTTACCTTGAAGAAAGTTCTTCTTCTTAGAGCTCACTCTTCTTCTTTTCATTTTTGAGAACTTGAAATTTATTGGAGGGGGGTTCTTCTGTACAAGACTTGAAGTCTTAGGTCCTTTATATAGGGGAGGTTGATTTGTTGAATCAGTTAAGAAAATCTCTTATTGAGAGATCTCTGATTGATTTGGGGAATGTTTCCCACCTTTGGATCTTTGATCCAAGAGTTTCTGTTTTACAGAAGATAGTTTTCTTGTTACTAACAAGATTGGGAAAATATTTTCCCATACAGGATTTATTCTGTATCTTGGTGATTTTTAATCACCATTAGATCTTTGATCCAACGGTGCTCTGATTTACAGGGCACAATCTTTCCTGTTTGGAAAGATTTGAGGAGTATTTCCTTAATCAGAATTTAATTCTGTGTTTTGGTGATTTTTAATCACCATTGGATATTTGATCCAACGGTAGAGAACTTTTAGTTCTAGTGCTGGCGCTCTCGTGCTTTGCACGTGAGGCGCTGCCTCATAGTTTTTGACTCTTGGCGCTAGCGCTCTCGTGCTTTGCACGTGAGGCGCTGCCTCAGAGTCTTTAGCGCGGGCGCTCTTGGCGCGGGCGCTCTCGTGCTTTGCACGTGAGCGCTGCCTCAGAGTCTTTGACTCTTAGCGATGGCGCTCTTGGCGCGAGCGCTCTTATGAGGCGCTGCCTCATTTCAAATTTCAAATTTTGAATGGAGCTTTGCTCTCTGATTGGGGGAAACAAATGCCCCCCACCGTTGCGCTCACGTGGCTTACACGTGAGTGCAGCGGTGGTAGCTTTTCCACCGTTGGATCAACTTGGAAGTTGAATCGACTTTCAACGCCTATAAATAGGACCTTTGGCCCTTGAAATGACTTCTTGTTCATCCTCTTGTTTTCTTGTTTTCTCTGAGAATTGAATTCTCTCTTCAGAGCATAGCTCTCTGCCTTAAGAACTTCTTAGTGTCAAAACTCTGCCCAAATTTGGTAAAGCTTGAACTTTTTAACAGAGCTCTGCTCTTCTCAGATCGTAGATTGATTGACACGAAAAAGTGTTTGTTTGTAGTTTAACCGCAATCAATAACGGTGTCGCGCGTAGCTAGACCGAGATGAGTACGGGTCGTCCTCTGGGAAACGTGGAACCTTTTACTTTTACTTTAGATGTGTTAAGAAAGAGAGGAGGGATGAAGAATTTTATAGAATGGTTTCTAGATCTACGTTAAACAAGAATGTAAAATATAGATCTAGATTATTTTAGAGACTTAGATAATATAATAAGAGGGCTTGTAGGGTTCGTTAGGATTTAGTAGTTATGGACGATTAATTAAGAGTTACCCTTTTTATCCATTAATAGATTTAGAACTAGAACGACGGTGATGCGTGTAGATTAGGGTTTCTGGAGGGAAAAGGAATCCTACTCTTAACCCTTATCTCGACACGGAACTCCGTTCATATCTAGCCTTTACCAAAACAATCATTAATCTAATCTCTAATCGCGGTCGGAACTAGCAAAGAATTGCTAGCGCGCCCGATTAGGAAGTTAATGATTCTTTTGATAAAGTTCCTAAACTTTACAGGACTTAAAAAGGGTTTAGTTATTTTCATCGTCCATTAGCCTACCCTAATCCTACGAACCCTAACAAGCGGAGAATTACTCATGCATGTTGGGAGAAGAAGATGAAAAGACAAAGAGGGAAAACATAATGTAAAATGCAAAAGAATTAAAAAGAACTACCTTTATTAATCGACTTGAACAAACTACACTTTAATCCGTAGAAAATGATTACAAACTAGTTGCTTCTCGATCTTTCCTAAGGAGGTAGTCGAACCGTTGATGATCAGCCTGGATGCGTGAGCCGTCTTGGACTTCGTGATCTCGTCGGCTTGATGATTTTTCCAAGAGGCTCTCGGTGCTCTTTTATAGTGCAAAGCCAGAATCTTATTGTTGAAAACTTGGAAAAATATAGATTTGATTCACCCCAAAAAATCTTGTGCTTTAACTCCCTAGACTTGCGGCGGATCCGCGGCCCAAGGGTGGGTTTGGCCGTGGATCCGCGCTCAAAGGTGGGGATCTCTCGATCAAATTTCTTGGGCTTTCTTCTCGTGACATGTGGCAATCCTAGGCACCTTTAGAATTCAGAAATCTTCTCTCGGTTGCTTCCAGACTTGGTCTCCAAGTTTTGCTTCTTAATTTGGCAAGTTTTCTTCAACAAATTGATTTGTTTGATAAATTCTTCATAACAACTTGGAAATATTCTGCACAACAACTCAAATAAGATTTTAGTAGACTTTGTTCTACTAGGATTGGGTCAATAATATTTGCATACATTTTCCTACCAAATGATAATTAAAATATATTAACACATGGAAAATAATGTTTTTACACATAAACCCTCATATGTATAATATATTATAATAAAGTCCTTTTTTAATATGAAAATGGTAGGAAAAATGTAATACAAATGTGCAGTTTTATCAACTGAACAAATACCCCCAAACTTATCTTTGATCGTCCCGAGCAAACTAGTTTATTTAAGAGGAGAAAAAGAAAGGAGAAAACTAAGCACACTTTCGTAGGCAACACGATTGCACTGAGCATGTGCAACAAGCCGTTAAACCTCTAGGTGTCCCTAGTAGGAGGAGTGTTGTCTCCTGAGGGTTTTCAGCGGATTACACCCACAAAATCCTATAACAAAAGAGAGATGGTGAAATTTACATATAAAGATAAGAACCATAAAAGAAAGGCCTTGAAAAGAAGAGTTTCCAACTATACTAGCTTTTCAGTTGTCATGAGCCCTATCTTAATAGTCATGAAAAAATGTTAGAAATCACATCATCCCTCAATAAAATATCGTCTTTATTCTTCATTCCTACCTTTCATCCAAACATTGATCATATAACCCCACGTGTGTGAAATGGACATCCCTACACTCGGAGAATTCAATTCAAGCTATCATACTCTTGTCCATCTACCTTAGTACTTTTTAATTTGATGAATATTAAGATTTGCTCACACATTTTCATGCGACCGTTAATACTTTTTGAGGTACTAACCGATCGATTACTCATGTGCTTGCTGATTAGGTGATAATATTTTCCTCGTCTTGCATCACCTAAGGCTTAGCAGTGACTCCCAGACCAGTTGGCCTTAGGGCACTAGGTGAAGAGGCACCCTCGCTATATTTTTTTATTGTTGCCTTGGCGATAACAAAACCAGTATTCATTTTTCTTTTCACCATTTATATTTTCTTCATTTTATTTTTCATTTCCTTCATACTTTGGCTTTTAGACAAGAGCATTTCAAGGTATCCTCTACTATCCCGAGTTTCAAGACGTGTGTAAGTGCAAATAGTAGGGTATCAACATTCAAATGTTTGGCTTCCAGAATAGAAACTATTTTTCAGATTTATTTTTATCCTCAGATTAGTGACTTCCTTCATCTTACTAACCCTTGGGACAACAGCTCATAACTACTTATTACCAGTTCGTTTAAGAAAACTTCTAATTTTCTTGGTTTTCTTAAACTATTCCTATCTTTTGGATGTAATTTTTCACTTTCTACTCTGTTGTTATAAAAAAATTTAAAAATTTTGAAAATGTTGTGCTTATGCAAAATATGATGCAAATTGATGTGTAAATAAGCACAAACCTCCCCCAAACCTGTTTACAGCAGTGTCCTCACTGATGTCATCCGTTAAGCTCAAAAACCTGTAGACTTGGGAGGAAATTATTAATGGGGGCAAGAATATATGAAAGTGAAAATCCTCCCCCAAACTTATTTTAGGCTCACAATTTTGTAAAAATCATTTTCTTTCAAGAGCCAAAATATACCACCCCCCAAACTTGAGTTAAACAATTTTAATCTTTTAAAATCACATGAGGGGATCAAGGTTATTGGTCAATGCCAAGCTTTGCAAAGACCGAAGGTCAACACCAACCATTCAAAAATTTTATCAATGAAGCACCAAGGTTGGTGGAAGAATATGTCACCTATTGACGTGAAGAAGTGGGGAGGTGACAAGAGGTGTAATGGAAAAGGATTGCGTCTCAATTTGGAGAGACGACACAGTGATAATGATGATAGATTACTCGTATTATCATGATTATCCAAAAGAAGGGGTGGAGGTCCAATTTCTTTGTCTTGGAGTTGATTCATCTCAACACCCGTGTCTTGTAAAAATGCGAGTTCATCAGCGAAAATTTCCTCAAAGCTTTCATCGATACCCCGAAGAATAATGTCATCAGAAAAAATGGGGTGATCGTCAGACTCTATAAAAAGTTCCTCATCAGTATTAGATGTTGACCCGGACAACTCGATGGAAGAGTCCGTGTCAAGCAACAACATATGAAAAGAGTCAGTATCATGAGGTTGATCAAATTCGCTGCTGTCGACATCCATTAATTCGACAGAACACACATGAGCATAGGGTTCGGAGGGTTCACTTCCCAACTTGTAAATGTTAAGCTCAATTGACTTCTTTCCAAAGGATAGGGTCATGAGCCGTTTCTACAATTGATTACTGCGTTGGAAGTGGCCAAAAAGGGTCGACCGAGTATCACCGGGATTTGATTGCGTGGGTTTGCCACAGGTTGTGTATCTATAAAGATAAAGTCCACAGGAAATATGAATTCCCCGACTTTGATTAACACATCCTCTAGCTCACCCCTAGGTTGGGTGATAGATCGATCGGCCATCTGAAGAGTGCAATGCGCAGGTTTTAACTCTCCGATCCCTAATTGCTCATAAACAGAATACGGAAGCAAGTTTAACTAGCACCTAGATCGAGTAGAGCACGATTAATATTTTTACCCCCAATCGAAATTGAAATTGTAGGACTTCCGGGGTCCTTTCGTTTCTTGGGTAGTTGTTGTGTAAAAGCAGTGCTCACATTACTCGCAAGGAAAACTTTTTTAGGTACTTGAACTTTTCTTTTCCTAGTGCACAAGTCCTTTAGGATTTTCGCATAAGATGGAACTTGTAGAATAGCAGCTAGGAGAGGAATGTTTATGTTAACTTGCTTAAAAATTTCCACAATCTTCTCCATTTGTGGACTTGGTCTGTTGCCACTTAACCTGTTTGGATAAGGTGCTTTATCAATAAGGGTTTGGTCCAACATTGGAGAGGATTGTGGGGACGGATTCGATCCCAAAACTGGAGTGGGAATCGACTTAGATAGATTTGGCGAAATGGGCGAAGGGTTCAAGCCTTGGGGAAAACGGAGAATAGGCTCGGGTGAAGGTGGGAGACTAGACGAATTAGGGGAAGAAGAAGAAGAAGAAGGGGTATCAAATGTGTCACTATCATCAAATTGCTCACCCACTTGGTTGTTCAGCACTCTCCCCGATCTTAACGTAGTGACGGCATTCACATTATGACTTTGTGAATGGCCAGGATTCGGTAGGGGTTGAGATGGGAGTTTCCCTTTCTCTCTCGCACTTATTGCGGCGTTTAATTGTGCGATTTGGTTTTCTATTGATTTGATACTCTCACCATGGGAGGAGGTGTTTTTCGTTAGGGCATCAATAGAAGACCTCATCTCAGCCGAATTTTGCATGGATTGTTTCATGAACATATCCAAAGTTTGTGCAAGTGAGTTGTCAATACCGGCCACTTGTGGTATAGAAATGTTGGCCGGATTTTGGAAATTCTGTGACTGAAAGGGGGGCTGATTCTGTGGTTGTGGTTGCTGTGGAGGAGGTCTTTGATAATTGCTTTGTTGGTTTTGATTCCAAGCAAAGTTAGGATGATTCCTCCATCCTTAATTGTACATGGAAGAATAAGGGTCGTTTCTAGGTCGTTGCTGAAAAGCAGCATTAGCTTGAAACGATGCATTCATAGGACATTCTTCCGTTAAGTGTGAAGGATCCGAACAGCAACCACAGACAGTCTTGGGAAGCATGACCTGATTTAGAGAGACTGATGAAAGTTTGTTCTCAATAGAATCGAGTTTCTTCTGCATCGCTGCCATTTCGGATTTTACTGCGATAGAAACATCGAGCTGGTGAATACCTCCCTTAGTTGAAGGTGGTCTTACGCTTTCCCACTGCAACGTGTGTTCAGCAAGATCTTCCAGATATTTCCATGCTTCACCGTCATCTTTAGACATGAAATTGCATTGACACATTGTTTCAAGCATCTGCTTTGTCGCTGGGTTAATGCCCTCATATATAATCCGACATAAATCCCATCTTTGTATTCCGTGATGGGGGCATTGGACAAGCAGATCCTTGAAACGTTCAAAGCACTTCCAAAATGGTTCATTGGGAAGCTGGGTGAACTGGTTGATCTCGCTCCTAATGTGGGCAGTCTTATGGTTTGGGTAAAACTTCTTAAGAAATGCTATGACGAGTTCATCCCAATTAGTGATAGAGTGTGCGGCAGTATTATAAAGCCATTTTTCTGCCAAGTCGCACAGTGTGAATGGGAGAAGACGTAAGCGCATAGCATCTAAAATCAATTGTGAAGTACCCATCATTGCGCATACGTTCTCGAATTTGGTGATGAAAACGTACGCGTCTTCCGACTCAAGCACGTGAAATTTGGGCAGCAGATTGATGTAGTGGGGTTTAATTTCGAAATTATCCCCGTTAGGTGGTGGAAGAGATAGACAAGTAGGAAGGGGACCACGAATAGGATAGCATCTCTCTTGGAGAGAGATGCGAGGTGGATTCTGCGCACCTACGGGCGGTGGCAGCGTGGTGTTATACTCTGATGGAGTGCCGTCCATCTCGGTTGTGTGTGGTGGGGGAAAAGAAGATGAAGAAGTACTGACTTCGGCGTCGATAGCAGGAACGCGGACAAGACGGGCACTAAGATCCCGTGTCCAGCCGAGCATGCACTAAGCGGGTTTAGTGCAAGTGGCAGTGTGTGTGTGGTTTTAAAAATTGGTTTGTTTTTTTGAAAAAGTGGGACTCAAGACAAATCACCCTAAGATGCACAAGCAACCCTAGAACTAAGGTCACCTAGGTCCAGTCTCTAGACCGCTCCTAGACTTCCAAAGGACAAGCCGCAGGATAAATCCTCTACCGCCTCCGTACTACCCTTGTAGCCAGATAAGTGCCAGGTAAGTGGGAAGGAACCACGTCATGGGCCTAATTAAAAACCACTAGCCTTTGTCACACTTGCCTAGGCACTACAAAAGTAATGCGGATAAACGATAGATTACCCACGACCTTCCTTTGTCCTTATTGAGCGCGACAGTCCTTAGAGTCTGGTCTAGATATTTTTTAAATTAATGAAGGCTTGATCTATATGCTCAGTTTGTGATTTGTGGGGCTTAGGAAGGGTGATGAAATCCCCACCTAATCTTGATTTGGTCTTTGCCCCTTAAAGTCCGTATAAAATATGCAAAACAAAACCAATCACAAAACTTCTGCAAAAAGATTTTTGAGCGGCGCTATTTTGCAAAGAATCCTGTAGAAAATCGATTTTATTGGATTTGAGGGGAGAGAGAAGGAGTTGAGAAAGATACCAGAGAGTGTTTTAGCCCTAACTCCTCTATACCGCCGCGTTTCCACCGCAGGAAGTACCTTTGTGCCGCGGTTCCGCCGCGAGGTGGAGGGAACAGTTGATGAAAATTTTTCTGTGGCCCTCTGTGCTCCTCTGGATCTCGATTAATGTCTCTGTCTTCTGTTTTCCTCAATTCTGTGACTCCAGATTCCCTCGCAAAATTCACACAATAATCGTTAAATATGCAATTTGCAGTTTTGTGTTAATAATGATATGAATCGTTTAAGAATTCAACACAAATAGTAAAAATAAAAAATTACGCACGTATCCCCGGCAACGGCGCCATTTGATTGACACGAAAGAGTGTTTGTTTGTAGTTTAACCGCAATCAATAACGGTGTCGCGCGTAGCTAGACCGAGATGAGTACGGGTCGTCCTCTGGGAAACGTGGAACCTTTTACTTTTACTTTAGATGTGTTGAGAAAGAGAGGAGGGATGAAGAATTTTATAGAATGGTTTCTAGATCTACGTTAAACAAGAATGTAAAATATAGATCTAGATTATTTTAGAGACTTAGATAATATAATAAGAGGGCTTGTAGGGTTCGTTAGGATTTAGTAGTTATGGACGATTAATTAAGAGTTACCCTTTTTATCCATTAATAGATTTAGAACTAGAACGACGGTGATGTGTATAGATTAGGGTTTCTGGAGGAAAAAGGAATCCTACTCTTAACCCTTATCTCGACACGGAACTCCGTTCATATCTAGCCTTTACCAAAACAATCATTAATCTAATCTCTAATCGCGGTCGGAACTAGCAAAGAATTGCTAGCGCGCCCATTAGGAAGTTAATGATTCTTTTGATAAAGTTCCTAAACTTTATAGGACTTAAAAAGGGTTTAGTTATTTTCATCGTCCATTAGCCTACCCTAATCCTACGAACCCTAACAAGCGAAGAATTACTCGCGCATGTTGGAAGAAGAAGATGAAAAGACAAAGAGGGAAAACATAATGTAAAATGCAAAAGAATTAAAAAGAACTACCTTTATTAATCGACTTGAACAAACTACACTTTAATCCGTAGAAAATGATTACAAACTAGTTGCTTCTCGATCTTTCCTAAGGAGGTAGTCGAACAGTTGATGATCAGCCTGGATGCGTGAGCCGTCTTGGACTTCGTGATCTCGTCGGCTTGATGATTTTTCCAAGAGGCTCTCGGTGCTCTTTTATAGTGCAAAGCCAGAATCTTATTGTTGAAAACTTGGAAAAATATAGATTTGATTCACCCCAAAAAATCTTGTGCTTTAACTCCCTAGACTTGCGGCGGATCCGCGGCCCAAGGGTGGGTTTGGCCGCGGATCCGCGCTCAAAGGTGGGGATCTCTCGATCAAATTTCTTGGGCTTTCTTCTCGTGACATGTGGCAATCCTAGGCACCTTTAGAATTCAGAAATCTTCTCTCGGTTGCTTCCAGACTTGGTCTCCAAGTTTTGCTTCTTAATTTGGCAAGCTTTCTTCAACAAATTGATTTGTTTGATAAATTCTTCATAACAACTTGGAAATATTCTGCACAACAACTCAAATAAGATTTTAGTAGACTTTGTTCTACTAGGATTAGGTCAATAGTATTTGCATACATTTTCCTATCAAATGATAATTAAAATATATTAACACATGAAAAATAATGTTTTTACACATAAACCCTCATATGTATAATATATTATAATAAAGTCCTTTTTTAATATGAAAATGGTAGGAAAAATGTAATACAAATGTGCAGTTTTATCAACTGAACATAGATTTAAAAAAATGTTTTAGGGTTTTACCCATTAACAGAGCCGTGCTCATCTTTAGATCATATATCTTCAAGATATAATCATTTTAGGGTGATTTTAACCCATGAACTGGAACACTGTTCATCTTCCCTGAAGAACTCTTAGAGTTTGTTCATAGATCTTGAAGATCTGAGAGTTTTTACTCTGCAAAAAGCTTTGCTTTTTTAGGATTTTGATGGATGATTCCATCGTTTTCACAGAGCGCAGCTCTTAAAATTTTTAGGGAATTTTATTTCTCTCATGATTAGAGTTGACAGATGTCACTCCTGTCTGCAGAGCGTTGCTCTCAAGCGAGTTTAACTCCTTGGCCCAAGGGGCCTCTCATTAAATGAGAATCCTTTTAGGATTTCCTCTTTAATGAGTGACTGTCTCATCAATGATGAGCCGTCATCTTGATTTTGTGGGTTCACTCTGGTCCCTCTCCACTGCATTGCAGTACGGTACAAAATTTAAAGTACCAAGTGTCAGAATTTGAACTGTAGCCTTGACAGCTAACTCTGGTTCTTTTTCGCACAGGTACTATATCTTTTGACACTTCTTTCCCATTTGTTCATCCGGAAAGCGCATTCCCTGACGCACCTATGGATAGGGAAGTCTTCGTGATGATCAAAGATCACGACCCGGAGCAAAAGTCCCTTCATTTATGGGGGTCATGGTATAATCAAATCATCCGGGGTCGATGCAGCTTCTCTTGTGCGGTGCCTTCGGAGCCCATTTCGGCGATCCGCTACGCCGACTCACCCCCAGTGAACTATACCGTAGAGGAGGTCAACTAGACTTCGGAGGGTTGCCTTCAGCCCTCTATGGACGCGATACCCGTACAGCCGCCAATGGCTTTGGATAATCTGTAAGTGCACGACGGCGCCCCGGCCGTCTGAACGAGGCCAAAATGCGGAAATGATACTTTTCTTAAACTTGTAAACCGGCACCACCGCGCACTTTAAAACCCGGATCGGGCTATTAACCTACTCCTAGCTAATAAGAGAAGGGGTAGAGAGATATACCGAGCGATCCGTGTCCTTCGGTCTTCTCGTCGTCGTCCCGATCTCCCCGCGGAATCTCCGGTCTTCATCTCCTCGTCGGAAGGGCACCACATAGCTGGGTTCTTTTACGGGCTCCCACCTCTGGACTGAGGCAACTCGAGCATGAAGTTAGCGAGTCGACGTGCCCAAGGATACTGTAGATGAAGTGTAGAAAGCTATGTCTCATTGGGGTATGAAGTTGCTATGGTTTTCGTGGAGGAATGAGATGAAAGCATTTTGAGATGAACTTGGGGATTTTTTGCAAGCATGAAGAGAACAAAAATCACCCTCAAAATTTTGGCAGCCCCCTCCTCTAATATGGCCGGCCCTCTCTTGTAGAATGAGAGAGGAGAGAGTCAAGACAAGGGAAAGGGGGGGAAGCAAATAATGTAAGCCAAAGAAAAAGATGATGATGAGGAATAATCATCACAACAAAAGCCACACTCAAAAAGCCAATCACCAACCCATGTCGTCACAAAAGTCAAGCCATGATGAAGAAATAGAAGTCAAGGGATGGTAGAACCATCATGACACTACAACTTGCAAATAACACCCTCCACTAATCAAATTTGCATGCTTGCAAATAACCCCCTCTCCACCAATTTCCAGCCAAATAAAGAAACAAAGGAAAATGGACGAAACGGAAAGCAAACTGGCAACTCCAAAAAACTGATCCGGTAATAAATTACAGGAAAACCCCGCGACTGTATATACATACCCGCATTTGTATTCTGACCGAATACAAATGCAATGAGACAAAATCTACACTGTACAATACTAGGATCCGGCTTAAGCCAAAGCCCGCTAGTATTATCCGTCCGATCATGATCCGTGCAATACCGCACGTATCTGATCGAACCCTGCCATATCTCCATACGGCCTCTACAGCGTTTCGCCCGAAACTTGAGAAACGGTCTGTGGGGGACTCTAAAGACTCGTCAATACTTTGGCTGTGGATTTAACCACTAGCACGTCAGAGGAATTAGCCATACATAACGGGCTACCAGGTATTGACCAAAAGGGACGTCGATGAGCGAACTCATCCTGACATCCTATTGAGCCTGTCAGTGACAATATCCGTACAGTCCAGTCCGCTCTTCTATGAGCATCGCATGGCGGGCCTATGGGGTTGGTAAAAGTCAGACCCCCAAAAGCGGTACAAGTCGTGTTGGAGTGTAGCCCAGAACACCCTGAGATACTACTGGAATACCTACCAGTAAATCTCCTGCCTTGGCCAAGGATTTCGTGTAATGGCTCTCCTAGACACAGCGCGACCTCACCCCCAATACCGGGAGAGACGAACCCCTGCAGATCCGCTCACTGCCTCCATGTGGCTCGGGACTGTACCTAACTAAAACCTGTTTGCACGACTCCTTTGAGCCGTGGTAGGGTAGTAATCAAAGTACAGTGGGAACTCACATGAGACAAATGACGATCTCAGGTCGATGAACTAACCTCTACACATATCACCAGGGAACTGCTATCTGACGTCAGGTATAAGACCAACTAGCATGTTCCCGGCGAGTCCTGTCCGGTGTACTCATAACCCAATGAGCACCTGTATACATCTTAGGTGAACCAACTGACACCAGTGGCTTGTGAGACCGGCCACCGCCCCTCGTCGGGGTCTCGACTGTATACACTAGTCTACTCTGGAGTATCGATGCCCTGTCTCGAAACTCCCACGACTAGGGACCGTTTAATGATGTGCTTATAGACCCCAGCTCCCACGTATATGATCGCCCTCATACTGCTGGTAGTCAAGAAAGAATCCGAGGGGCTCTATCAACGTGCAATAGTGACCTGTAAGGTCACCTAAAGCAGTACACGATGATAAAGATAAACCAGATAGCATACTATCATCTTGAGTAAGACTGTCCTATCGGCATAGGTCCTCCCTCAATCATTGTAATCACGTGCCTGTGATCCAATAATTGACTCTGAGGGCTTTATCTCCAACAATCTCCCACTTGCACTCAAGACTAATTATTGCGATGTCGCATACTCATAGCCCGTGTGATACCGAACACCCAACTCCTCTACTAGTCAGTCTCTCAAAACCCGTTTGCGAAACTATTGCGTTCGAGGAATCGCCTTAGTGAGTGGATCCGCTTTGATGTTTCTTTCTATGTCTCTCTATATCTCAAGTTCGCGGAGAAAGCCATCTCCCGAAATGAGCAATACCTGTCTTAGAATATGTCTGGATATCTGATGGGACCTAGTTCATAAATGAACTCCAAATCCAAACTTCTTAGACTGTATTGTCAACTGAACTTAATCAGTATCCTGCGCCATGCCTCCCTCAGTATCTGCTTGGATCACCTGTCCAAAATACTGCCCCTCGTCAGAGGGAAAACTACAACTCTGACAGTCACTCTGTCATCCAGGTCACCTTGGAAGCCTGGAATGATAACTGTCTCCTGAATGAGACTGTCGTTATCATATCCCTAGAACATCCATTTATGTTCTAAAACTGCTTCCGAATGTTTCTCCAGGATTGGATCAATATTAACTTACTGCAGCTCGTGCAAAAACAACATCTGATGTGGTACTTGACATCTCATGATTGACTCAATTGCCTAAGCAAATGATCTGCCAATCATGCACATCCATCTCCCCTTTAGCCTGTAAGACACCTTCAGAGAGGGTGACTCCACCACCTGCAGGTACACTACCGTGCATGGAGTCGTCCATTCTAAAACACCTGTAGAATGCTGTCTAAGTACCCAGATTGGGAAACTACCCAAATATAGATCTAAAACTATAGATCTAGTAACCAGAATGTCTGATATAATATCCATATCCTTTGTGGAGAAACCACTGTGTGACAACCAAAGTATAACCGACCGTAGTATAGGAATTTCACTTCCTACTCTGTGTATGTCATCCAAATACCAGGACATCACACCCTACTACCTTCTTAACAGATCCATCCCCTATTCTGATGAAGTCAAACCTATGATTGTCACATCAGAAATAGATGATCTATCTCCGCTACATCTGCTTTAGTCTCTTAATAGACATAAGCCACTTGTCCACCAATGCTTCCGCTGCTCCCACTAACTACGACAACCCTCTGGTAGAATCATATACACGTACACTTCTAAAGCTAGTTTAGAAAGACGCTATACTCATCCTCCTGCCGGGTCTCACAGTCTGGAACAACAGCAATGGCAAGTCTGGGTAAACAAGAACCTCCCTGTCACCGTCTTTGAGCATACCGAAGTACCTCTCGAGTGCCTGAGGTTACCCACCATATCTGCGGAGTGGCCAATGGAATGTCAAATCAGATTGAATCTTTAGGTTCTAATCAAATTTTCAGTAATCGTTTGTGGTTCTAGAATCACTTCCAGTTCTACCATACTCCCACTACTGTTTTCTGAAAAAATCCATTTCTTTTAAAACTGTGGCGAGTCAAGAACAATATCACTATTGATCTTCCAGATGGTAGAAAATCGACCCTCGTCATAGCCTGGGTCGACCGACAAACAGCCATTACAGAAACGTGCCTTGAGTTATCCAGAGTCTGGTTTCAAGCATAAGCCGGACAACTCCCCGTACCTTAACAATGTTAAGATATGAACTGTTCTATATCCAATAAAGAAACAGAGGCACTGATTTAATTGAACCAGATTCAAATCATGTAGCTATCTCTAGTGCATGTCAACTAAATGGAGAGAGGCCGATCAGCATTACTCAACTTTGGAGTGCTTCCACTTATGAGTAACCTGAAAGAGAAGCAAGTTCTCTTAATCATTACTATCAACTGAATACCATACACAAGTATCTACATCTTCGATCACCTTGAAGAATCCCGATACTTGCAACGCCTGGTTCTCTACTTTACTCTTATACCTATGACTTCTCAAAACTTGGACCTTGTATTTCTACGAAACACATGTCTAAGAACTAGAGAAGTCACAAGTAAACAGAATATAGTACGGGGACCAACCCCTCTGTCCTAATGGACACTGGACAATATACAATCCCCTGTATAAGTCCCTTGAGTCTAATAACTCATTCCCTGTGTGTCGTAGGTTGAAAACTGTACTTATGGTTAAGAAGAATTACACCGCTGTTTAATGCTCCTTACCTAACCATCCACTGATATAGGTAAATGTCATTGACATAATTTCAAAAAGTTATATCTCACTTCATAAAAATGAACATACAGATATATCAATTTGAAATTGGTGCATAACAACGGATATTCAAAACCAAATATTCGCCGTCCGGCAAACGACCTAGGTGATTTCCTCAAATATCACCAATTACAACGAATCCCGATATAATGAGGATGATCACCCAATTCCCAATAACTTACTCCCACTCATCATCTGTAAAATCATACAGATGTGAGATTCATACCTGGTAAATACATACCCTGGAGCAAGTGTCTAATTGGGAAATCGATTTTCTTTTAAGAGTACACAGTGAGACTGAAACATTGAAATATTTCGTAGGGGTATCCGGGTATTCCTAGTAATGCCTCTTCCATTATCAAATTCACAACTGTAACCGTATATTTCTTTGCCATCTCTCCAAATCCCTTTATATGTCTTTAGTCGTTACCTTCTGTACACCCCTTTAGGCCAAATGGTTTTCTTCCTTCCCTACCGTTCGGCACCAGCTTATGGTTTGGAAGAAGACTATCCAATAAGCATAATGGGTGTACTGTCCTAATCTTAGGAACACTCGCAATGCGAGAGAAGGTGAAGATAAAAGACACCTGAATAAACCTTATTCCTATTTCTCCTGAACCAGAATCCATCCCCGAACTGGAACAAGTTCTTTTCGAGTTTGTATATAACCATGCGATGGAATATCCAATAAACTGTGGATCTTCGTAGTGATACGGAGTGTTCTGGAGAAATACAAAGGTGAAGTGGGAGTGGTAATGAAATACTTGGTTTAGTCGTGAATTGCAGTCGCAATTTACTTTGCCCTCCTTCTAATCCGTTTATTTGTCTTAACTTAATACCTTCTGTACACTATTGTTAGGCTAATTGGTTTTCTTCATTCCCTACCGGTCGGCACCTGCCTATGGTTTGGAAGAAGACTATCCAATTTGCGTAATAGGTGTACTGTCATAATCCAAGGAGCACTCGCAACCTGAGAGAAGGTAAAAGGAAAAGACAACTGAATAGTCCTATTCGTTTTCTCCAGAACCGGAAACCATCCTCGAATAAATTCCTTCGAGTTCGTATATAACCATACGATGGTTTTATCCAATAGAAATGGACGATCGTAGTAATACGGGGTGTTTTGGAGAAAAGGGTAAAAGTAGGAGTGGCAATAAGGTTTGCAACTCAGACAATCCAAAAGCCAGTCTTATAAGAAGGTTCGGTCAACTTGGTCACCGAGTCATAGTCTAGGGTCGGGTCATGGTCACTGCCAAAGAGAGAGAGAAAAGAAACACTCAGCGTGCACTCTAACCTAGATCAGAATGGTTATCACTTTATCTAATCAGGAAACCTCCCATTGTACCGTCAAATTCTCCTCCAAACCTGAAAGAAGAATTAGTCGAAATCACCCGAGGAGTAAACCAACTCATCAGTGGGAATCGGGATCCAACTATCATCGCATGATAACGTGACGGAATCTGCTCACGTTATTACACTCCAGAAGGTATGCTCATATCTGGCAAGTTTCAGTTTCTTTAAAAACTCCCGATGTGATTTTTACCCCATGCTCTTATGACCTAGACGAAGGCCAACAAATCATAAGTCACATGTCAAGTTCTACCCGTCATTATCCAGGTTGATTTGAACCCACCTGTATCTACCCTTAACTTTGGCCAACAAGGCAGTACGACTGTCCCAAACCAACGCATCTATCTATGTAGCAGAAAGGTAACAAGCAGCTGCCATACACTATGCCTTGACGAAGGCCAACAAACATAGCATGAATACTACGTGCTACCCGTCTGAATTGACGGAGGGCTACGAATGGTTTTTGGCGAAAAACCTTTAACGTAATGAACTTGATATCATTGAAGGAACCGGATAGCTTTTTAAAAATATAGTGACGAAAACCTTTGCTAAAGAGGTCACTCCCGGTGAAGAGATCTCGGCTCTTTCCCCGTAGAATGAGGTGCAGGATATTCCAACTGAATACCACGATGCAAAGAAAAAGTAATCGACTATAGTGAAGTTATTTCCCTGACGCAAACTTCTGTCCAAGGGGTCACTCCCGGTGAAGGGATCTCGGCCCTTACCTCGTCAACTGAGGTGCTGGATATTCATAACCGAATACCACTGTGCAAAACAAAAGAGAACGTCCTTGCAATAACAGCTTTTTGAAAAGTTGTTCCAACAACATCAAAATATATTTGTTTAGCTTGCATTAATCCGAATCAATGCAGTCCCATCAATTGATCACACCAATAAAGAACGAAAATACGATGTACGTATATGCCATCCGCATTCGCTACTGGGTCCTGTCATCACCCGTTAGGTTTCTTAACTAACGACAGAGCGGGGACTGGACTAGCGCGGATGCAAAACATATACAACATCTACTAGTATATATATCAATATAAAATATTCGCTCAAGGCGTGATAAAATGCAACATCACAGAAATGTAATAAGCATCACAGAACAATACAGATATCTGGGATCCCCGGGTTTCATAGAGCCGCTACTGAAACTCGACGTTCCCCTGGTCGTGTGGGTAGCCTGTGCAATGAAATCCTAGACCCCTACGGGCGCGGCAAGTTACCCACCAAAACCTGAAGCGAGGCCCCCTTCAGCAACGTGAATGGACCACCCGGCACTTTACAGAATCCGGTACCTTCGGCACCCCTCCTTGGGTCAACCTGTACCCCCTACGAGTGCGGCGAATAGCCCGCCAATTCTAGAGTGAAACCCCCTCCGTCTCAATGCCATGAGATGCGGGCCCGTTGCCCTCTAGAACCCGGCTATCCGTGCACCCCTGCACGGGGTAATCTTAGTACAGAAAGTAAAATATACATACAACGGGTATATCGACCTCAGCCCGGTCGTACCCTAAAAGAATAATATACAAACAGACAGTGATGGCAGTCCACATGTCGGACGCTCGCCCCGCAATATCAAATGTACATAATAATACCAAAACTGTACTACCATTGCATCCAGGCTATCCACCACGACAATCCGCAACATCACAGCACAACACAGAACATCAACGTGAATGTCACGTTCGCAAATCCGTCTAAAAGGGCTATAGAAGTCAGACAGGATTTACCGATCAAATGACATTCACGGTCACAATTATAATGTAAATACTGTGAACTAACTTGTTTAAAATTTTCGATCGACTAAATTTACCAAAGTGGGCCCCAAGCACAACTGTAGCACTCAAAGAAAATCTGGGCCCAAACAGTATAAACCAAAACCCCCAATTTCAACACAGAGAGCCATTGTAGAATTTCAACACAGAGAGCCACTGTAGAAATTTGGTACGGTGTTCACACTTTCTTGCCATGGAACCGCGGCCAGAACATGGGTTTGGCCGCGGTTACGCGGTCATCCTGTAGGATCACTGTACCTAATTTTTACAGAAAGCTTAAAAACGCCTGCTCGAATTTATGCAATGCTCCAAATAATTTTTCGAGCCAAAAAAATTCGACAGAGAACTGAACCAGAAAATGCGGGTTTTCGGAAAATCCGTTCGATCGAACTTGTAAACACGTTAGAGCAAGCTAGACTAGGTTAATGGCGTGGCTCTGATAGCAGTGTAAGTGCACGGCGGCGCCCCGGCCATCTGAACGAGGCCAAAATGCGGAAATGATACTTTTCTTAAACTTGTAAACCGGCACCACCGCGCACTTTAAAACCCGGATCGGGACATTAACCTACTCCTAGCTAACAAGAGAAGGGGTAGAGAGATATACCGAGCGATCCGTGTCCTTCGGTCTTCTCGTCGTCGTCCCGATCTCCCCGCGGAATCTCCGGTCTTCATCTCCTCGTCGGAAGGGCACCACATCGCCGGGTTCTTTTACGGGCTCCCACCTCTAGACCGAAGCAACTCGAGCACGAAGTTGGCGAGTCGACGTGCCAAGGGATACTGTAGATGAAGTGTAGAAAGCTATGTCTCATTGGGGTATGAAGTTGCCATGGTTTTGGTGGAGGAATGAAATGAAAGCATTTTGAGATGAACTTGGGGATTTTTTGCAAGCATGAAGAGAACAAAAATCACCCTCAAAATTTTGGCAGCCCCCTCCTCTAATATGGCCGGCCCTCTCTTGTAGAATGAGAGAGGAGAGAGTCAAGACAAGGGAAAGGGGGGAAGCAAATAATGTAAGCCAAAGAAAAAGGTGATGATGGGGAATAATAATCACAACAAAAGCCACACTCAAAAAACCCATCCCCAACCCATGTCATCGCAAAAGTCAAGCCATGATGAAGAAATAGAAGTCAAGGGATGGTAGAACTATCATGACACTACAACTTGCAAATAACACCCTCCACTAATCAAATTTGCATGCTTGCAAATAACCCCCTCTCCACCAATTTCCAGCCAAAGAAAGAAACAAAGGAAAATGGCTGAAACGGAAAGCAAACTGGCAACTCCAAAAAACTGATCCCGTAATAAATTACAGGAAAACCCCGCGACTGTATATACATACCCGCATTTGTATTCTGACCGAATACAAATGCAATGAGACAAAATCTACACTGTACAATACTACGATCCGGCTTAAACCAAAGCCCGCTAGTATTATTCGTCCGATCATGATTCCTGCAATACCGCACGTATCTGATCGAACGCTGGCATATCTCCATACGGCCTCTACAGCGTTTCGCCCGAAACTTGAGAAACGGTCTGTGGGGGACTCTAAAGACTCGTCAATACTTTGGCTGTGGATTTAATCACTAGCACGTCAGAGGTATTAGCCATACGTAACGGGCTACCAGGTATTGAACAAAAGGGACGTCGATGAGCGAACTCATCCTGACACCCTACTGAGCCTGTCTGTGACAATATCCGTATTGTCCGGTCCGTTCGTCTATGAGCATTGCATGGCGGGCCTAGGGGGTTGGTAAAAGTCAGACCCCCAAAAGCGGTACAAGTCGTGTCGGAGTGTAGCCCAGAACACCCTGAGATACTACTGGAATACCTACCAGTAAATCTCCTGCTTGGCCAAGGACTTCGTGTAATGGCTCTCCTAGATACAGCGCGACCTCACCCCCAATACCGGGAGAGACGAACCCCTGCAGATCCGCTCACTTCCTCCATGTGGCTCGGGACTGTACCCAACTAAAACCTGTTTGTACGACTCCTTTGAGCCGTGGTAGGGTAGTAATCAAAGTACAGTGGGAACTCACACGAGACAAATGACGATCTCAGGTTGATGAACTAACCTGTACACATGTCACCAGGGAACTGCTATCTGACGTTAGGTATAAGACCAACTAGCATGTTCCCGGCGAGTCCTGTCCGGTGTACTCATAACCAAATGAGCACCGGTATACATCTTAAGTGAACCAACTGACACCAGTGGCTTGTGAGACCGGCCACCGCCCCTCGTCGTGGCCTTGATTGTATACACTAGTCTACTCTGGAGTATCGATGCCCTGTCTCGAAACTCCCACGACTAGGGACCGTTTAAGGATGTGCTTATAGACCCCAGCTCCCACGTATATGATCGCCCTCATACTGCTGGTAGTCAAGAAAGAATCCTAGGGGCTCTATCAACGTGCAATAGTGACCTGTAAGGTCACCTAAAGCAGTACACGATAATAAAGATAAACCAGATAGTATACTATCATCTTGAGTAAGACTGTCCTATCGGCATAGGTCCTCCCTCAATCATTGCAATCACGTGCCTGTGATCCAATAATTGACTCTGAGGGCACTTTCTCCAACATAATCTTGGGCGGCGTATATGTCAAGGCGAGTCATGCCCTTAGAGACAGTCGTACATGATAGGCTTGACTCCTCGCCATCCGGCCGGGTACTTGCAGTAGGCTCGATACATTTTGTCGGCCAAGAAATCACTGCTGCTAAAGCTTGGGTTGTACCCCGCAGTTTACGCGTCTCTTTTCCAGTATTCCACGCCCCCTGTATGGTGGGTCAAAGCATTCTTAGAACAATAGAATGTACCGACTCACACCTTCCTTCTATCAGATCGGGAGGTTTCCATATCTTTAGAGGAGTTTGCGGAGATCTCCGGCTTACCTGTTAGGGGGGAACATTACGAGGAGCTACTTCCTCCTGACGAGTACATCTTTGCCGCCAAGTCAGTGGTGATGGGCCTTACTCTGGAGAACGCCATTCAACATCAATCCCCCAGTCTGATTAAGGTCTTGAAAATTTACGAAAGTCTGTTTGTCGAATCCAGAGGACACGGGGTCAGCTTTGTGGATTTCATTGCTAGCTTTCTTCACCTGGAAGTCTTATCAAAACAAGCTGCGAAATTCGCCAAGGTTGACGACCCGTTTGGTTTTGGCTTGGACAACCAGCCAACAGCGGAGGCCGATCAAAGGAATTCTTTCTCCCTGATACCCCGATCGTCCCCTTTGCAGAGCTTACAGCTTCAGACATCGACGAAAAGGCGTTCTTTTTGGAGTTTCTCGGCCTATGGTTAAGTTGGTTTGTGCTCCCAATGCACCCTCGCTATATTAGGCCATCCGTCCTCTACCCGGCTCACCGAATGGTTGTTGGGATGCGAGTGGTCGTCGGGGTCGCTGGGCTGGCTCACTTGTATCACGGTCTTAGCTTGGCGGTAGACACCACTCAACCGGGGGTGCAGTCCGTAAATTTCCCGCTGCACTATTTCACTTCGTGGCTCGAGCTGCATGTGCTCGGCGCTTTTGGAGTCCACAAGCGGCCCCGTTTCTACGAAAGTTATAATTTTCCTTGGGTTATGCGGCTAATTGACGCTTCCGCTTTGGAACCGACTCAGCGAGAGGCTCGGGGCTTGGTTCTTCGCTCGCGTATGGTCGGGGATGGCATGACCTTCGTCGATAAGGTTTTAACCATCGGCAAAGAATCCACAAAAACGGTGCAGCCGCTGCGCGACACCTTCAAAGAATGGGCTTCTACCTTGAAAGCTCGAGAGATTCTTCATTTATATTCAATCAGGACAGGCTTTTTAGTGTTTAGGCAGAATGATTCGGCGTTGTTCATGGGATATAACCCGCACCGTTTCGCCCACCAATCAAGCAACAATCAGGGTGTCCCGCTCGAGGCTTTTTTAGCTAAGCCGGTTGCTACAGAGGAGGGTATCCGTAGTGCGCTGCACCATTTCATGCGGCTTAATACTGGGTCCATCTTTTTTATCAGTGAGACGAGCTGCGTTTCGAAAGTCTTGAACGTATACGTGGCATGGTACCAGCACACGATGGGTGTTGTTATCAGGGAAGAAAAGCGATTATTTCTTGATTGCAAGGGTGCTGTCCCAGCTAGTAAACCAACTATTCCCTTGAAGCGACGGACCATCGTTCATCCTTCCTTAAGAGAAACTGCTGCGGTGGTTGTCCCGCACACCTTTCCTGATAAGCCTCTACCTCGTGTGCCTATAGAAGTGGTGGCTGCAGCGTCTCCTGAGTCTGACGTGGGTACGGAGATCGGGACCCGTCGCCCAAAGTTGCCCGCCAAGCGCAAGATCCTGTCATCGGCTGCCGGTGCTCGCTCACAGAAAAAGAAGAAGTCACTCTTTTCTGCTGACATTTTACTTGTCCAGGAGCCACATTCCCCTTACAGCGAGGGTCTGTGCGAGTATGGGACCAATGAGGGTCTATTTATTGCGCCCGCAGACGATACTGATCTTCAAGCTGCCCTTGTGGCTTCGAGCGACTGGCTCGCGATGAAGCAGCACTGATCACTATCACACAGTCAGGTAGACTTCAGCTGTATCTTTCCGCGGTTATTTTTTTATTATGCTTTTACTGACGCTTTGTTCTTTAACAGGTATCTTTGCCGAACAGGCTCTCACGGCTTCCCTCAAAATGTTTATAGTGGAAGAGAGGCTCCGTGCTTCTTTGGGCCTTGGTATACTTCGGCTCATTGTGCCTTCGTTCCCTTTTTCTTTATTCGTGGTTTGACCCTCTCTTTTATTTTGCTGTAGGAACTACCTTGACTCGGGTTATTCCAAGTGCGGTACCAATCGCGAGTGGTGACACAGCGACATCGTTAGCACCGGCTACCGCAGCCACGGCTATCCCTAAGTCACCACCAGGGGTCTCGCTAAAGCAGCCGATGATGGACGTCGTAACGGCGCCGGAGGCAGAGCTTGGTTCAGATGATGGTGTACCATTGTCGGAAGTCCTGAGGAGGTCAGCTCTCACGGCCCAGGCCGAAAAGAAGCGCAGGAGGTGTGCAGCGAAAGAATGTGATGCTGCCTTAGCTGTAGGTGCAGACTCAAGCACCACTCCCCTTGTCGCTATTTCTCCAGAGGATGCTCCAGCTGTCCTGTCTACCGCCCATAGACAGGTTGCGCGCGTGGCTCAGGAAGAAACCAAAAAGCTTCCCGAAGGTAACGTAACGCTGAGTCTTTTTTATTATAACTTGATCTTCAAATTCTTATATACCATATCCTATAGGGCCAAGTCCTGACGATGAGATGGCAGGTGAAATGACGGCGACCATCGAGCCCGAAGCAGCTACTCTCTCTCGGGAGTCTGGGACTGCCCAAACTGTCGCTCTTTCCCCTTGCGGCTTCCTGATATCGGCGGGCATTGCGAATGCCACGACGGCTCTTGTCGAATCAGGGGATGAAGCCATAGGCGCCGAAACTACTCCTCTAAATGAGAGCAAAGAAGCTGCGACGCCCGGTGATGCTTCCGTTGCTGTTTTGGTTGATGACCCGTCAGGTAAGTCTTGAGTCATTGTTCTCCTTCCATCTTACAACCCCGTTCAGCTTCTTCTGACGATTTTTGTTTGTTAGTGCAGTAAAGGTAGAAATTGTTCCATCTGAAGTACCTCCGGTCGCCGCCATGACGGTTGTTGTTCCCTCGCCTTCTCCTATGTCCTCCAAAATGTTGGAAGGTATAGGTTCATGATTTATTTAGTTGAACTATGAACACCGTCTTCCTTGTACTGAACATGTATCGTCGTAACTTTGCAAGAGTCCTCTTTGATCATCTGTATCAGGTGATGAACCGCATTTCTCCTTCCAGTCGAAAGTCACTCTGCCTACTGGTGTCGGTGAGTATTTTTTTTAACCGATATCCTTTCCTTTCATTTTATGACTAGCCGTATCGTTGCTAAATCTTCCTTGTATTGATCGCAGTGCCATGGATTGGAGGAGGGGACAAGAGTATAGCATCGCCTCCGGTACTCCCAACTTTGCCGCCTGCCGCAGCTGGTATAGTAGACTCCATCGCTCGTGCCTTTTCTTTATCTCTTGAGCTGATACTTGACCATAACTTGTTTTGCAGCAATCGCACCAGCTCCAGCTCCCTTTGAGTCTTGCATCTTAATGCCGGCCGGTCCCTTTTCTAAACGTCCATCTTCCAGGGGCGCTGTGACGAGCGTGCGAATGTTGAGCGAGTTCGTCGAGGATCTTGACGTCGAGGCCCTCACATCTATTGCAGACTTTTCTGCTGAGGTTAATCCCATGCCGGCGACACTCGTAAACTTTCATGATGAAGGCGTCGTCGAGTCTTGGGTTAATTACTGTAGGAAGATTGAGGCCTTCCTGCATGAGATTGAGTTCAAGCGTCCCGCTCCGGAAGTATCAGCTTTGAACTCCCAGCGAGCTGCATGGTTTGAGCAGAGTGCTCCTTTCCTTCGCCATTTTGAACAAGAGGCGACCCTAAAGTGAAAGGAACGTGATGCGACTTCCACGGAGTCTGCCCAATTGCGTGCCCAGGTCAAAGCGAACACTGCACAGCTGAAGGCTATTTTTGAAAACCTCCAACGATGTATTTCTGACGGGCTGTTGTTGAGGAAAAATCTTGACTTCACTAAGCAGCTTACGCAGAGTCAGGAAGCCGCTCAGCAGGAAATCGACGAGAAGCTTTCATCCTGTTTGCAGCAACGGGCTCAAATTGAAGCGGAGCTGGCCGCGACGGCTGATCGTGAAAAGGAATTGAGAGGAGTGCGAGAGCGGCTTGCTGATTTTCTAAAAACGCCTCCTTCTCAGTAGCCATCTTTGTATCGATCAAAAATTTGTAATTTATTAATAACATGCCTTTATTCATTTTTATTCTTTTGTATGATGTATCTTGTACTCAATTGAATTCATGAATAAAAGACACACATTTTTTTATTCATGAATAACATGCCTCGCTTTCTTTTCTCTGCTGTGTCGTTGGCATGTTACTCTAGCAAGTGTAGCCTGTAGATAATAATTCATCTTGAACTCTTTGTATGGTAGCGATGGCTTAGGAAATAGGTTCAGGTCTGTTGCCTAAAACTTTTCAACTTTATGAGCCATGAGGGTCTCATAAAGACTTTTCTCCCTACGAGTCGAGAGGACTTCGTAGGTGTATTTCCTCCTTAGGAATCGTAAGGATACCTAAGGGCGTTTTCTCTTGAGAGTCGTAAGGATCTCACAAGAGAATTTTCATCCTTACAAGTCGAGAGGACTCGTAAGTGGTTGGTGAGTTGACTAGTTTCTGAGTCGAACCACTGCTCCGACGGGGAGGTCGTTGGCTGACTTGTTTCCGCGACGGGATCATTGGATGACTTATTTCCGCGACGGGGTCATTTGCTGACGTATTTCCGCGACAGGGTCATTGGATGACATATTTCCGCGACGGGGTCATTGGACGACGTATTTCCATGACGGGGTCATTTGCTGACCTATTTCGGAGACGGGGTCATTGGATGACGTATTTCCGCAATGGGGTCATTTGCTGACGTATTTCTGAGGCAGGGTCATTGGATGACGTATTTCCGCAATGGGGTCATTTGCTGACGTATTTATGAGGCAGGGTCATTGGCTGACGTATTTTCGAGACGGGTTCATTGGATGACGTGTTTCCGAGACGGGGTCATTTGCTGACGTATTTCCGAGACGGGGTCATTTGCTGACGTATTTCCGCGACGGGATCATTGGATGACATACTTTCACGACGGGGTCATTCGATGACGTATTTCCGTGAATGGGTTATTGGAGGACGTAATTCCGCGACGGGATCATTGGATGACGTATTTCTGCGACGGCGTCATTGGACGACGTATTTCCACGACAGGGTCATTTGCTGACGTATTTCCGAGACGGGGTCATTGGATGATGTATTTCCGAAACGGGGTCATTTGCTGACGTATTTCCGAGGCGGGGTCATTGGCTGACGTATTTCAAAGACGGGGTCATTGGATGACGTATTTCCGAGACGGGGTCATTGGCTGACGTATTTCCGAGACGGAGTCATTGGATGACGTATTTCGGCGACGGGTCATTGGATGGCGTATTTCTGCTGCCGGGTCATTTGCTGACGTATTTCCGAGATGAGGTCATTTGCTGACGTATTTCCACGATGGGGTCATTGGATGACGTATTTCCGCAACGGGTCATTTGCTAACGTATTTCCGTGACGGGGTCATTGGACGACGTGTTTCCGCGACGGGGTCATTGGATGACGTATTTCCGCGGCGGGGTTATTTGCTGACGTATTTACGCGGCGGGGTCATTGGATGACGTATTTTCGAGACGGAGGTCATTGGCTAACGTGTTTGCGTGACGAGATCATTGGATGACGTATTTCCGCGACGGGGTCATTTGCTGACGTATTTCCGCGACGGGGTCATTGGACGACGTGTTTCCGCGATGGGGTCAACTTCCGCGACGGGGTCATTGGATGACGTATTTCCGCGACGGGGTCATTGGATGACGTATTTCCGAGACGGGGTCATTGGATGACGTACTCCGCTTTTCACGGTGTCGGGTTGACTTGCTCCGCTTTCTACGGTGACGGGTTGACTTGCTCCGCTTTCTGCGGTGTCGAGGTTGACTCTAGGTTGTCTGTAAACCGTAGAGTATTAGAATTGGGGACTTTATCGTGGCTCCGATTGGTGGTGTCGCGTCCATGCTTTGCTGGCATGAGGAGGAACGCCGTTGTTGGTCTTCTGGGATGCAGATATTGCCGTCGAGCTCTGACTTTCCCTTTTGACAGGGTCTGGTGGGGGACATGTGGTTCCCTTTTCTTTTATGCCCATGGATTGTATACAGGGGTCAGTATGGACTCGCCTGTGGGGAAAAATTTTCATCATTTTTTTAATTTCTTTCCGTAATACTCTATCATTTCAGCTTTTTATATCGCGAAAGTCACGACTGCCCAATCATTTCGGCTATTTTTCACGGTGCCCAATCATTTCGGCTATTTTTGTATGCATATCTTATACTTGCTGATTTTGTTGCAAGTTGCCTTATCATTTCGGCTATTTCATATGCATTTATGGCTCGCTGACTTTTTTGCTGCAAGTTGCCTTATCAGCATCGCTGCGACTGGAATATTGCCAGGAGCAAATCATCATCTGCCGTGAGAGGACTTGGAATTTGATACCGATTTAGGCATCAGCATCGCTACAACTGGGATATTGCCAGGAGCGAATCATCATCTGCCTTTGTTAACTTGAACAAAGGTGGCTTAGCAAACAGGGTTAGGATCCTGTCGACTAAGGCTTTTGACTTCATGAGCCGTAAGGGTCTCATAAAGATGTTTCTCCCTACGAGTCGTGAGGATCTCGTAGGTGTATGTTCTCCTTAGGAATCGTGAGGATTCTTATGTGTATATTCTCTTATAAGTCGTAAGGATCTCATAAGAGCATTTTTTCCTTGCAAGTCGAGAGGACCTATAAGTGTTTGTTCACCAAATAAGGACATTCCTCGTCGTTGGTGGGACTCAGTGAGGAAACAATTATTTATGCCCGTGGATTATATACAAGGGTCAATATGGACTCATCTGTAGGGCAGTCTGGGAAAAGTGATGGCTTAAGAACAGGTTCAGATCCCTATAGCTTAAGGCTTTTGAACCTTATGAGCCGTAAGGGTCTCATAAGAGGGTCCTCCTTACGAGTCGTGAGGATCTGATAACAGGGTCCTCCTTATGAGTCGTGAGGATCTCATAAGTGTATGTTCTCCTCAGGAATCGTAGGGATCCCTAAGTGTGTTGCTCTCTTATGAGTCGTAAGGATCTCACGTAGGTATTTTCTCCTTACAAGGTCGAGAGGACCTTGCAAGTATGCATGAATTTTTTTTAAACGAGTTTGCGCCCTTTCGGATTTTCACAAACTCGCCGGTAGTCCTGCTGTTTTTACTCACGAAGCCCTTTCGGGTTTTCATTCGTGCCTATTTCTCTTACGGACGTACCATTTTTTTTGTCAGCCCAAGGATGCTGCGGTTTGTAGTAGTTTAAAGACGTTTCAGTCCGTAGCTAGTTTCAGGACGTTTCGGTCCGTTGTTAGTTTAGGGACGTTTCGGTCCATCGTTAGTTTTAGGACATTGCGGTCCCTTATTAGTTTAGGGGCGTTTCGGTCCATTGTTGCCATTTTGGAGACAACGGTTTCACTGGATACTACTTATAGAGTTAGGGCTTGGAAAGATAGTGAGCGGACATAGGCGTCGTCATCTATCGTTGACCTAGGCCGTAACTCATAAGGCGTAGTATTTGTTCAGGAACCGGCCGTTTATTGGCCTGAAGGGTCTTTCACCATGCATATCCATGAGCAAGTAAGCCTCACCTTGGTAGACTTTGTCTATGATGTACGGACCCTCGTAGTTTGGCTCGAACTTCCCCTGTTTGGCACGATTGGGGATCATAGGTCTTTTGAAAACTAGTACGAGTTCGCCTTGGCGAAATGTTCTCGACCTAGTCAATCTCTCGTATGAGCGCGTCATCTTTGCTTTGTAAGCCTCCAAGTTTTGCTGCGCCATGAGACGAGTTTCATAGAGGGCGTCGAGCTCCTCAAGCCGAAGCTGAGCATTCTCTTCATCTGTTAGTTCGTAATGAACCGCCACTCGTAGAGAGGGTAGCTCTATTTCCAAGGGGAGTACCGCTTCTGTGCCGAATACCAACGCGAATGGCGTCGTGTTCATGGCCGTCTTGAACGTGGTCCGATATGCCCAGAGTGCCTCATGCAGTCTCTCATGCCAGTCCTTTTTATTTTTGGACACCGTCTTCTTTATGATCTTCGTCAAGGTTTTGTTGAAAGCCTCAGCTAGACCGTTAGCTCGGGGATTATAGACCAAAGAGTATCTCCAGTCTATATTATGCTACTGTGCAAAGCGACTGATTTTGTGACTTCTATAGGCCGGCCTGTTATCGTAGATAATCCGTCGCGGAGTGCCGAACTGATAAATGATGTGTGTCTTGAAGAAATAGAGAATGTTAACCGTCTTAACTTCTCTTAGCGGTACTGCTTCTGCCCACTTAGAGAAGTAATCGGTTGTCGCCAATATGAACCGATGTTCTCTGGATGACGCTGGTTCGATGGGCCCAATTATGTCGGTTCCCCACATTTCGAACGACCAGCTGGCTACTGTCGGGTGGAGCGGATTTGGATGCTGGTGGATGAAGTCCCCGAGAATTTGGCACGAATGACACTGCTTCTCTTATTCGAGGCAGTCCTGGATCATCGTGGGCCAGTAGTAACCCATTATTTTGATCTTCAGGTTCATCTTTGGTCTGGCCTGATGGGAACCACAGAGTCTGTCGTGAATTTCTTGGATGAATTTCCTTGCCTCTTCTGGTCCCAGGCATCTCAGCTATAGGGAGTCGAATGATCTCTTATATAGAGTATCTTTGATGAAGGCGAAGACAGAGCTCGTTTCATGAGCTGATGTATTGAGGACGCATCTTCAGGTGTTCGACGGGATTTGAAGTAGTCTATAAAAACTTCTCTCCAATTCTTAGCCTTTTCCTGCTCTTTTATTTGTAGGGCCATTTTCTTGGTTGCTTCCTTTTCTTTAGAAGACTCCGGAGATATTTTCGCTGGTGCAAGAACCCGACGGCTTTGTAAAACGATCCTTACGTCATCGAGGTTTTCGTCAGCCAGTTCTTTGGCGAGTTTGGCTAATGCGTCCGCCTTACTATTTTATGTACGCGGTATGCTTTCCAGGATGTAGGAAGGAATTTGAGTCAGCAATTGTTGCACTCTTTCGCCGTATTTTACCAACTCCAGTTTGCACGTTTGATAGTCGCCGTTTACTAGACTAACGACTAGCTGGGAGTCTCCGTATATGAGGAGGTTTTCGATTCCCATGTCGACAGCGATCTCAAGACCTGCTATCAAAACCTCATATTCCGCTTCATTATTTGTCCTCGGCTCTGTTAAGGAAAAGGCAAAGCGCATTATCCCTCCTTGCGGAGTCACGAAGATAAGGCCTATCCCTGATTTGATTATAGGGGTGTTGTGTTGTCGCTTCTTTATGGAAGATGCTCCATCAAAATAGAGTTCCCATCGGGTATCACTCCCTCCCTTCTCTCCGTCAATTGTGTCAAATGCGTGCTCGTCTGGCAATTCGCAATTTAGGGGTGAGTCGGTAGGTATCGGATGCTCAGCGAGGAAGTCGGCGATAGCCTGGCCTTTCACTTCCTTAAGAAGTCGGTATGTTATCGAGAATTCCATTAAGAGTAGGTCCCATTTAGTGAGCCATCCCGTTAGTATGGCTCTTGACATCAAATACTTGAGAGGATCCACTTTTGATATGAGATAGACCTCATGCGCCAACGCATAGTGTCTGAGCTTCGTTATCGCGAAGATTAATGCCAGGCAGTGTTTTCCGATAGGGGAGTAATTGTTTTCTGCCCCCAGGAGAATTCGACTCAAATAGTAGAGGGCTCTCTCCTTCCCTTGGTCGTTCTCCTGTGCCCATAATGCACCTAGAAAACCTTCAAGGGCGGTTGTGTATAGGATGAGGGGCTTTCCCTTGACCGGAGCGATCAGTACCGACGGATTCTGCAGGTATTACTTGATTTCGTCCAATGCGCTTTGGCATTTGCGATCCCAAACGAACGGGGTTCCCTTCTTCATTAAATGGCTGTAGGGGCAGCATTTGCCGGAGAGATTGGTTATGAGTCGCCGGATATATGAAAGCTTTCCTTAGAGAGACCGCAGTTGCTTGAGAGTTCGTGGCGGAGGCATTTCCATAATCGCCTTGATCTTTGACAGGTCTATTTCGATGCCCCTGTGTCGTACAATGAATCCTAGGAGTTTGCCTGAGGAACCTCCAAACACGCATTTGAGAGGGTTCATCTTCAGGTTGTATTTCCGAAGACGTTGGAACACTATCTTCAGATGCTCCCAATGCTCCTCGTCCGATTTGCTTTTCACCACGAGGTCATCAATATAGCAATCGACGATTTCATGTATGAGATCATCGAAAATCTTCGTTATGGCCCTCTGATAGGTAGCGCCGGCGTTCTTCAGACCGAAAGGCATCACTTTGTAACAGAATATGCCTAGAGGAGTCCGGAAAGTGGTATGCTTCTGGTCTTCGGGATGCATCTTTATTTGATTGTACCCTGATGAGCCGTCCATGAAGGAGAAGACTTCATGAGTGGACGTGTTGTCTATCATCAGCTCGGTAACCGGTACGGGAAAATCATCATTCGGACAGGCTTTGTTGAGATCCTGAAAGTCCGCACAGTTGCGCACCATCCCATTCTTCTTCATCACTGGGACAATGTTGGCGATCCAGTCGGGGTATTGAACTTCTTGGATGAAGCCGGAGTTAATTAGCTTCTTGACTTCGGTGTTGATAATCATTTCAAGTTCGAGCCGCATTCTTCTTGGTGCTTTTTTAACTGGCTTGATGTCTAGGGATATCGCCAATTTATGCACACCTATTTCCGGATCTAACCCCGGCATCTCGGAATAATTCCATGCGAAGCAATCTTTATGTTTCATGAGCACACCTTTTAGCGTAGCTACCTGCTCTTTAGACAGCAGCTCGCTGACGAACGTTGGCTGCGGGTCGTTAGCCGTCCCTAAGTCGATTTTCCTCAGGTTGTCCACAGTAGTATGTATTCCATCTTCTAACTCTTTTAGCGCTGGTGGAAATTCCGAGATCAACTCATCTTCCTCCTCATTTTCGAAGCACCAGGAGAGGCCATTCATATTCTCGGGCACTCCTTCTTCTGACTGCGTTATCACGTGATAAGTACGAGATCGTTTCCAAGACCGATGTTGATCTGGTTCTACTCTCGCCATATACGTTGCTTTTGGTATACGCTTTTGCGGTGGGGCTACTCTCCAACTGTTGGATAGAGAGAACCTGCCGATTTGATATTGGTCTTCGACCCAGTTTTTGAAGGTGATGCAGTCTTCAAGAGGATGTCCTATCGCTCGGTGATAGGAGCAATAATCCGGGTGATGAACTTCGTTTGTTTGATCGGGGTGCCGAGACTCCGCGAGTGTCATCATCTGATGTTTCATGACGAGGTCGAATATCTTCCTTGTCTTGTCTTGAGGGAAGGAATATGCTCGACCCATCTTTTTTGTTAGAGACAGATTCTGGCTGACCTTTTCTCGATCACGTGGCCTTTTGGATCCGTTTTTTCGCTGTCGAACGTTTTTTCGCATGGCGGGCTAACGACGAAGGGCATCGTCATCTTTCGAGGCCTGCTGAAGGAGGCGTTGCGTCTTGGCTTTCTCGTAAATGGCCATTTCGCGGCTGTGGTCGTTCTGAGCCTTTTGACTCGCTTCCCTTATTAGCTTGTCCATTTGTTCTTCAAATGACGGTCTCGACACTTTTATGGCAGGATCTCGTTCTGGTTCAGCGTCAGCATCTTTTAAAAGAGTATCCTCTTCTTCATCAAGGTCCTTTATGACATGGCAGCCATGGAACTGCTCCCGTGTCATGGATTGGACATATCCGAGCTTGATCGTCTCCATTTTTCCATTGGGCAATTTTCGCTGCGTTCCGGGGACGTTCCAAATCCTGTAGTAGAATTGAGATTGTCGAGGAGTTTGTTTGAATGGTACGCCTTGGGATCTTAATAATCGGTATAATACCTGGGCAGACGAATGGGTTGGAGCCTGTCGAGCGCAGGATCAGCACCATGCCAGACTTCTCTCTCAACTTTGGTCTCCATGGATCGATAGAATAGGATCTCTTTTTCACCTTTTCGTCTGGGAGGGATGTAGAATGTCTGCAACTCTTGCACACTATATGTTTCCAGCGCATCAAGCTCTCTGTAGTGCCGCCACGGAAATATGGCGATCTGCAAACTCTGATCATCTCCAGTGAAGGCTTGCACTGATGGACGAACCGAGAACAATGCGTTGACTTCGTCTTCAGAGTCACTGCCAAAAACCAGAATACGGGTAGATGGTCCCGACTTGTTGCATTGGGGCGGCCCCGAATAGACTATCTCTTCTTCCTCCTCGGTATCGCTCCTGAAGACCGGAATAGTGGTGATAGCTTTTTGCTTATTCTCTGGTTTATGGCATCTTTCCGTGTCTTCAAAGTCTGGCAGGAAATACTTTGCATCCTCGTTTTTGCGGACTTCATTCATGGAGAATGGATTTAGCTTCCCCGTTACGGTGTACTCGAGACCATCTTTGAAATACTTCATACACTGATGTTGTATAGAAGGGATGATATTGTGCTCGTGTAACCAAGGCCTTCCAAGCTAGGTGTTGCAGCAGGTCTTGGCGTCGATGACATGAAATTTGATGTCAGTGACGAGCATCCCAAAGCGTAACGTCAGAATCACAGACCCGAGCGTCCGTGATGACTGGGAGTCGAATCCGGAGATAGTGATTTTATGCCCAGCGAGGTGTTGAACACTCATGCAGAATTCTTTTAGTACCCTCACATTCAGGAGATTGACAGAGGACCCATTGTCAACTAAGATCTTCCCTATCTTGATGTCATGGCAGTACCCGATGACATACAGGGGACGGTTATGCTCGTAAGTTCCGAGGAGGAGATCTTCATTGCCGAAAGTGATGTCAGCTGTGTGCACTTCTTCCAGCTCGTCCTTCATCTTTTCTTCGACAAGAAAAGCTTGAAATTGGTCAGGCACTTATAGTGCCTTAATCAGAGAGTCTCGCGCCTCTTTAGCCAACAGATAGGCATCGAGAATGCTTAGCTGCGAGGGTATCTTTCTCAGGTGTGCCAGAACATTGTAATCCACCTTGTTTTTCTTGGGCGGGTCCTTGGCCGTGAGCTCTTAGAGGGCGATATCCTCAGGGACATTTTCCTTCCCTTTATCTTTTTTGTTCGTCCCCTTATTTGTGGGTCCGAGATTCTTTTCAGGCAACGTACGGCTGCGCGGCTGAATATTCTCACAGTTCTTCATCTCTTCTTCTTTTCCCGAGGTGGATTCTTTGAAGAGGGGGTCAAGGGCTATTTCTTCATCAGAATCGCTTCCGAAGGTGAGAACTTATGATCCCTCGGATTCAACTATGCGATAGTTGTTGGCAGTTCTTTTACGCTCATCTGTCGTGCTTCTTTGTTCTCGACGAGCCTTGTGCTTCAATCGCTTGACGTGTTGCCTGTGAGCGACATACCCCTACCACCATTTCTTGAAGGCATTGTATTCTTTGATAGGGTATGTGACCCTTCGATGGTACAAGCAGTAATTGGGATATACATCCGCTTCATCAAGGCGTACACTACCAGGAGTATTTCCTTTGAGAGATGGCAGCTTTATTCCCATTGATAGTGCTTTAGCGAACCATTTCCTTGCCTTAAAATTGCTTTTGTCTGCGGCATGCGTGCTTTGATTTGGTTGGAGCGCTTTGCGACTCATCCCTACCATGACTTCTTTAGCTTGATGCCGACGCCTGGCTTTTTCGAATATGTTCATTTCATGCTCTCGATCAGTTTTGCTCCTCTGACGGGCTTCGTTCAGCAACATGTCAATCATCTCGTCAGACGGTTTCAAGGGTTTTGGCTCCAATCCTGCCCCTAGCTCCTCTATGTTGTCTTCTAACGTTGAGTGAGCTTCTTCTACATTTAGTGACAAGTGAGAGATCATGTGACAGCTTTCCATATAATCCTTAGATTCTTCTGACGAGTCATCTCTGTCGTTATTGTCGTTATCTCCGCTCTCAAGGATATTGTCCAGAAATTCTTGAAGTGTGACTGGGGTTCGCGCCTTTTGGTTGTATTCCTCCAGCGCGTCAATATATTTTTGCAAGTCCGTGCGCTTGTCATCAGGTTTCACGGGCTTTTTGATCTTCTTCTTCTTCTTCGATGATTTTGACGGTTGGGCCTGAGCGTTTTGACCATCGCTACCAATTCTTGGCATCAGGCATGGTTTCAGCATTCCCTCAATGATCTCAGGTTCCAGCGGGCTTCTCCACCTAATTGCCGGGCATGTTTGAAGATCTTTCAGCATTCGTTTTGTTTTGGCTGAAAGAACGACCTCCCATGGAGTTTCTTCTGTAAAAGAGCTCGATGCCCCCGGCGTGTCCACTTTTCTAAGAGCGTGCGGCTAGGGCGGGCTTACATTCCAATTCTCGGACAGTACGAATTTGCCCTGTTGGTATTGGTCCTCAATCCAGCCTTTGAAGACGAAGCAATCTTCGATTGGATGGCCTAGTACTCGGTGGTAGAGACAGTAATTGGGATTGTTAACATCTCCGGGTTGCAATGGACGTCTCGGATCCGGCAGATTGATGAGCCTATTGCGTATCGCCAGTTCGAACAGTCTCTTTATTTTCTCCCGCGGAAACGAGTAAGGACGTCTTAACTTTTCGTTGAGGAATCGCTGTCTATCATTTTGGCGATCAGCTGGTTTTGGACCAGTCGGCCGTGGCTGAGCATTGACGATGAAGGTCGCTTTCCCTTTCCCCTTTTCATTACGAGGCTCCGTCTTTAAAAGGAAGGCCTATGGCCCATCTGGTCCATTTGGGCCAGCTTGTCAATCAAGGACTGGAAGGTGGTCGGCTTGAAGAACATCATGAATTGGGATATGGTCGCCTGCGGATCAAGGGTTCCCATAAACATGCCCACTGCAGGAGCCTCTTCAATGCGCTGTTCGTACTTCGACCATAGGTTCCGCCACCATATCGCATACTGAACCCATGTTTCGCCTGGCTTCACCTGGCATTGATCAAAGCCGTGATTGCGGTGCGTTCGCTGGCGCTTGCGAAACGCTGGATGAATAACGGCTCCATCTTCATGAATGTTTTGACGGAGTCGTTGGGAAGCTCCGAATACCATTCTAAGGCCGTCTCCGCCAAGCTGTCGATGAATTGGTGAAGCAGCAGCTTATCGTCACTTCCAGTACTGCCGCAGAGAGCCCTGAACTGGGCGACATGCTGGTGGGGGTTGCCTGTCTCTTTATATACATGAAATTTAGGGATTGTGTATCCTGGCGGGTACTTAATCTGATCGTATCAGCTGGGGTAGGGTCGCCCAGTTCTGACGACTTGGCCAACAGCTTCATTCTCTTGATGGGCTTGTATCTGTTGAGCTAATCATCGAGCGCAGCTTTCGAGATTGTTTCCTCCTTAGCTGCTAAAAAGGCCGGAAGAGGGTTTGATGTCTCCCCTCTGTCGTCTTCAATGATCACCGGAAGCTCCTCTGCTGGAGGGTCCGGCTGGATCATCATGCCCACCATGTCCTGGAACAATAGCACCATTTGTTTTACGTTGGCTGCTTGTTTCACGGCTTCTTTATCTTTCTTCTCGAGCATTTTGCGAAGGAACTCGGCATCGGTTTCTTGCTCCTGGTATTGCTCCGACGATATCTCCGGGCTTTCTTTTGGTCTAGTGAGTGCGGCCATCTTTTTTAACATTTCCTGGAGCTTCAGTTGTTGCTCCTGGGCCTTTGTTAAGGATCGGGTGAGTGGTCGGTGACCCCCGGAAGCGCGGCTCTCCTTTTTCCCGGAAGCCATATAAACAGTATGCACCACCATGCCCCAGACTTGGAGCGTCTGGGTTCAATGCTCTTAAGATTCGTCGCAGGCATAGGGATCTTCTCCGCCCTCCTCTTTTTATAGACGATTGAAGTTGAGGGGGCTGTTGATGTAGGCACCAGTGCAGACGACACCTTTCATGGCGTGGCGGAGGGATGGTCCTCCTCTTGCCGAACCCTTATCTTCTTTTGTTGGCAGGAGTAGTCGTTGTTGATTACAGAGTCTTGGACTCTTCGCCAGACACTGTGGATTTTGGAGGATAGCCGCTGAGGTGGCTGTTCCGGCTTTGCCTTTGTAATATTTTCAGCGGGTGGTGTAGACCTTTTCAATATAGAAGTTGGAGAGTTCTTGCGCACCCTCCTGAGTGGCTCAAAACTATTCCCAGTTGGAACAGCAGCATCGACTTCCACCATCGGAGCTGGTGGAGTCAATCCAGAAGGGGAACTGCCCTCAGCTTTCCTCACTCAGCGCCAGTGGCGACATCGAGCATGTATTGCAGACAGTACTGGGTCAGTTACGGGGGTGGCTTCATCATGCCCCCTGTTCTGGTGAAGGGTTGCTGTTGGTGCCAGCCTATCAAAGGCTGACGTTCGCTGAGAAGGAACGTCTAACCTGTCGAAGACTAACCTTTGGGCAGGTAAAGTAGTTTGGACAATCTCACCCGAAGCAGGAATTGGGATGACCAGTCTCGCAAAGACCGATCCCTTAGCAGGAGAAGCCCCTTTGACGACTTCGTCCGTTGGAGTTGGAATGGCTATCCGTTTTAGGATGTCTCGTTCAGGTATTGCAGGTTACTTCATGGACCCACTTGAACTTTGGCCTAGTTTGTTAAAGACCTAGGCAATAGACATGGAATTGGATGGCCCGTTGAGAGGGGCCATGGTAGTGGTAAGCCGATCAAAGACCGACCTCTTCGGAGCTTCTTGTGACGGCATTAGGACGCTGAAGCTTGCCGGTGGGATCATGGTCCCAAAGAACAGTCCAGTGGTGGCCTGAGTCACATGTTCCACTGGTATGGCGAAGATGGAGGCCTCTTGGGGCCCATAGGTCACTCCTCCGGTGAGGACGGAGTGGGAGTTGTTGTTGCATTTGGTGCAGTTGGAAGCCATTTTCTATGCACGGGAGCAAGACACCAAATCTTAGTACCTCGAATTCAGGGGCAACCACATTAAACCACGATTTGCTCGTGAACACGACACACGAAGTGTGGAGTGGAAAGAGAAAAATGTCCCACCAGGCGTGCCAGAATCTGTTTACCGCCAAAAACCGGGACGACAAACGTCTTGCCTGAATTTGGGGGGCATATGCTATTTGGATTTATCTGTCCACCTCTCCGAAGATGCCAAGTTGATTTATGGCACTGTGTATCGGAAGTTTAAACGGATGCGGCCGATGTAGCAGACTTCATCAAATTTCCCCTCGTTGGTTAGGGCTTTTTGATTATGGAGATGCTCTTCCGTGCAGACGCAAGCCCCTGCAGTTAATTACGCTACTGCATCGCGGTAACAACTTTCTCCTTCTCCAGATGGTCAATTCGTGTCGTGTATGTTTGTTTTATTTTCGGTTGCCCGTGGATTATATATGGAGACTAATTTATGTTGTCGCCTGTAGGGCGTGGATTAGTCTAAATCCGTATTTTCTTAGATTTGGGTTCAGGTTGGTTTAAGGATCGTTAATCTTGTTTTCAATTAAGATCAACGTAAATGCTTGTTAAGGATACGTTAGTCTAGTTTTAGACTAAGATCTACTCAACTAGGTTTTGGAATCATTTAGATCTAACGAAAGAGTATTTGGACTCTATCGTTTTAGTTTAGGGACATTGCGGTCCATTGGGTTTAAGGAAATCATAGTCCATGAGTTTAAGGACCTCATAGTCCGTATGGTTTAGAGACATCATAGTATGTACGGTTTAAAGATATCATGGTATGTATGGTTTAAAGACATTATAGTCTGGTTTAAAGACATCATAGTCTGTATAGTTTCGGTTTAACTATTTGGGGATGTGCTAAAAGTTATTGGTTATTGGGACCCTCCATCTCTCTAAAGACGTTGAAGAATTACAACGACATGTATCAGAAGTATGAAGAGATGTACCCTTGATCCAATGTTGGTTGGGAGATTTATAGCCAGGTTTAGGACTAAGACCAATTAAAAAGATTGTGAGCACATAGGCTCGGTTAATCTGAGTTAGGGACTTATGGCCCAGCCCACTCATTTTGAATAAAATGTTGAATATTTGTTTGGGCTCAGCCCCTTTTATTCAATAATGCTGAGCATTGATTTAGGTTCTGACACACCTTTTTCTTTTTGTCTTTTATTGAGTGTTGAACATTTTTTATGGCGCTGGAGCCTTATTTACAGAGTGCTTTGTAATTCCTTAGCACCCACGTGAGGAGCACGTGGAGCGCCTGGCGCTGAGCGCCAGACAGGGAGCGCTACGGTGCTTCTTATAAAAGGATGCATACGTGAAGAGCACTGGAGCGCTTGGCGCTGAGCGCCAGACTTGGAATGCTAAAGCGCTTATTATAAAAGGGCGCCCACATGAGGAGCACGTGGGGCGTTTGTCGCTGAGCGCCAGACTTGGAGCGCTAAAGTGCTTCTTAGAAAAGGGCACCTTCGTGAGGAGCACGTGGAGCGCTTGGCGCTGAGCGCCGGACTTGGAGCTCTAGAGCGCTTCTTATAAAATAGTGCCCTCATGAGGAGCACATAGAGCGCTTGGCGCTGAGCGCCAGGCTTGGAGCGCTAAAGCGCTTCTTTTAAATTGGAGCGCAAAGACGCTTCTTTTAAATTGGAGTGCTAAGGCGCTTCTTTGGCAGCTCTGATCAATTCTATGCTCTGAGAATCAAGTTCTTGTTTATAAGAGATTTTGTCTCGTGGATCTAAAAACCAAGTTCTTCTTTTATGAGGAGGTGCTATGATCACTTCTGTTTTTTGTGAAAGATTTTGTCTTGTAGATCTGTGATCTAGAAAAAGAACTAAGTTCTTATGATGTGAGAGTTAAATTTCAAATATGGAGGAGATGTTATGATCTCTCTTCTTTTTGTTTACCTTGAAGAAGGTTCTTCTTCTTAGAGCTCGCTCTTCTTCTTTTCTTTTTTGAGAACTTGAAATTTATGGGGGGATTCTTCTGTACAAGACTTGAAGTCTTGGGTCCTTTATATAGGGGAGGCTGATTTATTGAATCAGTTAAGGAAATCTCTCATTGAGAGATCTCTGATTGATTTGGGGAATGTTTCCCACCGTTGGATCTTTGATCCAAGGGCTTCTGTTTTACAAAAGATAGTTTTCTTGTTATTAACATGATTGGGAAAATATTTTTCCATACAGGATTTATTCTGTATCTTGGTGATTTTTAATTACCATTGGATCTTTGATCCAACGGTGCTCTGATTTACAGGGCACAATCTTTCCTGTTTGGAAAGATTTGAGGAGTATTTCCTCAATCAGAATTTAATTCTATGTTTTGGTGATTTTTAATCACCATTGGATATTTGATCCAACGGTAGAGAACTTTTAGTTCTAGCGCTGGCGCTCTCGTGCTTTTCACGTGAGGTGCTGCCTCAGAGTCTTTGACTCTTGGCGCTAGCGCTCTCGTGCTTTGCACGTGAGGCGCTGCCTCAGAGTCTTTAGCGCTGGCACTCTTAACACGAGCGCTCTCGTGCTTTGCACGTGAGCGCTGCCTCAGAGTCTTTGACTCTTAGCGCTGGTGCTCTTGGCGCTAGCGCTCTTATGAGGCGTTGCCTCATTTCAAATTTCAAATTTTGAATGGAGCTTTGCTCTCTGATTGGATGGCTACGCTGGAGTCGAGTATTCAGGACTTGTGACAGATGGTTGGATTGTTAGTTGAGGTTAGCCGAGCTCCGAGAGCCGATGATGTCCCTCCTACTGCAGGGACTGTGATTGCACCTGCTGCTCAGGCAGTCGTTTCCGTTGTTACCGAGATTATTTCCATATCCTTAAAGGAATTTTGAGGCTGAAGCCTCCAGTTTTTATCGGCACAGATGCAGCGGAGTATCCGTAGACAATCCTCGACAGCATGGCTAGGAATGTCGTTCACTGAGATGTTCTAACAGGAGATGGGTTGAGCTTGCGAGTTTTTTCCTAGAGGGTCTGGCTCAGACGTGGTGCGAGTCGGTTGAGAGAGGTCGAGCTGTAGATCTACTTCCTATGACTTGGGATGAATTCACATTTGTATTTCTTGCTCGTTTCATTCCAGAGAGCGTTTGAGATGTCCGAGCTCGTAGTTTTGAGTCTTTGCGCAAGACTCCACGGATGACAGTGTCCGAGTACGACATTTAGTTTACTCAGCGTTACGATATGATCCTTACCTGGTGGACACTGAAGAGAAACGGATAATGAGGTTCGTGTAGAGATTGTACATGCTGTTATTTCTTGCTATTGGTGCCCAGCATTTTGACACTTATGCCGCTGCTATGGACGCAACCTTACACTTGGAGGAGCGCATTTCTGAGACTTCAATTGTTTCTGGATCGAAGCAAAATTGTAGCGGTATGCCAGCTTAGAAGCGGTTAGATAGACGCCGTAGTGACAGGTATTCTTTCGGTGTTTTCTTCCGATGCGTACTTCTTTCTGGTGTCATTTGAATTGGTATCCACATATTTTGTATCGAAGTTTAGCCGATATTAGTCCTTGCTAAATCAGCGGCTTGTTATGATTTCCTCCGTAGGCTAATCTTTTGTCGCTCGAAATGTTTTCATTCGTGTTTGTTTTGTTCATTTCGGAGATAGGGATTCCTCTGTCAATTTGATTCTTCTCGATATGTTAGACTTTGAACTTCTTCTGGGCTTGGATTGGTTAGCCACGTGTTATGCGTCCATGGACTGCCGTGAGAAGGCAGTCAGATTTAGTTTTCCGGGAGAGCCAGTTCTTGTTTTCGGGGAGACCGTAGCGTCGCCTTTCCCAGTTCGATTTCTTCTCTTAGCGCTAGACAGCTTCTGAGGAAAGGAGGTCAGGGATTCTTAGCGTATGTTTGTGATGTTAGAGCCGCAGAGGTCCAGTTGGACCAGGTCCCGATTGAGAGGGAATTTCAAGATGCCTTTCCTGACAAATTGCTTAGTTTGTCGCCAGAGCGCGATATTGAGTTCTGCTTTGACTTGATTCCCGGCACGGAGCTTTCTTTTATACCGCCATATCGGATGGACTAGGCAGAGCGTAAAGAACTGAAGGATCAGTTGCAAAATTTGTTGGATAAAGGGCTTGTTCGTCCGAGTGTGTCACCTTGGGGGTGCTCCTGTCCTGTTCGTCAAGAAGAAAGATGGCAGTTGTATTTGTGCATCGGTTATCGTCAGTTGAATCGGTTTACTGTGTGGAAAAAATATCTCTTACCTCACATCGACAATTTATTTGATTAGCTCCAGGGTGCGGGCATTTCTCAAAGATTGAATTGCAGCTGGGTTACCTTTAGTTGCGGGTTCGAGGGGATAATATTCTGAAGGCCGCTTTTCGCACACGTTACGGGCATTATGAGTTCTTGATGATGTCGTTCGAGCTCACCAATACCCAGCAACGTTTATGGATTGGATGAACAGTGTATTCAGGCTGTTTCTTGATCAGTTATTATCGTGTTCGTTAATGACATTTTAGTACACTTCTGGAGCCGAGCGAGACCTGGGCAGTAATTGAGGATTTCGTGCAGACCATGAGGGAGCACCAGCTATTCGCTAAATTATCAACGTGTGTTTTCTGGTTGGATAGTGTGGACTTCTTGGGACACGTAGTTATGAGAGATGGTAAGTATGGAACCGAAAAAGATCGAGGCCGTTCAGCACTGGCCCGGACCTGTATCAGTGATGGAGGTTCGCAGCATTTTGGATTTGGACGGATACTATCGACGTTTCGTACAGGATTTTTCTCATATAGCTGCAACGTTGACCGGGTTGACCCGGAAGGGATTTTCCTTTTCCATGGACCGAGACATGCGAGCAGAGCTTTCAGCGGTTGAAGATTCGTTGACGACTGCACTAGTATTATTTTTCCTTCAGGATCAGACGGTTTTGTTGGTTATTGCGATGCTTGTCGGCAGTTGAAGAAGCACGAGAAGAACTATTCCACGCATGACTTAGAGATGGCTGCGGTGGTTTTTACACTTAAGATCTGGAGGCATTACAACTTTCAGCAGTGAGGTTTGAATTTGAGATAGCGCCGGTGGATGGAGCTAGTGAAAGACTAAGACTGCAAGATTCTTTATCATCCGGGCAAGGCGAATGCGGTGGCAGATGCTTGAGTCGGAAGCCCGGAGGTAGCTTATCTTGTTCGAGCGCAGTTTAGAGGCAGTCGACGGTAGATTGGTAGATTCTATGTGATAGCCGAATACAGTTCGAGTTTACATCGACCGGGGGACAACTTTCCCATGGCCATGCACATCCACAGTTATATGATCATATCCGTGAGACACTGTCTGATGACGTTCGTTTTTCAGAGATCATGGGGCAGGTTAGACAGGGTAGAGATTCAGAGTTCGTGATCGATGATCAGGGAGTACTACGATTTAGGACTTGAATGTGTGCGCCAGATTCCGTGGGACTGAGATGCAAGATTTTTAGAGGAGGCATATCGGTCGACATATAGTGTTCATCTGGGTTCCACCAAGATGTATTATGATTTGAAGAAGTCTACTGGTTTGAAGGGATGAAGAGGGATGTCACAGATTTTGTTTCGGGATGCTGACTTGTTAGTAAGTCAAGGCCGAGCATGAGAGGCCAGTAGGAGAGTTACAAGCTTTGCCCTTTCCGGAGTGGAAATGGGGGAAGATCTCTATAGGTTTTATCGTGGGTCTACCTAGGACCAGTTGAGAGTATGACTCTATTTGAGTAATCGTAGACCGATTAACGAAACCAGCTCACTTCTGCCAGTAAGGACCATTTTTAGACTCGTTCAGTATGCACAGATATATGTTGATGAGATTGTGCGACTACATGGAGTTCCGACTTGTATTGAGTCCGATAGGGGCACCCAGTTCACCCGCCGACTATGGCAGAAACTTCAAGAGGCCTTGGACACCAATTGAGTTTCAGTACAGTTTTCTATCCGCAGACCGATAGTCAATCAGAGCGGACCATATAGACTCTTGAGGACATGCTCCGAGCTTGCATTCTAGATATTTGTGGCAGTAGGGATCCTCATTTTCCCTCGATAAAGTTTTCCTATAATAACAACTTCCAGGAGGAGATTCAGACGGCACCCTTTGAGGCATTATATGGGGAAGAAATGTCGATCACTTGTATGTTGGACAGAGCTCAGTGAGAGCAGTATTTTGGGGCCACAAATTGTGCAGGAGACGACCGAAGGGATTCAGTTGATTCGGGATAGGATGAGAGCGCCCCAGAGCAGACAGAAATCTATTGTTGATAGACGCCGTCGCAGACTTGAATTCGCTAAAGGTGATCATGTTTTCTTGAGGGTTTCCCCTATAAGGGGCATGTTGAGATTTGGAAAGGAAGGAAGGCTTTGTTCCAGATATGTGGGTTCTTTTGAGATTCTCGAGCGTATCAGTACAGTTGTTTATCATTTGGCTCTTCCACCCAGCTTTCCAGATGTTCACCCTGTGTTTCACGTATCGAAGCTCCGCAAGTACCTTCATGACCCCTCTCACGCGATTCGGTACCAAACAATCCAGCTGGAGCGTAATCTTATTTTCACCGAGCAGCCGATAGTCATTCTAGATTGGCAGGTGAAGAAACCTAGGTCCGAGGACATACCGACCGTAATGGTTCTTTGGCATGGCCCGAGCGGCGAAGAGGTCACGTGGAAGCCGAGGACGAGATGAGAGAGAACTATTCCCATCTCTTCGAGGGTATACGTAGTTATATTTTAAATTCGGGAACCGAATTTCTTTAAGGGGGGAAGATTGTAACGTTTTAAAAATCGTTTAGGCGAATTTTCCGATAATCGGTAATATAACTTGTGTTTTCCGTAAAACTTAATTATAATTATTTTTCAACATAGACTTGATTATACCTATTTTAGCTACATAATTGCTAGTATTTGGTATTTAATTTGTCATTTATAAATTGATAGTTTACTTAAATATTTTTCCTTAATTAATTATTTTAAATATTATTTTAAGTTTTCACTTATACATTTAATTAGTGTTAATTACAAATGGGAATGAGTTAATCATATATTAGTGAACCATGACAACTTAGAACCTAGTTTATAACATGCTTATTCTTTCTACATTTGTCCCAATTGTTCTAGAGAAATCTAGGATTAAAAATTAAATTAAATTAAATTATTAAGATATTAATTAATAGATGTGAAATGGGGCTTTTCTTGACTTGGAATTTTCTACACACACCCACACACACTCTTCTCCTCACCTTGGCCGAGCTTCACACAGTAGCTTCCCCCATTTTCTCCACTTCATTTCCTCTCAAAAAAAATTCTCCATTTTGCCTCAAAAATCAATACAAAATCTCACTACTTCATCATTAAATCTTCACCCAATATTCTTTAGTCCAAACTAGTTTGAATTTAGGAGCAAGGAAGCATCTTTGGAGGCAAGTTTGCAAGCTAGATCTCTTGATTGTTGAGGTATAATCTTAACCCAATAGTTACTTGTTGGTTAATTACTTCAATCTAGTTTATTTAGGTGTTTAAATATAGTTTTATTTCAAGATTTGAGTTTTCAAGAGAAGGGTTTGAATTAAAAATTAGGGTTTTACCACTTGATTATGGTTATAATGTGTAGTTTGATATCTTAAGACTTACAAAATCTAAACTAGTTGTTAATTTGCTAATTGTTACTTTTAATTTGTCTTAATTATATAATCTTGCAAACTAATTTTTGTGATTAAATTAAATAGGTGAGATTAAAATCTAGTTAATAATTGTGTAGCCTAATTAAGATATTAAGTGAACATTGTGGCAGCTGGTTTAGCTAAAACATATAGTTTTGCACTAAAATGGTTAAGTGATACTTACTAGGTTTTTTGGAATAAATCGATTTTAATTAAGTTTGAGGTTTTGATGATTTATAACATATTTCCTAATGTATTTAGTGTGTTGTGAGTGCGCGATTGGTACGATTGGGTTCTAGGCTTGGTAGTTATCACGTATAGCGACCCTAGTTGTGGTTATGGCGTTGTCGCGAGCGTGTTTTGTGCGTCGGGTGCGTGCGCGTATAGTTAATGCGCGTTGGTTGTCTTGGATCGTTCGTGTCCGTGACTATTCATATATCTATCCTCTTATTTTTCTTGTGTGCGATTCTAGGATCGGGTGCAGAGGCGTCGGACGTGGCGCGGAAAAACAAGGCTGAGATCGGATCAGATTAGCCATTACGTCCCGGTGAGTAGATGTACACATCTATGGGGGGATCATCTAGATGGCGCGAGGCGCTCGACAGTAGGATTACTAGTAGTACTTGCATTTATATGCGTAGTTTCCTAGTTATTCATTTCATTGCATTGCATCATCTTATATACTCATGATATTATCTCATAGGACACTTACACCATTACCATTGGTTCATACCGCACGTGCACTATTCATGCGAACACACATGCTTTTGGTAATTGCTATCCACAAACACTTTAGAACTTGCTTAAAATTAGTATTTAAACCATTTGCGTCATATATGATATGTATATTGATAATTGTATATTCATTCAGCAACATTGATACGTGGGATTGCTAGTCACATATATATATCTCATTGTATCATAATTCATACATAGTTTTTGGTCATATATTGCATGGTATATGCTATCGTATCATAGACATCCATCATCACCGACATGTTTATAGATTGTGATTCTTCTTGAGAATTTCAGTATTTATGAGATTTCTGGATTTTTGGGAAAACCGCAAGAATTTTATAAACATGTTATCATTTTAAAAATGCAAGTTGCGGTTTTCTCGTGATATGATGCATGTGTCGTCCACCATGAGTTTTCCTAATTTCTATTGGTTTTCGAGACCCGATTCGAGGAGTAGGATGAACCGTTTTGGGTACATGGTGGGATCGGTTTTGTATCCCGGGGAAATAAGCTCGAGTTGTAGACGATGATCCTGGCAGGGGCAGGCTACCTACCGGTGATGTCTGGCACGGCGGATATCCGGAGGATACCGGCCATAGTCGTGAGATTGATGATATGGGCCGATCCGGACTGACGGAGCCCGAGATATTGAGATATCGATATTTTGAGACATTGAGATATTGAGACATTGAGATATACATATTTTGTGTCGATACTTGACACGGATTTCTTTGGATTTCATTGATGATACTTTAGTTATTTCACAGGAGTTTTACTAAGATAAGAATACAGATTTTCTCGTACCAAACATATTCAGGTCTTGTGCTGATTATGCATTCATGTTGCATACATACTAGTGCATCACATCATATCGGTATATGTAGGTTGTGACGCATTTGCGTGCATTCTTACGATAGCCTTATTAGATGTTATTTACTACTCATGAGTTGGAAACTCACCACCGTTGTGCCACAGTATTATCTTGCAGGTCCGACCCATCAGCATAGTAGCGGCAGGCATACTACTTCTTTTGCTTCTTTTGCTTGGACTTGCGGCTTTGCTCGTAGGCGGGTTGTGAGGATACTTTTATTTTCACTTTGTGTATCATTTGTATCTAGTATACTCCATATACCATACTTACTGTTTCTACCATTGTACATGTGACCTAGAGGTGTGGCAGTGAGATTAGTATATGTGTGTTGTTTTCTCTGGGGTCGAGCTCACTTGAACCGACGTGATGCTTTCTTGTTTTCGTGCTTTTATATGCTTTTTGGCTCTATCATGATATATATTGCTTATGGTTGTGATTCCGCCTTTGGCGAAGAGCTAGCTCCCGCTTGGGGATGCCTTTATTCTTTACTTATGCATATATTGTATTGTACCCGTTTCGGGGCCAGTTTTTACAAAGGAGACTCTACCGAAATTTTCGGGAAAATTTGATGTTTTAAAACTGCTTTTTTAATATGACTTTGTTTTAAAAAAAATCACCTTTTTAAGTTTAGGTTTTCCTTCACTCTATTGTATTTAAACGGTTTAGATTTCTGGACTTTGGCATACTTAGATTACGTTACGTCTTGAGAAGTTTCGTAATTTAAGTGCCAGTCATGTTCCGTACCTTCGGGTGGGTCGTGACATATGATTTGAAAGAAGACTATCCAATAAGTGTAATAGGTGTACTTTCCTAATTCTAGGAGCCCTCGCAACCTAAGAGAAGGTAATGATAAAAGACAACCTGAATAATCCTATTCCATTTCTCCTGAACCAGAAACCATTCTCGAACTGGAACAAGTTCCTTCGAGTTCGTATGTAACTATACGATGACGTATCCAATAAATGTGGATCTTCGTAGTGATACAAAATATTCCGGAGAAATGTGATTTCAAAAAAATATAAAATATTATTTTTGGGAATTTAATATTAAAATAATATTTTTCCCAAAAACTGCCCGATTTGCGAAATTGGGGTTTTCGAAAAAGAGTATAAATATATACCAATAATTATGAAATAAATGAAAATTAAAACGATTTATTCATTTAATAATATAATTAAACGATTTGGCATCTTTAAAATTTATTATACGCAGTTTCGATAAAAAAAACCCGATTAGTGCACTGCTAATTGCGATTAAACAAAATCCGTGTTTCTACAGTTTTCCATGGCTAGTGCACCATGACATGTTACATGTTGTTTCATTTCATTTGTGTTATGGTTTATTGGTGGAGAGAAAGGAAAAAGAAAAAGAAAAGTCAAAAGGGGACATAATGATTAAGGGTAGGTGTACTTTTGTGAGAGAGTGAGAGTGAGAATAACTGAGTGAGAGAGGAGGGGCTGCTGCCTTGACCCATTTCCCCCATCATTTTCTCTTCCCTCTTCATCTCCCTCCACTCTATATCCCTCCATCTTCTACCCTCTTGATCCACCCCAAAAACCTTGCTAAAACCCTATACCCTTTCACAAAAAAATGATCACCTCCTCACCCTCATCGCTATGAACCAAGAAAAGTCGGATTTTGACAACTTTGGGACTTCTAGGGTTTTGTTTGGGAGTGACCATAAGGTATATCTCTTTTCATTTAGAGTAGTTGTGATTTCCTATCTTTTGTTTAAGTTTAGAAGTCGTTTAGTGATGGATGTATGAACTTTGAAATCCCAAGAGAAGGGTTTGGGAAATTGGTGATGTTTTGTGGCTGTCAATGAGACTTGTGAGGTGATGCTTGACCTGGACCATAGCCTAGAAACCAAAATATGGATTTAGGAATTTAGTTCATGTCGGTTTGTGAGAAATTTGGGTGTGCAGGGAAATCTGGAGCAAACCGGGGGATTTTTTAGAGTGGCAAACAACTCTAGGGGCCAAATTAGGGTACTAGGAGACCACTTTGATGAAACGGACCCAACCTGAGCTAGGGGACCCGAGGAGGCCAGATTTTTTGATGATGTGGCCGTCCACATGGTGACATGGGGTGTCGGGGTTAGTCCAGTAGCTCGTATACATCATATACAATACCCTAGACTTGTTTGTTCAACTCCTTTTGGCCTGAATCAAAATCTGGAGCACTTTAGTGTGGTTTTTGGCTATGTTTCCGTATTTTGAAATGTTTAGATTTGATTTTGGTATTTGGTATTGTGTTTCCTTCGTGTGGCGTTTGGACGTCCTCAACCAGGGGTTTTGGTTGTGTTTTGCACGTAAAGCTATAGGTTTTGACTTATAAGCGAAACGTGTACCGTTTTGGTTATCCGCCTTGGTTTTAATACGTATTGCGATTGTTTATTATTGTAGGTACCCTCGCATGGATTCCGAGGCGAAGGAGCGTGGCGTCATCGATTTCGGTGAGCGAAGACCAGGTGAGTAGATCTATATCTACCGGGGAAGTCGGGTGGATGGCGTATAGCACCCCCGCAAACTTTTGATGGAAAAACCGATTTATAGAATGTGGTTAGAAAACCTAGATTAGAAAACTAGGGTTAGAATGAGATAGCTATGAAACCATATTATAAACTAGAGGATAGTTTGAAGTGATGTGTTACTACTGTCGTAGGATGACGTCTAGCGATATTACCGTTTAGGGTACTGTAGGACTAGATAGTCGATATAGATGCGTCATCCGAACCATACCTTTTTCTAAACCAAAGAATCGTATGTATCTTTTAAATGTATATCTTGAGGGATGTTATGGATTTTCAAATGATATCTTTTCCTTAAAAACACCGTAACCCCTGTTTTCAAAACTACGATTCACTTCTTTAAAAATCGGATTGTATGGTTCGGGTGTGTTTGTTAGATTAGATACTTATACCTAGTAGAGATAGCATGTTTATGTAAAATCAACAGGATATGAGACATAAATGCGATGAAAGAATACAAGACGGATTTGATGATATGATGAGATGATGATATGATGGTATACGGATGCGAGTCGATCGAGATGATTTATACCCTGCCGGTCCCCTGATATAAGATTATTGCAGATGTGACCTGGAACATAGGTATATAGGGTTTTATATATATATATATATATATATAATGTTGCGAGTCATGGATGATAGGCCATATGTGATATTAGGCCGTACCCTCATTTGTCGTATAGGATGATAGGATCCCTTTTAGTATAATGCCGCCGCACGATGATATTCCGTGCGTGATGAGTTTGACTTGATGATTGATCCTTACCCTTGACTAGAGGTTGATGTACGATGGATTATATCGTACGCGATATTATTAGGCTAGATGCCAATTGATAGATTCACCAACTCGGACATATGATAGATACGTATACCTTATAGCTGTTAGCTGATGATTTACCTTGTGTTGCGTTCATGATAATATTATTGCATCGCATATACCTATGATAGTACACCTGCACCATTATCGATGATGCGTATGTTACACGTACACATATTTGCCGGCTCACACACTTCATCATCGATAATTTTCATGTCACTACACAGTAGGGTTGCTGCATCATGACATATACATTGATACACCCATACTTGTGCACATACACATTGTATATTCATATTTGTGCACACATACATTGGTACATCTATACTTGCACGCATACATATTGTACCTGCATAGATAACTAGATTTATTGTAAAATTGGGAACCGCATGTTATATTTTAAAAACTGGAATTATTTAAAAGAGCGGTTTTCCCTTAATATGTTATATCACTATCCCGTGTTGCATGATACACGATATGCTTACATTTCTATTATATGTCGCACGCATCATGCTCTATTATTGTACGCATTGAGATATGTTGTTTTCATGAGATTTCTACATTTGAGAACCGTGGACATTTTAAAAGAGATTATGTGTTGTTTCAAAAACCCGGTTTCTCTTGATATGATATTTCAGCGCGTCCACCATATGTTTTCTCGGTTCTGAGAGCGACATGTGAAACCCGATTCGAGGAGGCGGATGAAGCCGATTGCGAGTACATGGTGGACCCGGTATGGTACCCCGGGGCAAGAAAAGGATGCTGTGTATACAGACGGTGAGCCTGGCAGAGGGACTACTAGCTACCGGTGATTGGTTGGACCTAGCGGTTATCCGGAGGATACTGACCAGAGTCGATAGATGGATACGGGACGATTCGTAATGCCGGGGCCGAGGGCCGATTCCGCAGACGGAGCCCGTGGGCCGATCCGGACTGACGGAGCCCGAGATATGAGGATTTACGTGCCGATGATGGGCATGGTTTTCATGATGTTTTCGAGTGTCGATGCTAGGCACTCAGGTTCTATGATTTTGATGTGTTGGGAGGGACATCATTGATATATATATCCCCATACTTTCATGCACACTTCCTTTTGATATTTACGTGCATACAGACCTTGATTATGGTTGGACGAGATCCATATACATGCATTGATTATTACTGTTGGATGTTATCCGCATGCATTTAGGTATTGACTACCTTGTTGGCACATATACAACCCGGTCACCCTAAATATCATAGTATTAGCTTTATGATATAGTTGACCTAGGAGTCGTTGTTTATTCGATTTCTACTTATAGATATATTTCTATTCACGAGTTGGCAACTCACCCCGTTGTGCCACAGTTCTTGCAGGTTAACCGCTTGGATCAGTAGCGGCTTCGCTGGCATACAGCTTCATTTGGGTGTTTTGCATTGGTAGGTGGGACATTTGTATTATACCCACTCTTGTATTATATTTCATAGCGTATCTAGTTAACTCCATCAATCAATCAAAAGTTGTAATTGTATAAGTGATGAGACTTAGTGAGACTTGTAGTTGCGAGATTGAGCGATGGGTTTTTATATTCACTTTGGGGGTTATATCTTGCTCATTTGTTTATCCTTTTGTGGTGAACTTCGCCGTTGGGCGTCGTATAATTATTTTTATTATCTTGCGTGGTTGTGATCCGCCGGTTGGCGAAGAGCTAGCTCCCGCTTGGGGATGCCATTATTCTTATTATGTATTTGTGGTTTTGGATCAAAATATACAAAGTAGGTGCTGCCAAAATTTTTAAAAGACGAAACATGTTTTCAAACTAGTAAATTTTACTTGCATCATTCATGTTCCTTTTCTATGCATTAAGAAAACTTGATTTCATTATGCCTTATTCCAAAACCTCACCTCCTTTATTTTGCTTAAAAGGTTTAGATTTCTGGGTTTCAGCTTACTTGAATTCCCTACGCCTTTAGACGTGGCGTGATTCAAGTGCTGGTCACGAGCTAATATTTCGGGTCGTGACAAAATGCAAAGGTGAAGTAGGAGTGGCGATGATATACGCAGCTTCTTCGTGATGATAGCAGTCGCAATTTCCTTTTGCCCTCTTTCAAATCCCTTTTTATGTCTTTACTTATTACCTTATGTACTCCACACTTAGGATAATTGGTTTTCTTCCTCCCTACCCTTCGGCACCTGCCTATGGTTTGGAAGAATACTATCCAATAAGCGCAATAGGTGTACTATCCTAAATACCAGGAGCCATCGCATCCTGAGAGAAGGTAAAGGGAAAAGACAATTGAACAATCATATTCTATTTCTCCAGAACCAGAAACCATCCTCGACCTGAAACATGTTTTTTGAGTTCGTATCTAATTACACGATGGCATATCCAATAAATGTGGATCTTCGTAATGATACGGAATGTTTCAGAGAAATGCAAAGTTGAAAAGTAGGAGCGGCAATGATATATGTGACTATGAAAATCCAAAACCCAAAGTGTTTTAAGAAGGTTCGGTTAATTTGGTTCATGAGTTTTAGTTTAGAGTCGGGTCATGGTCGCTGTCAAAGAGATAGAGAAAAGAAACACTCAGCGTGCACTCTAACCTAGATTAGATTGATTAATTATTTTTTCTAATCAGTATGGCTCCGACTGTTTTCTCGAATTCTCCTTCAAACCCTAAAAGGAGAATTAGTCAGGATCATCTAAAATCACCCGAGGAGTAACACAAACTCATCAGTGAGAATCGGGATCCAACTATCATTGCATAATAACTTGATGGAAGGCACTCAAGTTGCCACACTCAAGAAGGTATGCGCATGCCTGGCAAGTTTCCTGTATGTGTCACGCCCCGCTTCCCAGCATACGGGCAGAGGACGCGACGAGGCCGCTACGTATTTACTGTGAAGTAAATACGCTAAGCATATCTAAGCAATATAAAAGTAAAAGCACAAGAGATAAGATATAATAAAATATAAACTTTATTTATTCACATTCTTTCTGTACAATGCACGGAAAAGTAAATACAACTGAAATAAAAAGCAATGCCTAAACAATGGCATAACAGAAAAGAAAAGTACTGAAATGGAAAGTGTACAATGAATAGAGCTCGGGGTCTTCACTGAACTGGTCCAAGTCTTCAGCAGTGGGCTCGATCTCTGACGGGTCCAGATCACCTGACGACATTCAAAGAAGATAGAAAGAGAATGTCGTCAGTGAACAGGTCGCTCGGTAAGTCCCACAGATAAGGGAGAAATAGAATAGACAGAATAAGAAAGTATCTTTTAAAGTTGTATTATATTGTTATAATGTTGTATTTAATATTAACGCTGTTGTTTGTAGCTTGGTATAGAAGAATGCCAGTATATACGAGATGAGTCTCTATATGCCAGAGACTAGAGGCAAGTATAGTACAAGGAACCGTTTATGCCACGGTATAGCAGCAACTGGATTCATGTTAAGTGTATTAAGTCTTACCGTTTCGTACCACTTTTAACACCTTCCGTACCAATCTACCCCTTAAACCTCGAGATGTCTTGGTTGTATTGTTTGTTTTGTAAATTGTATTGATTGTATAATTGTATGACTGACCGAAACCATGATATCAGTAAACGGATGTAACTGTGGAATCATGTAAATGGAATAACTGGAGAACCATGTAAATGGAATGTATATCCATGGTTCGGTTCGGTCAAGTTGTATAGATTGATAATTGGATTCATGGATTCATGTTGAATTGTAATATTGAAGATTGTAGATTGCAGATTGTAGACTGTAGATTGTGGATTGTAGATTCTAGATTGTACATGAATCATATTCAAGTCAGATTATAATGAGACTCAAACTAAATCAGACAATTAGAAAGGTAAATTGAAGTCCCGATAGTTTTGATGTTATCGGTAACCGCTGCACATGGGCGGCAGGATTTGTGTTTTTTTCAAAGATGATTACCGTATTGATAACACCATTGTTAAGTTGTCTGACTTAGATAGGCAAGCGCCCACTTCTCCGGCTCCCTGAGGCTCAAGAGATTGGTCCCGCTTAAACCTATATTTACTAGGGTCCTTATTGTAATTTATAGAACTTGAGGGGGTTTTATGTAAAAATACTCTTGTATAGTTTTCAAAATACACCCCAAGTATTTATTAATAATCTTTAGAGTTGTAATGAATGTAGATTTTATATTATGATATTTCTAGTGAAAATATCCTAATTTCATAAATAAAGGTATTTATTTGTAATATTGATTTGTATGGAATTCATGGTATTTTAGTGTAAAATGATTCTCGTGACATTTTCTAAAAAAATGGAATATTTGTAATAATTCAAAATAGATATTTTTATGTTACATATACATATATTTATATGAAAATAATTTTAGTATATATATAATATTCTAGAAATCTCATTTTCTTAAGATGTCGTATTTTAAATATTTCGAGACCGAATGCTCCTTGCGGAGGTCTGCATCTCGCACTACTAAGCCCGAAGATGTGCGATAATCTGCACTATCTCTAACGGGTTCCCCAAATGGGTTGTAGCGGCGCTTGCAAAGATTTGTGTAAAATACTAATCATTAAGAAAAACGGTTTTATTAATTATGGTATTTATTTGTAAAGGAGTCGATTTCCCGTATTCTATGTTCTAGGGTCTCCTAAGTTAACTAGACTGCTCCTAACTGGTCCAAAGCGACAATTTGTGAGATATCCCTCAAATCGCTTCTTCACCGCCAGTTGTGGCCAGGTAAGTACAAGTGAAGAAAGGAGGGATCCGCTCACGAATCACCGTGAGACGGGCCTTTTAAAGTTATCTTTCTCACTTGTCTAGCCTAGGCACCACAAAGTCAGGTTTAGATAAACGACCGAATACCCACAACCTTCCTCTGTCCTAATGAGCGCGACAGTCCTTAATTGGTTGAATCTAGATATTTTTTTTATTATTATTAACTCAAAGGTTATTTATTTGTAAAGATGTCGATTTCCCGTACTTTATGTTCCCGAGGGTATCATGCTATGTTGCATATGAGTGTGTGAGGAGGTAGGTCGTTACCTCATGATCTACTTAAAGGTATAACAAGTTTAATGGTTTAAATGTCACAAAAGAAACTATGTGGTATTTAAATGAAAAATACGATAATGTGAAATAGCCATCATTTTATGAAATGAAACTTGATCAATTTGGTTGATTAGTGTTTAATAGTCAACATGAGAGAGTTTAAGCATAATTGTATTAACGAGAAGTGAAGTTTTGTAAAAAAAACCGAATCGGAAATCAGATTTGTTCTGATTCCGTCGGGTTTTGTAAATCCGTATTTTTAGAATAGAAAAGAAAGTTAGAAATGGGACTTACGGGTTTTTGGACAATAACGAGAGTGAGATGGAAGGAGAGGAATCGCTGGTGCGTCACTTTGTCGCCGCGAGTTCGTAGAACGATCGCCGGAAGTTCGCCGGGAATTTCGTTGTAGCTTCGCTTCGTGCTCGTTTTCAAAGTACACAAGTTTCTTGGAAATTTTAGAGGGTTGGTTCGGAGTTTTGGGGTTAGAGGGTAAAGGGTAGGGGTGGTACTTATAGGGTTAGGCTAGGGTTAGGATAGATGAAGGGTTTTAAAAAAATGTAAAAATGTATAAAAATCATTAAAAATAGAGTAAATGGTGGTTAATGGGCTCTCTGTAAACGATCCAAATAAATGGAGTGTGCAGGGATGTTGAGAAGAGGAAAAGTCACAAGTTTGCGGTTGGGGACTCGGTCGTCCGGCCGAGTCCGGCCGGCGGCGCCGGACCGAGTCGGCCGATCCACCGGCCGACTCAACCGAGTCGGGCCGAGTCAGGGCATAGGGAGGTGGGGGGTCATCAGGTGTACACACTGGTACATTTAGTTTTTCAGGTGTAGCGGGAAATTATGGAGTTATCACGTGTTGACTGTTGGGCTTCTATAAAATTTAAAACAAATAAATATTAAAAATAATGTGGGGTATGGGATTTGAACTCTGGTGGCTTGGTTCAGCAGTGCAAGGTATTACCAATGAGCTACAAGCTCCTTCTTGTAATTAAATTGCTAATTAATTACTTAAGTCTTGTGCTCAGGAAATAAATACCACTTTATGAATTTTTGAAATTTTTTTGTAAAAACTTGTATAGGAAGTTTAGGGTTGTTACAGTATGTTTGAAACTCCCGATATGATTTTTACCCCTAGGACCCAAGTGACCTTGATGAATAATTAACAAATCAAATGGTCCTAGTCAAGTTCAACCCGGCATTATCTTGATTGCGTTAAACCACCCGCACGATCCTTTTCGAATAATCATAAAAGTCATATGACTGTCCTAACCAATCCATATGTTCATGCGATAGAAAAGCATTACAGAGCTACCGCACACTACGTCTTGGCGAATAGCAACGACAAATGCAGCACAAATACTAAGCAATACTAATTTGAAATGACGGAGGGCTACGACTGGTTTTTGGCGAAAAACCTTTAACGTAATGAACTTGATATCGTTGAAGGAACCAAATGGTTTTACAAATATATAGTGGCGAAAAATTTTGCTAAAGAGATCACTCCCTGTGAAGGGATCTTGGCTCTTTTCTCGTAGAATAAGGTGCAGGATATTCCCAATCGAATACCACGATGCAAAGCAAAAGAATCAACTACAGTAAAGTTATTACGTTGACGCAAACTTCTGCCCAAGGGGTCACTCCCGATGAAGGGATCTCAGCCCTTGCCTCGTCGAATGATGTGCAGGGTATTCCCAATCGAATACCACTGTGCAAAGCAAAAGCGAATGTCTATAATGTCTGTTTTTAAAACTTGGTTCCAGCAACATCATATAGGTTTGTTTTCCTTACATTAATCAGAATTAATGCAGTCCCATCATTTAAACATATCACACCAGATTAAGAAACAAAAATATAATGTACGTATTATTGGATATAGTGCCCTTAAAATCAATTATTGGATCGCAGGTACATGATTGCAATTATTGAGGAGGACCTATACCGGTACAACAGTCTTACTCGAGATGATAGTATGCTATCTGGTTTGCCTTTATCAGACATGTACAGGTTCAGGTGACTGATCACTATTACACGTTGATAGAGCCCTTAGGATCTTGCTTGACTACCAACAGTATGATGGTGATCATATACGTGAGAGTTGGGTAGTCTATAAGCACTTTCTTAAAAGTTGTCCCTAGTTGTGGGAGTTTCGAGACATGGCATCGATACTCCGGAGTAGACTAGTGTATACAGTCGAGACCCCGACGAGGGGCGGTGGCCGGTCTCACAAGCCACTGGTGTCAGTTGGATCACCTAAGATGTATACAGGTGCTCATTGGGTTATGAGTACACCGGACAGGACTCGCTGGGAACCTGCTAGTTGGTATTATACCTATCGTCAGATAACAGTTTCCTGGTGACATGTGTACAGGTTAGTTCATCGACCTGAGGTCGTCATTTGTCTCGTGTGAGTTCCCACTGTGCTTTGATTTCTACCCAACCACGGCTCAAAGGAGTCATGCAAATAGGTATTTTTTGGGTACAGTCCCGAGCCACATGGAGGCAAGTGAGCGGATCGGCAGGGGATTCGTCTCTCCCGGTATTGGGGGTGAGATCGCGCTGTGTCCAGGAAAACCATTACACCAAGTCTTTGGCCAAGGCAGGTGAGAATTACTGGTAAGTATTCCGGTAGTTTCTCAGGGTGTTCAGGGCTTGTCTCCGACACGGCTTATACCGCTATTGGGGGTCTGACGTTACCAGCCCCCTAGGCCCGATATGCGATACTCATAGACGAACGGACCGGACTGTACGTATATTGTCACTGTTAGGCTCAGTAGGGTTTCAGGATGAGTTTGCTCATCGGCTTCCCTTGAGGTCAGTACATGGGCAGCCGTTACGCACTGCTAGTGCCGCTGACTTGTTTATGGTTAAACCCAGTGCTAGGGTACTGATGAGTCATTAGAGTCCCCCACAGATAGTTTCCCAAGTTCGGGCGAAACGTTGTAGAGGCCGTATGGTTTTATGGCAGGGTTCGGAAAATGCACGTGCGTTTATGCACGTGTCATATTTCGGGCAGATAATACTGGTGGGCTTTGGTTTAAGCCGGATCCGAGTATTATACTGTGTAGGTATAATATCTTTGTCTCAGTTGCATTTGTATTCGGTCGTAATACAAATGTGGGTATGTTTATACTGTTACGGGGTTATCCTGAAATTCGTTTCAGGATCGCTTTTGGAAGTTGCCAGTTTTCTATCACCCGCTTTAACATTCGGTTAAATGCGGATTTATCTTTTCTTGAGGTGAGTCATGAGTGTGGAAGATTCTAGAAGCTTCTTGAGGTGGTGACTAGGATTAATGATTCATAGTTAGCATTAAATGAGAGATGATGTGTTATGGTGACTCTTAGTTTGCATTAAATGATTAAGTGAGGTGTATTATTGGCTCATCATTCTCATTTATTGTTTGTGTTCGTCCCCCCCCCCACCTCATCAAGTGGCTGGCCAATATATGTGCCCTCTTGATTGATTTTCTCTCTCTCTCTCTCACTTTTTGAAATGATATGAATTATTTGCTATGTTTCCAAGCTCATTTATCATTTACCCGATTCCAAAAGGCAACTTCATTAACCGTTTGTCCATGGCTTTGGATGAAGTGAGACAAAGTGTTCTACTCATTCTCTACATCAACCTTGGACATGTCGGTTAGCAAACTTCATGTCCGAGTTGCCTCGGCTCAGAGGTGGGAGCCTGTTTAAAGATCCATACATGTGGTGCCACCTGGACGAAGAGACCGGAGATCGAGGAGATCGGAGCAGCGGCAACAAAGCATGGGATGATGGTTAAAGACCGAAGGACTCGGATCGTTCGGTATAACATTTCTACCCACTTTGTAGTTTGTTAGTTTAGCATTAATGGAAGATCCTGGGATATAGTATACAATAGCACCAGTTATAAAAGTTTTTGTTCCGCATTTGGCGTCTGAAAGACGGCCGGGGCGCTACCGTAGACTTACAATGGTATCAGAGCCACGCCATTAAGCTTTACTAACTTATTCTAACGCGTTTAAAATATCGATCGAGCGGAATTTTCAAAATCGCAATTTCTAGTGTTAAAGTTTCTGTTGATTTTAAATCTGGTCTAAAAATCATTTTGAGCACACCAGAAAATTGAGCAGGCTTTTTATAGGACACAGAAGAAATTCGATCAACTGAACCGACCGTACGGCCGCGGAACCGCGGTCAACGCCTAGCTTTGACCGTGGAACCGCGGCCGTCTTGGTGATTCAGTTGGCCAATTTTCTTCTGGTGTTTCTACATAGGGAATTGTGATTTCTGGGACATTTCTTTTGGGCTCAGATTTTGTTACTGTACAGCAGATGTACGTGGGGCCCACTTTGGGAAGTTTTGTTGATCGAAATTTAAATGTGTTAGTTTGCAGTACATATATATCTCCGACCATGAATGTCATTCGAGCGGTAAATTGCGTATAATTGCTATAGTTCTTTTAGACGGATTTGCGAACGTGACATTCGCGTTGATGTTCTGTGTTGTGCTGTGATGTTGCGGATTTGTCGTGGTGGATAGCAGTGTGCAATAGTAGTACAGTTTGGATTTATTTGTACATTTGATATTGCGGGGCGAGCGTCCAACATGTGGACTGCCGTCTCTGCCAGTTTGTATAATATTCTTTTGGGGCACGACCAGGCTAAGGTCGATGTACCTGTTGTACATATTTTTCATTTCTGTACTAGGTTTACCCCGCGACGGGGTGCACGGATAGCCGGGTTCTGTAGGGCAACGGGTCCGTATTTCATGGCATTGAGAGGCAGAGGGGCCTCACTCTAGAATTGGCAGACTATTCGCCGCACTCGTAGGGGGTACAGGTTGACCCAAGGAGGGGTGCTCAAGTTACCGGATTCCGTGAAGTGCCGGGTGATCCATTCACTTTGCTGTAGGGGCTGCCTCGCTTCAGGTTTTGGCGGGTAACTTGCCGCACCCGTAGGGGTCTAGGTTTTATTGCACAGGCTATCCACACGACCAGGGGAACGTCGGGTTTCAGTAGCGGCTCTGTGAAACCCGGGGATCCCAGATTATCTGTATTGTTCTGTGATGCTTATTACTTTTCTGTAATGCTGCATATTATCACGCCTGGAGCAATTATTATATATTGATATATATACTAGTAGATGTTGTTTATGTTTTACACCCGCGCTAGTCCAGTCCCCGCTCTGTCGTTAGTTAAGTAACCTAACGGGTGATGACGGGACCCAGTGACGAATGCGGATGGCATATACATACATTTTATTTTCGTTCTTTTCTGGTGTGATTAATTGATGGGACTGCGTTGATTCTGATCAATGCAAAGGAAAAAAAACCTGTTTGGATGTTGTTGGAACAGTTTTAAAAAGTGTTATTACAAAGACGTTTTCTTTTGTTTTGCGCAGCGGTATTCGGGTGGAATATCCCGCACCTCATTCGACGAGGCAAGGGCCGATATCCCTTCACCAGGAGTGACCCCTTGGGCAGAAGTTTGCGTCAGGGTAATAACTTCACTATAGTCGATTACAAGTTGCTTTGCATCGCGGTATTCAGTTGGAATATCCTGCATCTCATTCCACGAGGAAAGAGCCGAGATCTCTTCACCGGGAGTGACCTCTTTAGCAAAGATTTTTGCCAATATATTTTTATAAAAAACTATCAGGTTCCTTCAATGAGATCAAGTTCATTACGTTAAAAGTTTTTCGCCAAAAACCGGCCGTAGCCCTCCATCATTTCTTCTGGATGGTCAGTAGTATTCAAGCTATGTTTGTTGGCTTTCGTCAAGGCATAGTGTTTGGTAGCTGCTGGGGTATTCATTTGTTGCATAAATAGATGTGTTGGTTTGGGACAGTCGTATTACCTTGTTGGCTTTCGTCAAGGGTATGTACGGGTGGTTCGAATTGACAAGAAAATGATGGGTAGAACTTGACATGTGACTTATGATTTGTTGGCTTTCGTCAAGGTCATGAGAACATGGGGTAAAAATCATATCGGGAGTTTCTAAAGAAACTGAAACTTTCCAGGTATGCGCATACCTTCTGGAGTGTGATAACGTGAGTGGATTCCGTCATGTTATCATGCGATGAGAGTTGGATTCCGATTCCCACTGATGAGTTGGTTTACTCTTCGGGTGATCCCGATTGATTCTTCTTTCAGGTTTGGAGGAGAATTGGACAGTACAGTAGGAGGTTTCCTGATTAGATAAAGTGATAACCATTCTGATCTAGGTTAGAGTGCATGTAGAGTGTTTCTTTTCTCTCTCTCTTTGGCAGCGACCTTTGACCGACCCTAGACTATGACTCAATGACCAAGTTGACCGAACCTTCTTAAAATACTGGATTTTGGATTGTCTAAGTTGCATAAGTCATTGTCACTCCTTCTTTTACCCTTTGCATTTCTCAGAACACCTCGTATTACTACGAGTATCCACTTCCATTGGATAGATCCATCGTATGGTTATATACGAACTCGAAGGGACTTCTTCGAAGATGGATCCAGGTTCAGAAGAAATAGAATTAGTTTATTCAGTTGTCTTTTATTATCACCTTCTCTCAGGTTGCAAGGGCTCTTTGGTTTAGGAGAGTACACCTATTACGTTTATTGGATAGTCTTATTCCAAACCATAGGCAGGTACCGAAAGGTAGGGAAACCAATTAGCCTAAGTAGGGTGTACATAAGGTAATAACTAAAGACAAAATAAAGGGATTGGTAAGAGGGTAAATGAAATTGCGACTGCTATCATTCACGACCAAACCGCGTAGTTCATCGCCACTCCTATTTCACCTTTGCTTTTTTCCCAGTTCGGGAGAAATAGAATAAGGTATTATTCAGTTGTCTTTTATCATCACCTTCTCTCAAGTTGCGAGTACTCCTTGGTTTAGGAGGGTACACCTATTATGCTTACTGGATAGTCTTCTTCCAAACCATAGGCTGGTGTCGAACGGTAGGGAAGGAAGAAAACCATTTAGCCTAAAGGGGTGTACAGAAGGAAATGAATAAAGACAAATAAAGAGATTTGGAGAGATGGCAATGAAATATACGGTTACAGTCATGAATTGGATTATGGAAATGGCATTACTAGGAATACCAGGATACCCCTACGAAATATTTTCATGTTTCAGTGCATTGTTAAAGGAAAACTGATTTCCCGATTAGATACTTACTCCAGAGTATGTATTTACCAGGTATGATTCTCACATCTGTATGGTTTTACAGATGATGAGTGGGAGTAAGTTATTGGGAATAAGGTGATCATCCTCATTATATCAGAATTCGTTGTAATTGGTGATATTTGAGGAAGTCGCCTGAGTTTTTGCCGGACGGCAAGTATTTGGTTTTGAGTATCCGTTGTTGTGCACCAATTTCAAAATGATATATCTGTACGTTTATTTTTATAAAGTGAGATATAACTTTTTGAAATTATGTCCGTGACATTTACCTATATCAGTTGACGATTGGGTAAGGAGCATTGAACAGCGGAGTAGTTCTTAACCATAAGTACAGTTTTCAACCTACGATGCACAGGTTTTGAGTTATTCAACTTAGCGGACTTATACAGAGTATTGTATGTTGTCCAGTGTCCATCAGGACAAAGGGGTTGGTCCTCGTACTATGTTCTGTTTACTTATGACTTCTCTAGTTTTTAGACAAGTGTTTCGTAGAAATACAATGTCTAAGTTTTGAGAAGTTGTGGGTATAAGAATAAAGTAGAGAACCAGATGTCGCAAGTATCAGGATTCTTCAAAGAGATCGAAGATGTAGATACTTGTGGATGGTATTCAGTTGATAGTAATGGTTTTGAGAAACCGGTTTCTCTTTCAGGTTACTCATAATTGGATGGATTCCTAAGTTGAGTAATGCTGATTAGCATCTCTCCATCAAGTTAATATGCACTGGAGACAGATGCATGATTAGAATCTGGTTCCAATTAAATAAGTGCCAAAGTTTCTATATTGGATATAGAATAATTCATATCTTAACGATGTTAAGGTACGGGGAGTTGTCCGGCTTATACTTAAAACCAGACTCTGGATAACTCAAGGCACGTTTCTGTAATGGCAGTTTGTGGGTTGACCCGGGCTATGTCGAGGGTTGACTTTCTACCATCTGGAAGATCAATAGTGATATTGTTCATGACTCGCCACAGTTTTAGTAAAATGGATTTTTTCAGAAAACAATAGTGGGAGTATGGTAGAACTGGAAGTGATTCCAGAACCGCAAATGATTACGGGAAAATTTAATAGGACCTAAAGATTCAATCAGGTTTAACATTCCAATAGCCACTCCACAGATATGGTGGGTAACCTCAGGCACCTGAAAGGTACTCCGGTAGCCTCAAGGACGGTGACAGGGAGGTTCTTGTTTACCCAGACTTGACACTACTGTTGTTCCAGACTATGAGACCCCGCAAGAGATTAAGTATAGCGTCGTTCTAAACTAGCTTTAGAAGTGCACGTATATATTATTCTGCCAGAGGGTTGTTGTGGTCAGTGGGAGCAGTGGGAGCAGCGGAAGCATAGTGGGCAAGTAGCTTATGTCTATTTATAGACTTGAGCAGATAAAGCGGAGATAGATCATCTATTTTTGATGTGACAGTCATGGCTTTGACTTCATCAGAATAAGGGATGGATCTGTTAAGAAGGTAGTAGTGTGTGATGTCCTAGTATTTGGATGACATACACAGAGTAGGAAGTAAAATTCCTATACTACGATCGGTTGTACTGTGGTCGTCACACAGTTGTTTCTCCACAAAGGATATGGATATAATATCTGACATTCTGGTTTCTAGATCTATGGTTTTAGATCTAGATTTGGGTAGTTTCCCAATGTGGGTACTTTGACAGTATTCTAATAGTATTTTAGAATAAATGACTCCTGGTATGGTGGTGTACCTGCAGATGATGGAGTCACCCTCTCTAAAGGTGTCTACAGACTAAAGGGGAGAGGGATGCGCATGATTGCTATATCACTTGCTTAGGCAATTGAGTCAATCGTAAGATATCAAGTACCACACCAGATGTTGTTTTTGCACTAGATGCAATAAGTTTATATTAATCCAATCTTGAAGAAACATAAGGGAGCAGTTTTAGAACATAAGTGCATATTCTGCGGATTTGATGATGGCAGCCTCCTTTGGGGGACAGTTATCATTCCAGGCTTCAAAGGTGACATGGATGACAGAGTGGTTGTCAGTGTTATAGTTTTCCCTCTGACAAGGGACATTATTATGGACAGGTGGTCCAAGAGGATACTGTGGGAGGCATGGTGCAGGATACTGATTAGGTTCAGTTGACGATACAGTCTAAGAAGTTTGGATTTGGAGTTCATTTATGAACTAGGTCCCATCAGATATCCAGACATATTCTAAGACAGGTATTACTCAATTCGGGAGATGGCTTTCTCCGCGAACTTGAGATTAAGAGAGACATAGAAAGAAACATCGGGGCGGATCCACTCACTGAGGCTATTTCTCGAACACAAGAGTTTTACAAATGGGCTTTGCGAAACTGATTAGTAGAGGAGTTGGGTGTTCGGTATCACACGGGCTGTGAGTATGCGACATCATAATAATTAGCCTTAAGTGCAAGTGGGAGATTGTTGGATATAGTGACCTCAAAGTCAATTATTGGATCGCAGGTACGTAATTGTAATGATTGAGGAGGACCTATACCGGTAGGACAGTCTTACTCGAAATGATAGTATGCTATCTGGTTTGCCTTTATCAGACGTGTACAGGTTCAGGTGACTGATCACTATTACACGTTGATAGAGCCCTTAGGATCTTGCTTGACTACCAACAATATGATGGCGATCATATACGTGAGAGTTGGGTAGTCTATAAGTACTTTCTTAAAAGTTGTCCCTAGTCATGGGAGTTTCGAGACAGGGCATCGATACTCCGGAGTAGACTAGTGTATACAGTCGAGACCCCGACGAGGGGCGGTGGCCGGTGTCACAAGCTACTGGTGTCAGTTGGATCACCTAAGATGTATACAGGTGCTCATTGGGTTATGAGTACACCGGACAGGACTCGCCGGGAACCTGCTAGTTGGTATTATACCTATCGTCAGATAGCAGTTCCCTGGTGACATGTGTACAGGTTAGTTCATTGACTTGAGGTCGTCATTTGTCTCGTGTGAGTTCCCACTGCGCTTTGATTTCTACCCAACCACGGCTCAAAGGAGTCGTGCAAACAGGCATTTTTTGGGTACAGTCCCGAGCCACATGGAGGCAAGTGAGCGGATCGGCAGGGGATTCGTCTCTCCCGGTATTGGGGGTGAGATCGCGCTGTGTCTAGGAAAGCCATTACACCAAGTCCTTGGCCAAGGCAGGTGAGAATTACTGGTAAGTATTCCGGTAGTTTCTCAGGGTGTTCAGGGCTTTTCTCCGACACGGCTTATGCCGCTATTGGGGGTCTGACGTTACCAGCCCCCTAGGCCCGATATGCGATACTCATAGACGAACGGACCGGACTGTACATATATTGTCACTATTAGGCTCAGTAGGGTTTCAGGATGAGTTCACTCATCGGCTTCCTTTGAGGTCAGTACATGGGCAGCCGTTACGCACTGCTAGTGCCGCTGACGTGTTTATGGTTAAACCCACTGCCAGGGTACTAATGAGTCATTAGAGTCCCCAACAGATAGTTTCCCAAGTTTGGGCGAAACGTTGTAGAGGCTGTATGGTTTTATGGCAGGGTTCGGAAAATGCACGTGCGTTTACGCACGTGTCATATTTCGGGCAGATAATACTGGTGGGCTTTGGTTTAAGCCGGATCCGAGTATTATACTGTGTAGATATAATATCTTTGTCTCAGTTGCATTTGTATTCGGTCGTAATACAAATGCGGGTATGTTTATACTGTTACGGGGTTATCCTGAAATTCGTTTCAAGATCGCTTTTGGAAGTTGCCAGTTTTCTATCACCCGCTTTAACATTCGGTTAAATGCGGATATATCTTTTCTTGAGGTGAGTCATGAGTGTGGATGATTCTAGAAGCTTCTTGAGATGGTGACTAGGATTAGTGATTCATAGTTAGCATTAAATGAGAGATGATGTGTTATGGTGACTCTTAGTTTGCTTTAAATGATTAAGTGAGGTGTATTATTGACTCATCATTCTCATATATTATTTGTGTTCATCCCCCCCACCTCATCAAGTGGCCGGCCAATATATTTGCCCTCTTGATTGATTTTCTCTCTCTCACACACTTTTTGAAATGATATGAATTATTTGCTAAGTTTCCAAGCTTATTTATCATTTACCCGATTCTCAAAGGCAACTTTATTAACCGTTCATCTATGGCTTTGGATGAAGTGAGACAAAGTATTCTACTCATTCTCTACATCAATCTTGGACATGTCGGTTAGCAAACTTCATGTCCGAGTTGCCTCGGCTCAGAGGCGGGAGCCCGTTTAAAGATCCGTAGATGTGGTGCCACCTGGACGAAGAGACCGAAGATCGAGGAGATCGGAGCAGCCGCAATAAAGCGTGGGATGATGGTTAAAGACCGAAGGACTCGGATCGTTCGGTATAACATTTCTACCCACTTTGTAGTTTGTTAGCTTAGTGTTAATGGCAGATCCTGGGATATAGTATACGATATCGCCAGTTATAAAAGTTTTTGTTCCGCATTTGGTGTCTGAAAGACGGTCGGGACGCTACCGTAGACTTACACGTATATGCCATCCGCATTCGCCACTGGGCCCCGTCATCATCCATTAGGTTACTTAATTAACGGCAGAGCTGGGGCTGGACTAGCAGGGGTGCAAAACATATACAACATCTACTAGTATATATATAAATATTTGTAACAATCGTCCCAGGCATGATATAAGCAACATCACAGAATCTCAGCCAAGCAACACAGAGTGGTGGATAATCCTGGAGCCTTGGGTTTCTTTTGAGCCGCAAATATGATCCGACATTCCCTATCGTGTGGATAGCCTGTGCAATGAAAACCTAAATCCCTACGAGTGTAAAAAGTTACCCGCCAATCCCAGAAGCGAGGCAACCCCAATCAACAACGTGAATGGGCCACCCGGCACTTCACAGAATCCGGTAACTTGAGTACCCCTCCGTAGGTCAACCTGTACCCCCTACGAATGCAACGAATACCCCGCCAATTCTAGAGTAAGGTCCCCTCCATCTCAACGCCATGAGATGCGGACCCATTGCCCTCTAGAAACCGGCTATTCGTGTACTCCACCTTGGGGTAATCCTAGTACAGAAAAGAAAATATATGTACAAGGGTGACATCGACCTCAACCCGGTCGTGCCCCAAACAAATAATATACAAATTGGCAGAGACGGCAATCCACATGTCGGACGCTCGCCCTGCAATATCAAATGTACAAATCGAAACTAAACTGTACTACCATTGCACCACTGGCTATCTAGCCACAACTACAACATTACACAGAACATCAACGTGAATGTCATTTTCGCAAACTCGTCTAAAAGAGCATATAACAATTAGACGAGTTGTACCGCTCTAATGACATTCACGGTCGCAGATAGTAATGTATGTACTGAAAAATTTTAAACAGTGTTAAAAATAGCGACTTCGAAATACCCCGAATTGCCCCCAAACAAAAAATAACACAATATCCAAACTGAGCAAAACAAACAATACCATAAACCAAATATTCCAGACACCAGAACACTAAAAAAATTTCGAGACCCAACTCCTTATTGGGACCGGCCAGGCCGGTATTTTTGCCATTCTCGCCGGCCACAATTGTGAATTTGGAGCTCATGTTTTGAGTGTGTTCTAGATACTAAATAAATAGTCTTCTGCAATTGTTTAAATAATTTTTGAAGACTAATTTGAAATCGACGGAAACTGGAAGATTATGGGTATTGTTCGGAGCTGTTTCGGTTTCGGTACTTTAACATCGTCTCAAACAACTAGTAGAGGGATAAAGTGTTGGCTCTGATACCATGTTGGGTTATGCCGGTGCTCTGGCCATAAAACCATGGCCGATCGCGGAACAAAAATTTTACAAACTGGCGCTAGAACAACCCACGAATACGGATCTACCATTAACCCTAAACCTAGCAAGATATATAAAGAGTTTAGATGGTTATACCGAATGATCCTTGTCCTTCGGTCTTTAACCTCTTTCCCAAGCTCCTAGTGGCCACCATGATCAAGTTTGATCTCCGGTCTCCCTCCATCGAAGATGATCCATCTGAGAGTCTATGAATCAAACTCCTACCTCATAACCGAGGTAACTAGGGTACCTAGTTTGCTAAACTAGATAGCCTAGAAGATATAGAGTCTAAAGATGGATTGATTTGTCTCTAAACACCCAAGATTTATTAACACATGAGACATTAAGGGTGGAGGTAGAAGAAGAAGCTTGAGAGATGAGAGTGTAAGCATGAAGTAAAGCAACTCAAGAAAAATGGCTAAGTCTTATGAGCATGAGAAATGAATCATCAAGTAAGGAAATATATCACAACCCCAACAAATATCAAGCATGTCACAATAGTGTTTCATGAGTCACCCTATGAGTCACCCCATGAGTTACCACATGAATCACCAAGTGTGCCACGCTTCATAAATGCCAATGCACACTCATCCCTCTACCCCATTAAATCATTTAACAAAATGATCAAAACTAAAATGAGGTGTTAACTTCTAGAACCTATCTTGTAATAAATTACAAGAATACCCCTCATCCGTATATAAATACCCGCATCTGTAACATTTTGGAAAATTTAGAATATTTAATTATATTTTTATTATAAAAATAATGAAATCGATAAGTTTATGAAAATGATATCGCTTATAAATCTGGGTATCGGAATTATATCCGAAAAATGAAATTATTTTGATAAATATGAAAAAGTGGGTGATATCAAGAAAATGATATTTTAATTATATTATCATGACATTGTATTTGTCATTTAGCCAATGATAGTTAAGTGATAGATTTATCATTTCATATCTTTTATGTTTTATGAATTTGGATTTATGATATGAAGGTTTTACTTATTGTTATATTTTTATCATAGATGGCATAAATCATTATATATTAACCTTCACAAAAACACCACATTTTCACCCTTACTTATAACCTTACACCTCCTCCTTCATAGCTTTACACCTCATTCTTCAAATCCAACACCTCCTCCTTGCATGAATCCCACATGCTTCATCAAGTGACACCACCTTCTTCCTCTCATGCTACCTCCACCTCTCCATCCACACCTCATGCTTTCTCTACAAAGCTCCTCACTTCATTTACACATAACACTTAGAATTTTAGTTGCAATCCCAACTGAAAACAATTCATTCTTCAGCCCAAAACCAAGAAACTCCTAAGTATTCTTAAATCCAAGTGAAAATATCTAAGTCCGTTCATCAACTTGTGCACATCATCAAGCTTGATCTATTACCAATCTTAGATGGTTCAACATACAAATTAAGAGCTGGTGTTCTACTATACACAAATATCCATAGGTATATCTTCCTCTCCTTTCAAATTATTCAGTTCTGTTCAATTCAGTTTTTGTTTGAAATTGGATATTGTATTTTGATAAGTTGAGTCTCTATTTGAATCTGCTCTAGTTTAAATGATAAATAGATTGATCAAACAGTACTTGGTCCTTATAATCTAGACCTAGAATTAACCATAAGAAAACGAACCCCAGTGCTCGGATTTTGGCCGGCGACCATCAAGGAAAATCCGATCTCGCCGAATTTGTAGAGGAATTGGGTGTTTTGGGTTTTTGGGGCATCTCTCTGTAGGTGTTTAGGTATGTTTGGTATTGTTTAAATAAGTTAGTTTTTCAGTGGATTAAATTTGTAAGCTAATATCAGTTTAGGAGTAAAATTATATACACGACACATAGCATGTTTAGCGTTTGTGATAATTTAACTACAGAAAGTGAATCTGGAACTAAGAGAAATAATCACTAGAAAAACTAACAAGACCAAAAGTATAATGAGCAAACTAGAAGATTACATTGAAAACCAGAACCCAAACTCACTATAAAAATCCGGCGACCCACCTTAAAATTTCCGGCGACGCCGGCCAATCCTTAGCTTTTGGTGTTGATTCTCCTTCTGTAGCTTTGAATTGGTATTTTACAAGTCTCTGTATTGTTTGTGTTGTCTAATTAATTACAGAGTAAAAATCTGGGAACATTTTAGAAATGGTTTATCAAATTTCAGATATTTAGGATACGGAGTTTTCGTATTTTGATATTGCAGCTGAACCGTTGGCGTTTATACATTAACGACAGAGTTTTAGTGTCTTTTTTGAGTTAAGTGTACTGTAGATTCTAACCTACGGGCGCTTAACTTGTTGTTTTGGTTTTCGATATGATATTTACATCAATGCGATTTAAATACGAATATAGGTACGATTCGAGGATTCGGAGACGGAGTTGGTGATGTAGCAGCGTGGATTCAGCGAGCTTTTAAGTTGGTGAATAGATTTACATCTACTGGGGAAGTCGGGTGGATGGCGTATAGCACCCCCGCAACCTTATAAGTATTATTATGATATATAGTTAGTTTAGCATTTATTTAAAATATTTATATAGTATCGTATCTAGTGTGTCCTTAAATTTCATACAGTTTCATGCATAGTTATAGATGAGATACAGTGATACAATATGGATATGGTTTGGTGGATTTGTACGAGGGATCATGCCATACTTGTGATGATACAGATACATTGATACGATATGGATATGGCTGGATGGATTTGTACAAGGGATCACGGTAGACTTGAGATGATACAGATATAGCGATATGATGAGATATAATACAAGGATTTATACGTATTGGAAATGATGAAATTTGTATGCCGAATAACAGCCAAATTATCCTTTGACTCGTAGAGTTAGATTAGATTCTATTAGGATGTAATACTTATGTGAGCTATATTCTTTTAAAAACTACGATTCGTTTGTCTTTTAAATAAAATACTATGATGCGTACCAGTTTTTAAAACGGGTATCTATTTTAAATTTAGGGCAGCTTCCTTATTTCAAACTTAACGTTTCGATCATTTCTAAAGAAAATGGTATAGCTCATAGCAAGTAATTACAATAAGTACGTTTAGATTATTTTACATATTTGCATTATATTAGCTATATTATATGTTTCTGTGTTATGCACACTCTCATAGAACACTGCACAAATACCAATGAGTACTATATTGCACAAGCACGTGAATGTATGTTACACTACACCTCATTGGTACTACCATGTCACTGTAGAACCGTGCTGTTATATATGTATTAAAATAAATAGGTTGTTACACCATAGAACACTTGCACAAATACTAATGATTGCCATGTTGCACGAGCACAGACGCGCATGCTACACTACACATCATTAGTTGTACCATGACACAGTAGAATTGAAAAATATGTTTATGTGATATAATTACGTAGTCTTCTTTATTCCTGTTGTAAATTACGAATATTAGTACTATAGATGATGTATTTGATTCTTATGGATTTTCTGGATATTTTACTCCTGATGATATATATCGGTGGTATGAGACATTGTTATATATGTATATATATAATATATCATCAATACAATCGATGCAAGTTTTTTATTCCTCACTTGATATTTTATATGATAAGTGAATGTCCACCATGAGATTTGTGTTTTATGATTTTGATATCCGAACTTAGTCGGGGGTTATACGGTTTCGGATTTGTGTACTATCCAGACTGAGTCGGTGGGGATACGGCTGAATACATGGTGGACCCGGTCGAGATCGAAGTGCAGGATAGCCGCATTCTAGGAGGGGAGCCTGACGAGGTAACTCGATTCCGGAGATACAGATGAGCGCGGCAGATATCCAGAAGATACTGACTGGAGATAGAGACGAGCACGGCAGATATCCAGGGGATACTGACCGGGGTTTGATTGGGCACGACGGATATACAGGGGATACTGATCGTAGCCAGGATATCGGGTGGCGAGCATCTGTTGAGATGGTGTCGACGATATCTGTATTTACGTGTCGATGATAGATACGAGAGATTTCGGATTTCGATGTCGATGCTGGACATCTATATATATATATATATATATATATATATTAATATGATCATTATCATGAGGTACACAGTTAGATATTATTTAGTGGATTCAACCAGGACTGATCTGGAGGACAGTACCTGCATATATTGGTACAAACATTCATATACAAAAAGGAATCCCAACACGAAATATAGATTCATGATTTTTACTTTTATGATATGGAGATATTATACTTGGGATTGCATGATAGTTAGTATTGCACATATGCATATCATGTAGTATATTGGTACCGATTATGATAGGACTATATATATGACCTAAGTATAGTCGTGCATTTCGATTTCTACCTTTAGATGTACTTTTATTCACTGAGTTGGCAACTCATCCCCGTTGTGCCACAGTTTCTTGCAGGTTTTACCGCTTGGATTATCAGCGGCTTGAGCACACATTCTTTTTCGGAAATTGATTGGTAAGTGATTTATTATTGTATCATACTCACTCTTGATTATTTATATATTCTTGTATCTAGTGAAAACTCCATAAACTTAGAAATGGTATATTATGGACTTAGAAGTGAGACTTAGAGTTTATGTGTGGTGATGTCGCACTCTTTAGAGTCGACTTCTGATATAGATTGTTGGTTGCTTCATCGTTTGGACGTGAAGACTAGCTTCCGTTGGGATGCTATTTTATTATATTATATCGAGTTCTTATAAAAATGTAAGGAGGTGATGTCAAGTTTCAAAACGTCATAAATGCTTTTCAACATACTTAGTTCAATCTAGATGTTATTTTAAATTGATTTTATCGGATGATTATTCAAACCCTACCTCCACTATTTTCAAAAATGGTTTAGATTCCGGGGTTCGGCTTACTTGAACCGCGTTGACGTCTTTAGATATCACGTGATTTAAGTGTCGGTCACGTGCCATATTTGGATCATGACAAAGTTGGTATAAGAGCGTTTGGTTAAACCTTTGTTCGAGTTTAAGTTGACTATATGGAGTTTGGGAATACATTTTGTTACCTGGACTTGACCTTATAGGACTTAGACTTGACTTTGGGGGTCTTATACCCGAACTTTCGTTATATAGGATGACCTTTGTTGATGGAGTAGGTACTAAGTAGAGTAACGTACCGTACATATGTTCCGCGGCATATTTACGATATGATACTCCGTCTAAGATACCTTAGGATTTATATCTTGAGATCTTCCTTCTATTCACTCCTTTAATCTATCTTCGTCAGTGCATGTTGATTGTTTCGGTCACCATGTTTATGAGGGCCGAGAAGGCTGCAGTTAGAGATACAGTCAGAGCAGACTTGTCTGGGACTAGGACTGACCGGGGTGAATTTCTGATGATATAGAGACACGTCGTTATTCCTAATTGATCGAGTTCTAATAGTGAAGCGAGTTTCTTCGGGATCCGCACCAGATGGTGGATTCATTGTTAGAGATCAGACAAACTTGAGGCATGATGTTTTCTCCTCTCCGAAGGTTATGGTGTTGTGTGCTGTTCAGGCAGCGGTACCAATCCTTGCTGAGATTATAGAGAAGTTGCTTCCAAAGTTCGTAAAGTTAAAAAAAAATTGACGATGATACCAGTATAGATGGATCAGGAGGATTCATAACCATTCAGGTGTGGAATGGTTAACACTTTTAATCCGTAGTGGCGCTCCGATGTGAGATAGGTAAAATTTGATTGCTTCTTCCGACAGATCTTGATCAGACCAGATGCAAGTCGTTCAAGAAGGAGATCATGCAGTAAGTTTTCATCCGACAGATTGGGACGAGCTTTCGAAGGTGAGATTAGTTAGATTCTTTTACAGAGTATCAGAGATGACGGATTCGTGTTTCCGAGTTGTAAAACTCCGAGGCTGGTCATAACCAAGTATGACTTGCAATTCGCGTGACTGTGCAGATACGCTCTTTAAGTGGTTGATATAAGGGATTTATGGAACAAGAGAGTGGTGCGAAGTTTCTGTGGACAGTTATTCTATACCGTGGATATTGAAGAATTGATGACACGTACAACTACACCTTCAGGAGGAAATAAAAAAGGAATTACAATGCTTATTAAAGGGAAAATTAGGTTAAGAAATGAGTGCTAAGTTCCGAGCAGGTTGGATAAATGATTTTAGCAGGAGGCTTGATGGATTCTCTCCCAGGAGTTTATAATAAATAAGATTGGACTAGGATAGTTGTTAGCACACAAGCAGAGGACAGAGATTTCCGTTATCAAACATGTTACTTTACAAAGGACTGGATTACCGGTCAAGAAGGTGTGATGGGATGTATCCGCAATAAGACGAATGGTGTTGTTGTTCCTCACCGGACGATCTCATAAATAAGCTATGGTATTAGAGTCCACAAGGAGAACCTGAATTCAGAGACATCGAACGTTAAAACGTGGCAGACATCAAGTAGTAATTCTTGCTATGCCAATTCCGGTGGTATAAACACCTTCCGACATTGAAGAGAATATACTTCAATATCCTTTAAGTTCGATTTACGTTTTCATATTCTAAAACATTCATTTTCAAACGTTGGAGAAAGGACAACTCGATGTCCGTGATTTTTGGTATTTTAAGGATTGGAGGATCAATTTATGTTTTGTGCACACCAGGTGCACTTGATAAGATTTCTATGTACAGTAATTTCACTTTGACTTATGCTTTATGCACACCAGGTGCACTTGTTGAGATTTTAGTGCGCGGTGACTGCACTCGATGTGAGTGTTGTGTACACCGGATGCACTATACTGATTTTCCGTGCACATCAGATGCACATGGTTAAGAATTTATATATATATCCTAGGTATACTTGGTTTGATTTCGTGCACACCAGTTGCACATTTTGATTTGTGTACACCCTGATGCACTTGGATTTGATTTTTGTGTGCACCCCGATGCACTTGGTATTATTTTGTATATTTTTAATTCCATGCATGGTGGATACAGTGGATATCATTTCGTGCATACTTGTTGCACTTAGCGCTGTTGTTTTAGTGCACACCGTGAAGTGTGGTTTGAGACTTTCATGCAAACCCATTAGGGTTGATTTTGTCTTCGTGCTTTGCACTTGATAGGATATGTTATAGATTTGATTTATATAAAAGAATTTTTCGCTTGGTCGGGTGCACTGATATTGCACTACGATCATGGCATTGATTGTGTGTATTTAGAATACACAACGGTTTTCGTATTTGGCAAATTTTTGTCATAACTGGAGTAATTCTCATAGCAACCGCTAGAGTTACAGTTATAAGAGATTATATCTTTTGAGTTTTCACGCACACTGTTGCGATATGATGCGTTTTAGCTCGTATAGGATTTTAGAGTCTTGTTATATCGAGCAAATTTCATAATTTAAAGTTAGACCCCGGGAAATTGTTTTGAAATGAGTTGATTGGGTTAAAAAAATGTTTTAAGAAAGAGCTTTAATTTAAATTCGGGGACCGAATTTCTTTAAGGGGGAGAGACTGTAACGTTTTGGAAAATTTAGAATATTTAATTATATTTTTATTATAAAAATAATGAAATCGATAAGTTTATGAAAATGATATCGCTTATAAATTTGGGTATCGGAATTATATCCGAAAAATGAAATTATTTTGATAGATATGAATAAAGAGGGTGATATCAAGAAAATGATATTTTAATTAAATTATCATGACATTGTATTTGTCATTTAGCCAACGATAGTTAAGTGATAGATTTATCATTCATATCTTTTATGTTTTATGAATTTGGATTTATGATATGAAGGTTTTACTTATTGTTATATTTTTCTCATAGATAGCATATATCATTATATGTTAACCTTCACACAAACACCTCATTTTCACCCTTACTTATAACCTTACACCTCCTCCTTCATAGCTTTACACCTCATTCTTCAAATCCAACACCTCCTCCTTGCATGAATCCCTCATGGTTCATCAAGTGACACCACCTTCTTCCTCTCATGCCACCTCCACCTCTTCATTCACACCTCATGCTTTCTCTACAAAGCTCCTCACTTCATTTACACATAACACTTAGAATTTCAGTAGCAATCCTAACTAAAAACAATTCATTCTTCAGCCCAAAACCAAGAAACTCCTAAGTATTCTTAAATCCAAGTGAAAATATCCAAGTCCCTTCATCAACTTGTGCACATCATCAAGCTAGATCTATTACCAATCCTAGATGGTTCAACATACAAATTAAGAGCTAGTGTTCTACTATACACAAATATCCATTGGTATATCTTCCTCTCCTTTCAAATTATTCAGTTCTATTCAATTCAGTTTTTGTTTGAAATTGGATATCGTATTTTGATAAGTTGAGTCTCTGTTTGAATCTGCTCTAGTTTAAATGATAAATAGATTGATCAAACAGTACCTGGACCTTATAATCTAGACCTAGAATTAACCATAAGAAAATGAACCCCAGTGCTCGGATTTTAGCCGTCGACCACCAAGGAAAATCTGATCTCGCCGGATTTGTAGAAGAATTGGGTGTTTTGGGTTTTTGGGGTATCTCTCTGTAGGTATTTAGGTATGTTTGGTATTGTTTAAATAAGTTAGTTTTTCAGTGGGTTAAATCTGTAAGCTAATATCAGTTTAGGAGTAAAATTATGTATACGACACATAGCATGTTTAGTGTTTGTGATAATTTAACTACAGAAAGTGAATCTAGAACTAATAGAAATGATCACTAGAAAACTAACAAGACCAAAAGTATATTGAGCAAACTAGAAGATTACATTGAAAACCAGATCCCAAACTCACCACAAAAATCCGGCGAACCAACTTAAAATTTTCCGCGACGCCGGCCATTCCTTAGCTTTGGTGTTGATTCTCCTTCTGTAGTTTTGAGTTGGTATTTTATAAGTCTCTGTATTGTTTGTGTTGTCTAATTAATTACACAGTAAAAATCTGGGAACGTTTTAGAAATGGTTTATCAAATTTCAGATATTTACGATACGGAGTTTTCGTATTTTGATGTTGCAGCTGAACCGTTGTCGTTTATACGTTAACGACAGAGTTTTGGTGTCATTTTTGAGTTAAGTGTACTGTAGGTTCTAACCTACGGGCGCTTAACTTGTTGTTTTGGTTTTCGATATGATATTTACATCAATGCGATTTAAATACGAATATAGGTACGATTCGAGGATTCGAGACGGAGTTGGCGATGTAGCAGCGTGGATTCAGCAAGTTTTTAAGTTGGTGAGTAGATTTACATCTACTGGGGAAGTCGGGTGGATGGCGTATAGCACCCCCGCAACCTTATAAGTATTATTATGATCTATAGTTAGTTTAGAATTTATTCAAAATATTTATATAGTATCGTATCTAGTGTGTCCTTAAATTTCATACAGTTTCATGCATAGTTATAGATAAGATACAGTGATATGATATGGATATGGTTTGGTAGATTTGTACAAGGGATCGTGCTATACTTGTGATGATACAGATACAGTGATACGATATGGATATGCCTGGATGGATTTGTACGAGGGATCACGCTAGACTTGAGATGATACAGATATAGCGATATGATGAGATATAATACAAGAATTTATACGTATTGAAAATGATGAAATTTGTATGCCGAATAACAGCCAAATTATCCTTTGACTCGTAGAGTTAGATTAGATTCTGTTAGGATGTAATACTTGCGTGAGCTATATTCTTTTAAAACTACGATTCGATTGTCTTTTAAATAAAATACTAGAATGCGTGCCGGTTTCTAAAACTGGTATCTATTTTAAATTTAGGGCAGCTTTCTTATTTCAAACTTAACGTTTCGATCATTTCTAAAGAAAATGGTATAGCTCATAGCAAGTAATTACAATAAGTACGTTTAGATAATTTTACATGTTTACATTATATTAGCTATATTATATGTTTCTACGTTACGCACACTCTGATAGAACACTGCACAAATATCAATGAGTACCATGTTGCATAAGCACGTGAATGTATGTTACACTACACCTCATTGGTACTACCATGTCACTGTAGAACCGTACTGTTATATATATATTAAAATAAATAGGTTGTTACACCGTAGAACACTTGCAAAAATACTAATGATTGCCATATTTCACGAGCACAGATACGCATGCTACACTACACATCATTAGTAGTACCATGATACAGTAGAATTGAAATCTATGTTTATGTGATATAATTGCGTAGTCTTCTTTATTCCTGTTGTAAATTACAAATATTAGTACTATAGATATTGTATTTGATTCTTATAGATTTTCTGGATATTTTACTCCAGATGATATCTATCGGTGGTATGGGACACTGTTATATATGTATATATATAATATATTATCAATACAATCTATGCAAGTTTCTTATTCCTCACTTGATATTTTATATGATAAGTGAATGTCCAACTTGAGATTTGTGTTTTATGATTTTGATATCCGAACCGAGTCGGGGGTTATACGGTTTCGGATTTGTGTACTATCCAGACTGAGTCGGTGGGGATACGGCTGGATACATGGTGGACCCGGTCGAGACCGAGTGGCAGGATCACCGCATTCTAGGCCGGGAGCCTAACGAGGTAACTCGATTCCGGAGATAGAGATGAGCACGGCAGATATCCAGAGGATATTGACCGGAGATAAAGACGAGCACGGCAGATATCCAGGGGATACTGACCAGGGTTCGATTGGGCACGACGAATATCCAGGGGATACTGATCGAAGCCAGAATATCGGGTGGCGATCATCTGTTGAGATGGTGTCGATGATATCTGTATTTACGTGTCAATGATAGACACGAGAGATTTCGGATTTCGATGTCGATGCTGGACATCTATATATATTGATATGATCATTATCATGAGGTACACAGTTAGATATTATTTAGTGAATTCAACCAGGACTGATCTGGAGGACAGTACCTGCATATATTGGTACAAACATTCATATACAAAAAGGAATCCCAACACGAAATATAGATTCATGATTTTTACTTTTATGACATGGAGATATTATACTTGGGATTGCATGATAGTTAGTATTGCACATATGCATATCATGTAGTATATTGGTACCGATTATGATCAGACTATATATATTACCTAGGTATAGTCGTGCATTTCGATTTCTAACTTTAGATGTACTTTTATTCACTGAGTTAGCAACTCATCCCCGTTATGCCACAGTTTCTTGCAGGTTTTACCGCTTGGATTATCAGCGGCTTGGGCACACATTCTTTTTCGGAAATTGATTGGTAAGTAGGTTATTATTGTATCATACTCACTCTTGATTATTTATACATTCTTGTATCTAGTGGAAACTCCATCAACTTAGAAATGGTATATTATGGACTTAGAAGCGAGACTTAGAGTTTATGTGTGGTGATGTCGCACTTTTTAGAGTCGACTTCTGATATAGATTGTTGGTTGCTTCATCGTTTGGACGTGAAGACTAGCTTCCGTTGGGATGCTATTTTATTATATTATATCGGGTTCTTATAAAAATGTAAGGAGGTGATGTCAAGTTTCAAAACATCATAAATGATTTTCAACATACTTAGTTCAATCTAGATGTTATTTTAAATTGATTTTATTGGATGATTATTCAAACCTCGCCTCCACTATTTTCAAAAAGGGTTTAGATTCCGGATTTCAGCTTACTTGAACCGCGTTGACGTCTTTAGATATCACGTGATTTAAGTGCCGGTCATGTGCCATATTTGGGTCGTGACAGCATCCGTATTCCGAAAAATACGATTACAAAGAGACAAAAATAATACAACAATATAATACTAGAATCCGGCTTAAACCAAAGCCACTGGTAAAAACCGTCTGAATCATGATACGTGCACAAGTGTACGTATATGATCGAACCTTGCCGTAAAACCATACGGCCTCTACATCATTTCATCCGAAGCAGGGAAACCCTCTGTGTGGGACTCTAAAGATTCGTCAATACGCTGGCAGTGGGTTTCACCATAAGCACGTCAGCGGCACTAGCTATACGTAACGGCTACCTAGGTACTGAGCGAAAGGAAGGCCGACGAGAGAACTCATACTAACCCCTACTGAGCCTGTCTGTGCAAATCTCCGTACAGTACGGTCTGTTCGTCTAAAGAGTATCGCATATCGAGTTTAGGGGGTGGATAATGTCAGACCCCTAATAACGTGACATTTCGGGTCGGTATGAAGCCCATCACAACCTGAGAAACTACTCATCCAAATTAGTAATTCTCGACTACCTTGATCAAGGATTTCTGGTGATTTCCGCCTGTGCATTAGGCGACATCAATCCCCAATACCGGGAGAGACGAATCCCCGATGATCTGCTCACTACCTCCATGTGGCTCGGGACTGTACCCAACTAAAACCTGTTTGCACGACACCTTTGAGCCGTGGTAGGGTAGTAATCAAAACATAGTGGGAACTCAAACGAGACAAATGATGATCTCAGATCAACGGACTAGTCTGTACACATGTCATCTGGGAACTACTATCTGACAATAGGTATAATAACAACTAGCATATTCTCGGCGAGTCCGTCCAGTGTACTCATAACCCAATGAGCATATGTATACTATCTTAGGTGAACAAACTAACACCAATGGCTTGTGAGACCGGACATCGCCCCTTGTCGGGATCTCGATCAGTATACACTAGTCTACTCTGGAGTATCGATGCTCGGTCTCGATACTCCCACGACTGGGGACATTTAAGGATGTTCTTATAGACCACCCATCTCTTACGTATATGATCGCCATCATAATACTGGTAGTCAAGAAAGAATCCTATGCGCTCTATCAACATGTAATAGTAATCTGTAATACCACCTAAAGCATATACATGATGATAAAGATAAACAAGATAGAATACTATTATTTTGAGTAAGACTGTTCTATCCGTATAGGTCATCCTTCAATCATCGCAATCGCATGCTTGCGATTTAATAATTGACTTGAGGGCACTATAGCCAATAATAAGTGCAGAAAGTAAGTGCAAAAAGAATTAAATAATGAAAACACTACCTTTATTAATGAACTATTGCATACAACTTTTGAAAGTAGAGTACAAGAACCCTAGTTGCTCTTAGATCTCTATATTATTGGAAGTAGATGACTAGCCGATGATCACTCGGATGCGTGGATCGCTTTGGACCTCTTAATCTTTTCGGTGATGATTTCTTGATGTGAAGCTTTCGGTCCCTTATATAGTCATAGAAACTAGAAACCCCAGATTTCATAATTGAGGATATGCAGCTAGAATCCAAACCACAAAATCTCAAATCCTACGGCTACCAATCCGCCGCGGATACCCCCCTTTTGCCGCCCTTCCGCCGCAATATTGTGGAATTAGGATTAGGGATTTTTTGTGGTGTTTTGTATTGATATTTGGAGATCCTATTGATGTCTAGATTCTGAAAATAATGCTCCGAGTCTTTGTCGTTGCTAGATCTTACGATTTGCTTCAATATTTTGGTAGATTTGATTCTGACATTTTGATTTATCCCGGATCTCTTGGATTACAGACCTGAGCTAATCTGCACAGTATCTCAAATCAAAATATTAGTAGTATTTGGTATTTTTGAGATATTATCCTAACCATTTTATATGATATTATATGTTAAGAATATTGATTAGAAATATTTGATATGATATGCATATTTTTATTACCATATTTCATATAAATATTATATGCATGATTTTCCCTCATTATGTTAATTATAATATAGAAACATATGATAATAAACTTTTTACACATAAACCCTCATATGTTCTATAATTACAATAAACACCTTTTAGTACTTAACAATAGTGGGGAAATATTCATTAAAATGTGCAATATTTTTGACTAATCAAATACCCCTAAACTTAATTTTGATCTTCCTGTGCAAACTAGTTATTAAAGAGAAGAAGAAAAGAAAAAAGAAAAACCTAGCATACTTTCGTAGGCAACACAGTTGCACTTAGCACATGAAACAAGCCTTTAAATTTCTAGGTGTCCCTCGAAGGAGGAGTGTTGCCTCCTGAGAGTTTTCAGCGGATTACACCCACAAAATCCCATAATAAAAAAAAGATGATGAAAGTTACATACAGAGATAAAGAACATATAAAAGAAAGAACTTGAAAATAAGAGTTTCAAACTACACTAGCTTTTTAGTAGCCATGAGCCCTATCTGAATAGTCATGAAAAGATATCAGAAATCACATCATCCCTTAATAAAACATCGCCTTTAGTCTTCCTCCCTACTTTTCTTCCAAACATCGATCATATACCCCTACGTGTGTGTAAAATACATCTCTATACTTAGAGAATTCAATTCAAGTTATCATACTCTTATCCATCTTCCTTAGTACTTTTTAGTCGGTGAATGTTTTACAGATTGAATTGCTCACACATTCTTCATGCGACCGTTAATACTTCTTGAGGTACTAACCAACCGATTACCAAATGTACTCACTTATTTAGGCGTAATTAGCGATATCCTAGTCTTGCAACACTTAAGGCTTAGCAGTGACTCCCAAACCAGTTGGTCCAAGGCACTAGGTGATAAGACACTCTCGCTATATTTTTTTTATGCTGCCTTAAGTAATTACAAAATCAGTGTTCATTTTTCTTCACCATTTTTTTCATTTATATTTTGTTTATATATTTATTTTCCTTCATACAAAGGCTTTTAGACAAGAGCATTTCAAGGTATCCTCTACTATCCCAAGTTTCAAGATGTGTGCAAGTGCGTATAGTAGGGTATCAACATTCAGATGTTTGGACTCAAGAATATGAACTATTTTTCAGACTTATTTCTATCTTCAAAGTAGTGATTCACTTCATCTTACTAACCCTTGGAACAGCAATTCATGATTACCTATTACTAGTTTCGTTTTAACACATCTAATTTTCTTGCCTTTCTTAAACTTTTCCTTCTTATCATATGTATTTTTCACTTTCTAACTTTCATTATCAAAAAATAATTTGGTGCTATTATTTAGTATAATGCAAAAATGATGCGTGAATAAGCACAAACCTCTCCCAAACCTATTTGCAGCAGTGTTCTCACTGATGTTATCTCAAAACCTGTAGACTTGAGAGGAAAAGTTAGTAACGGGGATAAGAATTAATGACAGTGAAATCCTCCGCCAGACTTATTTTTGTCTCATAATTTTTTAATTTTTTTTCTTTCAAGAGCCAAAATATTTGTCTTCTCCCAAACTTGAGTGAAACAGTATTAAGCATTTAAAATTATAAGAGGGGGTAAAGTTATTGGTCTATGCAAAGCTTTACAAAGACCAAAAATCAACACCAACCATTCGAATATTTTATCAATGTAACACCATGGTTGGTGGAAGACCATAGATGTGAATAAGTAGGGAGATAGGAGGCGTAATCGAATGGGTTTATGTCTCGGTTGGTAGAAACGAAACGGTGATGGTGCACTACTCGTATTCTCGTTCTTGATAAGAAGAAGAGATGGCGGTTCAACTTCTTTGGGTGGGGGTTGATTCATCAAAACTCTCATGTCTTCTAGGAATGCGAGTTCTTCGGAAAAAATGTCTTCAATACTTTCATCGATATTCCGAATGATAATCTCATCGGAAAGAATGTTATGAAACTCGGATAGCTCGACTAAATCATTCGACAAGTCAAAGAGTTCAGACTTAGGCGTGGACTTGTCGACAGAAGGGTCTTCACGTATATAATAAATAGTAGGATCAAACAATAATGCACAAGTGGCGTTGAGATCAGTATCGTGAAGCTCCTCAAATTCGCAACTGTCGGAAGCTATCTTTTCGACAGAACATATATCAACTATATGAGCATAGGGTTCGGAGGGTTGACTTCTTAGCTTGTAGATGTTAAGCTCAATTGCTATCTTCCCAAAGGATAGGTTCATAGAACCGTTACGACAATTTTTTATAGCATTGGAAATTGTTAGAAAAGGTCGACCAAGAATCACCAGAATTTGGTTCCGTGGGTTTGCTACAGGCTGTGTATCTATGACTATAAAGTCCACAGGGAATATAAATTCCCCGACTTTGATTAACACATGCTCTGGCTCACCCCGAACTTGGTTGATAGATCGATCGTCTATCTGGAGAGTGCAATGCGTAGGTTTCAACTCTCCTATGCCTAATTGCTCATAAAAAGAATACGGAAGCAAGTTAACACTAGCACCTAAATCTAGTAAAGCACGATCGATATTTTTATCCCCGATAGTTATAGATATTGTAGGAAAACCGGGGTCCTTACGTTTTGTAGGCACCAATTGGGTAAGAGAATTGCTCATATTACTCTCTAAGAAAACTTTTTTAGGCACTTGAATTTTTCTTTTCCTAATCCACAAGCCCTTTAAAATTTTCGCATAGGAAGGAGCTTGTTTGATAGCATCTAGGAGAGGAATATTTATGTTAACTTATTTACAAATGTCCACAATCTTCTCCATTTGGGGACTTGATCTGTTGGCCCTTAACCTATTTGGAAAAGGAGTTTTATCAATAAGGGTTGGGTCCAACTTTTGAGGAGAAGTTTGTGGGGATGGAATGGATCCTAAAATTGGATTTAGGATGGCCGTAGATGGTAATTCCTTCAAGGAAATGGGTTGAGGGTTCGAGCCTAGTGGAAAATGAAGAATAGGCTCGGAAGAAGATGTTGGATTAGACGAAGTAGGAATAGAAATAGTAGCCGGGGTTTCATCAATGTCATCAACTTCAACTTGTTTACCAACATTGTTATTGAGCACTTTTCCCGATCTCAATGTGGTTACAACACTCATATTATGATTTTGAAGGATGAGATTCGCATTTTGTGAGTGGCCGGGATTTGGTAGAGGTTGAGATGGAAGTCTCCCTTTCTTTCTCTCTCTCTCTCACTCATAGCGGCATTTAACTGTGCAAGTTGTGCTTCTATCGATTTTATGCTTTCACTGTGGGAAGCAGTGTGTTGCACTAACGTTTGGATAGAAGACGTTAAATTAGCCGTCGTTTGTGTGGATTGTTTAATGAACGTTTCTAAGTTTCGTTTGAGTGCAGAGGTTTTATCGGTACCGGCCGTTGGGAAAGAATTATTATAAGGTGCAAAGTTGTTGGCCAGATTTTAAAGAGATTGCAGTTGAAAGGGATGCTGAATTTGGTGTGGTGGCTATTGCTGTGGAGGAAGCCTTTGATAGTCATTTTGGTTTGGGAACTGATTTTGATTTTGATATTGGTTTTTGTTCCAAGAAAAATTAGGATGATTCCTCCATCCCTGATTATATATGGATGAATAAAGGTCATTTCTAGGTTGTTGTTGAAAAGCAGCATTGGTTTGTTCATGACCTTGAGACGGAGGATTCAAAGGACATTCTTCTGTTAAATATGATGGGTCAAAAAAGCAACCACACACGGTTTTGGAGAGCGTAACTTGGTTTAGGGAGGTTGGCGAGACTTTGTTTTTGATAGCTTCGAGTTTCTTTTGCATCGCGGCCATTTTGGCTTTCACTGTGATGAAAACGTCGAGCTGATGGATACCTGCCCTAGATGAAGATGTTGTTGGTCTAATGCTCTCCCATTGTGAGGATTGTTCAGCAAGATCCTCCAGAAATTGCCAAGCTTCGCCATCGTCTTTTGATATGAAATGGTATTGACAAATGGTTTCAAGCATTTGTTTTGTGGCGGGATTAATACCCTCGTATATAATTCGGCAAAGTTGTCATCTATCAATTCCGTGACGGGGGCATTGTACAAAAAGATCTTTAAACCGTTCAAAGTATTTCCAGAATGGTTCGTTGGAAGTTGGGTAAACTGGTTAATCTCGCTTCGAACATGAGCGGTTTTGTGATTAGGATAAAATTTCTTAAGGAATGCTATAACGAATTCGTCCCATTTGGCGATAGAATATGCGGCAGTGCTAAAAAACCATTTTTCTGCTAGGTCGTACAAGGTAAAAAGAAGAAGACGTAATCGCATAGCATCCATAGAAAGTTGGGTTGTGCTCATCATTGCACATACATTCTCGAATTTGGTTATGAAAACATATGCATCTTCGGATTCAAGCCTATGGAATTTGGGAAACAAGTTGATGAAGTGGGGTTTAATTTTGAAATTACCCCCATTGGCTGGTGGAAGAGAAAGACAAGTAGGAAGGGATCTACGTATGGGGTGACATCTTTCTTGGAAAGAGATGTGTGGTGGATTCTGCGCACCTACGGGTGGTGACAGGGTAGTATTGTTAAAATCTGATGGAGATCTATCCATCTCGGAAAATATGGTGGGTGGAGTGGAAATAGAAGATGAAGAAGTACCGATTTCAGAGTCAATAGAAAAAACGCGGACAAGATGGACACTAGAATCCTGTGTCCAGCCGATCATGCACTACACGGGTTTAGCGCACGTGGCAGTGTGTGTGAAAACGATTTTTAGAAGGTTTGTTTTGAAAAACTGTTGAACGTGATGCTTGACTCAACAAATCACAAAATGCATAATCAATCCCTAGAACTAGGGCCACCTAGGTCAAGTCACTAGACCACTCCTAGACTTCCAAAGGACAAGTCGCAGGATCAATCCTCTACCACCTCTTTATTACTCTTGTGGCCAGGTAAGTGCCAGGTAAGTGGGAGGTATGCGCTATACGAATCACCGAAATAGCGGGCCTAATTAAGTAACCACTTTCCTAGACACCACAAGAGAAATGCGGATAAGCGATAGATTACCCACGACCCTCCTCTTGAGCGCGACGGTCCTTAAACTTGGTGTAGATATTTTTTAATTAATGTAGGGTGAAATTATACTAGTTTTGTGGTTTGTGGGGCCTAGGAAGGGTGATGAAATCCTCACCTAATCTAGATTTGGGTTATTGCCCTTTAATGTCTGGTTAAAATATGCACAAATAAACCGATATCAAAACACGAAAAAAGATTTTTGAGCGGTGATATTTGCAAAGAATCCTGCAGGAAAGATCAGATTATTGGATTTTAGAGGAGAAAGAAAGATATTAGGAAATTACCTGAGAATTTTGGAGGCCCAACTCCACCAAGCCGCCGCAGTTCCGCCGTAAAACCTTCACTTCCGCCGCAGTTCCGCCACCGTTTTGAGGGTTCTTTTGTTAATTTTTCTTCGGTGCCCTCCTCTGCTCCTTTAGGCTACGTTGAAAGTCTCTGAATCTCTGTTTCTTTACTCCAGTTACTCCAGATTCCCTTACAAAACTCGCACAATAATCGTTAAATATACAATATGTGGTTTTGGTTCTCGTTTATAATATATTTGCTGGATTTTATAAGAAATTAACCCGAATAACAAAAAAAAATTATAGCCGTTTCCCCGGCAACGGCGCCATTTGATTGATGTTAAAAAGTTTTCGTTCGTAAAGTAACCGCAATCAAGACGGTTTCGCTAGTAGCTAGCCGTGATGAGTACGGTTCATCCGTAGGGAAACGTGAACTTTTTTCTTGCTTTAGACGAGTTGATAGAAGATGGATGATTGTTTGTCATTACGGATATAAGATTTATAAAGAAGAGGCTCGTAGGGTTCATAGGACTTAGTAGTAATGGATGAATAATTAAAAATGACTCCTTTTATCGTTTAATAGTGTAAAACTAGATCGATAGTGATGAATGAAGATTAAGGTTCTCTTTTAGAAGAAACTAGGGTTTCCCAACTACTAACCCTTGTTCTTGCATTGATCTCTATTCATGTCTAGCCCTTAACAAAACAAGTGTTATACTAATCTAAAATCGCGGTCGTAACTAGAAATAAATTGGTAGCGCGCCCGATAAGGATGTTAACATTTGTTTTGCTAAAGTTTATAGACTTTAAAATGTATAAAAGAAGTTAAATGATTTTATCATCTACTGATCTACCCTATCCTATGAACCATAGCAAGCTAGGAATTACTCGCTCATGATTTGAGATTTAGAAAAAAGGTTGAAGATTGAAAACATGATTAAGATGCAGAAAGTAATTGCAGAAAATAAGTGCAAAAAGAATTATATAATAAAAACACTACCTTTATTTATCAACTATTACATACAACTTTTGAAAGTAGAGTACAAGAACCCTAGTTGCTCTTAGATCTCTATCTTATTGGACGTAGATGACTAGCTGATGATCACTCGGATGTGTGGATCGCTTTGGACCTCTTGATCTCTTCGGTGATGATTTCTTGATATGAAGCTCTCGGTCCTTTATATAGTCATAGAAACTAGAAACCCTAGTTTTCATAATTGAGGATATGCAGCTAGAATCCAAACCACAAAATCTGAAATCCTACGGCTACCAAGCCGCCGTGGATACCCCCCCTTTTGCCGCTTTTCCGCCACAATATTGTGGAATTAGGATTAGGGATTTTTTGTGGTGTTTTGTATTGATATTTGGAGATCCTCTTATTATCTAGATTATGAAAATAATTCTCTTAGTCTTTGTCGTTGCTAGATCTTATGATTTGCTTCAATATTTTGGCAGATTTATTTCTGACATCTTGATTTATCCCGGATCTCTTGGATTCCAGACCCAAGCTAATCTGCACAATATCTCAAATCAAAGTGTTAGTAGTATTTGGTATTTTTGAGATATTATCCTAACCATTTTATATGATATTATATGTTAAGAATATTGATTAGAAATATTTGATATGATATGCATATTTTAATTACCATATTTCATATAAATATTATATGCATATGTTTTCCCTCATTATGTTAATTATAATGTAGAAATATATGATAATAAACTTTTTACACATAAACACTTATATATTCTATAATTACAATAAACACCTTTAGTACTTAACAATAGCGGGGAAAATATTCATTCAAATGTGCAATATTTTAGATTGATCGGGCTTGAAGGCCACGAGGCTGAAGGAGTCTCACCGGGCCTTGACCGAGTCTAACTGTGCTCTTCAGGCCCGGGTCGGCAAAGGTCCACGAGCTTTTCGAAGCCATGAGGAAGCAGTGGGACCTCTGCAAGGAGATGCTCGGGCGGCTCATGAGATGGCGAAGCAGGCCGAGACTAGGGCGGAGAAGGCCGTAGAAGACTACAAGGCGCCAGACCAATTCTACGTCGACCATGCAGACTCCACGGCCGTCAGATGATACAATGTCATCATGCCATCAAGGAGATGGCGCTCGGGTTCGACGACTGAGAGCTCCGCGTGAGTATCCCCTTATGGAGGAAGGGCCCCAACGCGGCGACACCGAGCCGGTAGGCAGGGGCAAAGCTGCTGGCGGAAGTGCCGAGTAGACAGGTGGAGGTGAGGCAGCCAGCAGAGGTGTCGGGCGGACGGACGACAGGGAGGCCTTGACCGAGAATGCCGTTTGAAGCCGTCATTCTTCCTACCCCCTCTTTTGTCTTTGTTTTATTTTTGTAAGCCCTCGGGCATTTTGTGAAGCCAAAGAGCTTATAATACCTTGTATATAATTTGGAACGTCAATAAAGTATTTTTAGCTCGTCTATGATGTGCATGGCCATAATGTTTTCATTCTTGTTTATTTCATAAGTGTGGATAGACCTGTGTCTCTCCTCACCCCGGAGTCAAGGTGACATAGAACGAGCGAACATCAAACAAGAATACCAAGTAGAAATAGACCGGTGTCCCTCCTCACCCCGGAGTTGAGGTGACATAGACCGAGCGAACACTAAATATGAATGCCAAGTAAAAATAGACCTCGGTAAAGCTTAGCGTGTTAGCTTCCTCGGATCCGAGTGGGGTTGGAGTTGCGTCGGTTATTGACTGAATCAGAGCTTTATCTTCTTAGGCCGAGTTAGGAGTTTGTCAACTTCGTGACCGGGTAATAGTCAGCCTACCGAATTTGAAGTGTGGCCTCAGGTTATGCCTTTAAGGCCGAGCTGGAAGTCATCTGGTGGCCTCATAACAAGGGCTTTGGATCCACAACATAGTGGGACAGGAAGTTACCCACTGCGGATGGGCCGAGAGGGAAGCTTCTTAGCCACCTCATGATCAGGACTTTGGATCCACAGCATCGTGGGGGCAGGAAGTTACCTGCTGCGAACGGGCCGAGCAGGAAGCTTCTTGGCCGCCTCATGATGAGGGCTTAGGGATAAGAATCCGTTCATATAGACTGGTCAACGGATGGTTAGATTGTCATGACTCTGGTATTTTGCGCTTCCTTGATTCTTGGCGCTACGTGTTGCATGGCAGGCATCTTGAGATACGTGCGGATCTCCTGAAGATGTCAGTCAATCTTTCCTGATCCGTGTGAAAGGGAGGGAGCCAGTGACCGGATGCCACGTGGCGGTGCCTTATCGGTGAGATGCGATATTCCGTGATTCGTGTCGTGGCGTGAGAAGATCTCGATCGTCGGGGGATTTCTGTTGAAGCTATAAATAGTGGATGTTTGGCCCCTTCTTAAGCACTCTCATTGCTTTGCCTCTAGCCGTCTTCGTCTCCTCCTCTTTTTCTTTGACCATTCTTCATAGTCCGTCATTTCTTGATAGACGGTAATACATACAACATTCGAGATATCGTGACACGCAACGACGTCTACCATTACGACTTTGACAGTTCCGAGGCGACATAAGAGGTCGTGATAGGTCTTTTAGAGCGTCATTACGGACATTTGCTCCCGCACTGATCCTCTCTTCTGCAGGTGCTCATCTATGCGATCTGGAGGTCCTCCCTGGGCCTTTTCAGGGCTTTGTCCCAATAGGTGCTGGAGGAGTCCATCAACAAGATGCGTACGACCAGTGGGTTGGGCATGATCTCAAAGAGCAGGCAGGACCGCTCGATAGATATCCTTCTCCGAGCTTTCCAATAGAGACTGATCATAGCTACATGCACGACGGCGGGAGTCCCCGATGGAACCGTAGCTGCTCGGGTCCACGGGCATTGGCGGAGGGAGCGATGAGATGCCGCCTGGGTTTGGTTGGAAGATCTCTGCTTTGATGTAACACCTTAGGATAAGGGTTAGTGAATAATTATAATTAAATAATGGTTTTTAATAAAAAAAAGTTTACCAAACTGTGTTTTAAATATTTTTCCTAATTTAATGAATATTTTTCCAAAATTTTCCTAGGCTTGCACACACATGTGCATGTAAACTAGGGTTTTTAAATTTAGTAAATACCATAATTATTAACCATGGTGGGTTAATCTTGAGGGTTAAAAGTCTTTTGGGTTTTAAGTGGGTTTATGTAGATAGTAAAATTACTTTAATTTGAATTTGAGGTGGGTGTTGACTTGTGAGAGAGAGGGAGTGGGCATCATGGCTTAGCCCATGCTTGCCATTAATGATGAGAGAGAGAGAGGGTTGACAATTGGAAGCTAATTGTTTCCTCTCATTTCTTTTCTTTGTTTTCTCTCAAAATACTCACACACACACACACACTTACCTCTTCCCCAGCTCCAGAACCTGCACCAAGAAGCAGCAGCAGCAAGCACTCAGCAGCAACAGCAGCAAGCATTGGCAGCAGCAGCAGTGAGCAGTAGCAGCTCCAGCACCAAGTGCAGCCCCTTCTCTTCACTTCTTCACCTTCTTGCAGCTCCCTAGGGTTAAGTATGAGGTATATTTCCTAAACTTATTCCCTAGATTGCTTAGTTAGTGTGGTTTTGCTTCGGTTAGTGGATTTTAGTGCGTTTTAGTACGATATGGGGTATTTAGAGGGAACTTTGTGCTAAGGTGTTGTGTTAGGGTTTCAGTAGCTTGTTAGTGAGTTAGTGAGACCATTGTGACCTAATTTAACCCCTATTACACTAAAATACCACCAGTTTCACTAATTGTTGCATTATGTCGTATTTGTGCAAATGTGAGTTTTCTGGAACTGCTTTTGACTCGGTGATTTCAGAATGAATTTGAGAAGAATGCAGTATAGTGGTGTTGTGCTGATACCCCAGTTTTAACCCGACCCCCATACTGCTACAGTGGGCCGCCGAAATCTTCATTCTGGCCGCAATTTGCGGCCAGATGGGTGGGGTTTTGGGTGATGTTGTTCCTGTAGGTGTCTGCTTTGGTGTAGGGTGTTTTTATATATATAGTTTTGTAAATCTAGCCCTGTGTAGAAATCTGGGACCAAATACCTATTTTGCCGTTTTTCTAAACCTTCGCGACACGCGTGATACGTGGGTTGGTTTGGGTTTCTGCGTATCGCGGCGCGTCGGGGTAGTTTCATGGCGCGTGATCACACGTTTTAGCGTATCGCGCACACGCGTGATTGGTTTGCGACACGAGAGTCTAGTTGGACCGTAATGTCGCGTTTTTGTGAAATGAGCTTATGTGTGATATATGTTATGTGATTCTAGGTTCGCAGGCCAGTGAGACGGACACTGCGAAGAAGGGCAAGCAGGTGGTTGGATACACTTAGCGCGAGACACTGTGAGTAGATTTCACATCTACGGGGATATCGCCCGCATGGCGTTATGCGTCAGGGCTGATAGGACCTTATTGTATATACTGCATATACCATACCCTGGATTGTCATCACATATTGCATTCCCTGCTATATATATATACATTGCTTAGAACTGATAGAACTGCCATGATCATACTGTTATGTATTGTTGTAGCTCATCTATATATGACATGACTTGAATTTCATACTTGATACCTATATCACATTGGATCGTTGCATTGTAGCTCATTTTTCTGTGACATGACTAGATATACATACTTGATGCACATATCACATCACAATTACTTGTATTACTGGTTGAGATTTCTTGTGATTTCTGGATTTGGGAACCGTGGCCCTTTTCAAATAAGTAATCATTTAAAAACCCGGTTCCCTTGATATGATATTTTGGGGCGCCGCCCCATGTTTTCTCGGTGCTAGAGGCATGTACTGAGAGAGGGCTGACCCGGAATGACGGATGCCCGATGTATTGAGAGAGGGATGACCCGGATTGACGGATTCCCGATATATCCTTTGAGAGAGGGCTGACCCGGAATGACGGATGCCCGATGGATTGATATAGGGCTGACCCGGAATGACGGATGCCCGATGTATTGAGAGAGGGATGACCCGGACTGACGGATTCCCGATATATACCTTGTGAGAGGGCTGACCCGGAATGACGGATGCCCGATACAGGATGTTTTACGTGTCGATGCTAGACACGAGTATTTATGATATTTGGGTGCCGATGTTGGGCACTCGGGATTTTCAGGGATATACAGGATATGAGGGCCGATGGAGTACCGGCGTTTGGGATGTTGGGATTTGTGGTGCATACATACATATGTAGTCCACCTTGATACTTCATGTAGATACTATATTCCCATGCTCAGCATTTATTATCACACCTCATCCTGTAGTTATATCACCTGATAGAGGACTTGCATTATTATTACGCATACTGCTTACCCGCATTGATATCATCTGCTGGCATTGGTTAGAGTAGCGTTGTACGTGCATGCTCGCGATTACCTTTATATGTTATCTCTATTCACGAGTTGGCAACTCACCCCCGTTGTGCCACAGTATTTGCAGGTTGCCCTTGGGAGTAGTCACGGCTGGCTGTTACCGCATCTTTTGGCACAGATACCCTTTTTGAGCAGAGATAGCCTTTTGCTGATAGGTGGGTTTTGTACGGTATCTGTTATCTTTCAGTTGTATATTGATGTATCTAGTACTCTCCATCTACTTTTCTGTATTGACTTAGAGACAGTTGTGAGGACGATATGTATGATTTTATATTCTGGTGTCGAGCTCGCATGTGAGCCGACTTTACTTTTGCAGTCTCATCTTTTATGATATTGTCCTTGCTTTACTGTGTATTCTTCGCTACGGCGTCGTATATCTCATTGTGATGCTTCATTTATTTTACTCGTCATTTCTGTTACACCTTGTTTCTACCCGACTGGCAGGGCAAATGTTTTAAAAAGGAAATGTTACCAAAATTATAAAACTTATAACTTTTGAACTTAAAAAGGATTTCTACTAAATAAATGGAAGTTTTTCAGACATGTACGATTGTTTTTACAAAATGTTTTAAAATCACTCTATATTTATTGGTTTTGATTTCTGGGTTCGGCTTACTTAGCCGCGTTACGCCTGTAGACGTTGCGTGGTTAAGTGCCGGTCACGAGTCGAATTCTCGGGTCGTGACATTTGAATACCACGATCAATGCTTTCTAGATCCCCTTCCCCTTTTGCTGTAATAGTTTTTATTTTGCGAGCTCCCAGGCATTTTTGTAAGGCTGAGGAGCCGAGAATACCCCTTATCAATAAAAGTCTTTCTTTTTCTTAAGGAATTTTTCGTCTCCTTTTTTGTTTTGTCCATTAATAAACTTTCCATTGTTCATGAACTCCTTCTTCACCCTGGAGCCGAGGTAAGATTGGCGGAGCGAAGCTTATGTCGGTTGCCTACAGGTGCACCTGGGGTTTCATTCGTCTAAGCAAGAGACTGGCTGGGGGTACCTCCCTTCTCTCAGCTCATGGGCTTGAAAGAAGGCCGTAGAACTTCTGTTTGGTCGAGCGGGGAACTACCTATCATGAACGAAGCCAACGAATAAGGTGATGTCCACCGGTCCTCGGAACCGAGCAGGAATCTACCCGTGTAAGTGCTTCGCTCGAAAAGTAAATTTTATTGACATAAAAAGAGGAATTTTATAATTCGAGAAGGTACAAATTCATCTATAAAATTTTAGTTTTCCAGCATTATATGGCCGTGGAAAATTATGCCTTAATGAGTCCTGGAGACGGTAGGCTCCGCTGGGCAACGCCTCGGTTATGAGGAAGGGACCGTCCTACTTCGGGAAGAACTTTTGCAGCTTTCCTTGATTCCCGAACTCATTTGGTCATAAGAATAAGTCTCCCGTCTTGAATGCTCGGTGTTTGACGTGGGCATTGTAATATCGGGAGGTCTGTTGCCGATATGCAGCCATCTTTATTTAAGCCCGGTCTTTATTCTCCAATAGGACGCCCAAATTGCTTCGAAAGGCCAAGACATTGGCCTCGTCGTCAAAGTGCTTGACTCGATAACTAAGAAAGTCGATTTCTATCCGGACCACTGCCTCCGTGCCGTAACAGAGATTGAACGGGGTTTCCCCCGTGGGTGTCTTCTTTGACGTTCGCAATGCCTACAACACCCATGGCATTTCTTCAACCCATCCGCCCCGTCTTCCTTCCAGGTGGGCAATGAGACCCCAGATGACACCTCGGCTCGCTATCTCGGCTTTCCCATTGCACTAGGGAGTGCGACCGCGGAGAACTTCATCAATATGTGATAGTCACCGCAGAATTCTCTGATTTTGTCGTTTTTAAAGTTGGTTCCATGGTCGGTAATGATGCACCTTGGAATTCCAAATCGGGCAATTACATTGTTCAGCAGGAACTTCACCGTGGAGGCAACATCCGGTTTCCTTATTGGCGTGGCTTCGACCCATTTCGTAAAGTAGTCCACCGAGACAAGGATGCATTTATGGCCACCCATGCCAGCGAGGAGTTAACCAATCATGTCCATCCTCGCTGCACGAATGGCCAAGGAGAACTCGGTGGTGTTAACTCGATGGCTGATAACCGAGGGGAGCTACCGAAGAGTTGACATGTCTTTCATCTTTTGACTATCTTTTTTGCGTCTTGGTGGATAGTTGGCCAGTAATACCCTTGTAGAAGTGTCTTTTGAACTAGGTTGCGGGCATCTTGATGCGCCCCTCCCACCCCTTCGTATATCTCTCGGGGAATGTACTCTACTTCGTTGGAATCGACGCATTTGAGTAAAGGTTGGGTATATAACTTTTTGTACAAGTTCTCCTTGCTCCATATAAAGTGGTGAGCTTTCATGCGGAGTCGGCATGCTTCCTTTCGATCGTCGAAAAGCATTCCGTCCTTAAGGAATTCTACTATGGGTTTTCTCTAATCCGAGATATTCCCCTGAGAAGTGTAAATTCGGTGTATTACTTCCTTATCTCCGACGCTGGGTCACGGTAGGACTTTGAAGAGGATGTCCCTCTTGTGATTGGCCGAATAGGAGGAAGCGAGTTTGCTCAATGCATCCGCCTAGACGTTCATGCTCTGGGGAATATGTTTCACTTGGACTTCGTCGAAATTTCTCCAAAGCCTTTTTACCTCGCTAAGTATTTCATCATCAGGTGTTCCCGGGTTTCGAATCGTCCGGTCACCTGGCTAACGACCAATGCGGAGTCGCTGCAGATTCTAATTCTCTTTAGCCTCACTCTTGAGGTGATTCTAATTCTACGACATTGTTGGAGCTCTTGATGTCAAGCCACAGAGAGTATTCCATCTCAGATTCATCGGGGCCGCGGATGACCAGCCCAGCCTCACTCCTTTCCTCTATGGAGGAACCATCCGCATAGAGTACCTAGTCCGGAATCGGAACTAGCTTTTCTTCGATTGAGTGTTGCAGGTTTGGATCTCGCGCTGACGCTTCCTCTCTATTGGGAATGGTGCACCCAACCACGAAATCGGCAAGGACTTAATCTTTGATGGCTTTCCTCGGTCGATATCGGATGTCAAACTGCGACAACTCCCATCTCCACTTCTCCAAGTGGCCCGACGACTCGGGGGAACTAAGGATGTTCCCTATGGGTCGGTTGGCGAGAACGATGATGGTATGAGCCTGGAAACAATGCCGAAGTTTTAGGGATGTGACGACGAGTGCTAGAAGTATCTTTTCAATGGCTGGGCACCTGGTTTCCGCATTTTTGAAAACATGGCTGACATAGTATACTGGTCTTTGTATCCCCTCGGATTCTCTGATGAGCACGGAGCTGGCGGTCTGGTTGGATACAGCTAGGTACAGCAGCAGCTCGTCTCCTACAGCTGATTGGGTGAGAAGCGGTGGCGTCGCAAGATGTGTCTTGAGCTGCTCGAAGGCTTTCCGACATTCTTCGGATCACTCGAACCCAGGGATTTTTCTCAAGGATTTGAAGAAAGGCATGCACTTTTCACCAGAATTGAACATGAACTGACTCAAAGCGGTCACCCTGCCCATGAGTCGCATGATTTCAACGTTGCTTTTGGGCGTCACCATGTCAATGATGGCCCTTACCTTCTCTGGGTTTGCCTCGATTCCTCGATGTGTGACCATGAATCCGAGAATCTTTCCGTGCATGACGCCGGAAGCACACTTGGATGGATTCAGCTTCATTTTGTAATTTCGCAGGACCTCAAAGGTCTCGCCTAGATCCGTGGTATGACCGGCTGACAGGGTGGATTTCACGAGCATGTCATCGACGTAGACTTCCATATTTCTCCCGATTTGTGGCTTTAACAGCATTTTGACCAGTCGCTGGTATGTTGCCCCAGTGTTTTTGAGGCCAAAGGGCATTACCTTATAGCAGTAGACTCCTCGATCGGTGGTAAAGACGGTGAGCTCATCGTCGGTTGGGTTCATCCAGATTTGATTATAACCGGAAGGTATTTATGAAGCTCAGCAGCTCGTAACCGGTCGAGCTATCAACTAACTGGTCTATCCACGGAAGTGGGTAGTTGTCTTTAGGGCAGGCCTTGTTCAGGTCGGTAAAATTGACGCACATGTGCCACTTACCGTTTAATTTCTTGACCATGACTACGTTGGCTAGCCAAGCCAAATAGTCCAGGTTCCTGATGAAGCTAGCCGCGAGTATTCGGTCCACTTCCTCCTCGATCGCCTTCTGTTTGACAGGCGCAAAACTTCTTTTCTTTTGTTGGACCAGCCGGGCCTTTGAGTCAACACTAAGCTTGTGGGAGATCACCTTGGGGTCAATTCCCGGCATGTCTACGGGAGTCTAAGAAAACACGTCAGAGTTGCTTCAGAGGAACTGGATAAGGTTGTTTCGAGTTTTCTCGGTCAAGCGGGAGCCGATCTGGACAGTTCAGCTGTTGTCTCCCTTCTTGAGTGGAATCTCAGACAAGGCCTCAACTAGAGAACCCTGAATCTCTTTTTTGTCATCACATGTATCCAGAGATTCCCGAGGATCGCACGGCCCTTCGAAAACATCAACTTCTTTATCCTCGAGAAGCGTCGAGGCGAGACAGACCCTGGCAGTTTGCTGATCTCCGTAGGCCCGACCTATTCCCCCATCGCCCAGATGGAACTTGAGAGCGAGGTGGTAGGTCAAGATCTGAGCCTGGAGGGCGTTTAAAGTGGGGTGACCCAAAAGGATGTTATAAGACGAAGGAACCCGGGCAACGAGGAAACTCATCAATATGGTTCGTGTTCGTCCGGCCTCCTCGATGATAAAAGGGAGAGTGATTGTTCCCTCTGCTCAAACGGAGTAGTTTGTAAACCCGGAGAGGATGTGCGAGATCGGTTGGAGATCGTACGGGTTAATCCTATACGCTGGAAATAGTCATAGAATAGGATGTCCGCCGAGCTCCCCGAATCAACTAGGATTCTCCGGGTGGAGGCCGGTCTATTTGCTCCCGATCTGCTTGATGTTTGTCTTGTAGGTACTTTGCTAGGTGACTGAAGTGGATCAGCTCCTCAATATAATCACGGAGTCGTTTGCAGTTCTCGGTCGGGTGCTCCTGCGACCGATGAAAGGCGCAATATGGGCCGCGGAGTCGCTTACCCAGCTTTTGTATCATTGGCGGGAGTTTGAAGAATCTCTCATGTTTTGTCTCTTCTAGCAGCTCTATCTGAGAGACCTTCAAAGGGGTGTACTCGTGAAACCTTGGGGAACACGGTTTCAGACGATCGGTCTTTTTCTTTTCCTTCCGGTCCCCACAGGGTAGGTTGGCATTCACTTCAGACTCGAATTGAATATCTCGCTCGGTCCAGAATTTTATCTCGGCCATGGTTTTAGGTTGCGCTAATGCAAAAGAGCGGAGCCACTATTTGTTCCTAAGACCTGATCTCAAGGCGGTGATGACCGTTTCATCATGGTTTTTGGGCACTTTCAGAAGGGCATTATAGAACCGGGTGATGTAACGTTTGAAAGATTCTCGGTCCTTGCTCTTGATGGTGAACAGGTAGTCGATCAACCTTTTTTGTCATCGGTTACCGACGAAATGAACGAGGAACTGAGTAGCCAACTTGTCAAAGGTCGAGATTGAACGTGGTGTAAAGTCGCGGAACCAATCTCGTCCAGCCTGGATAAGGGTGGTGGGAAAGGCTTGGCACTGAGCCGTGTCTAAGTTGTCATGGAAGCTCATGCCCGCTGTGCACGCGTCTAGGTGGTCCTTTAGGTTGGACTTCCTATCAAAGAGGGTCACCATAGGCGGCTTGTTTCGAGATGAGACACGCTCACGTAATAACTGCTCTGTGAAGGGTCTCGTAAGAGATTCCGCGGAGTATTTTGCCGACCCTATGGGAGAGCTGGTGGCGAGCCGCATGTCCTCAATCTTCTTCTCAAGGACCTCGATTCGCTGTTGGTATCCCGAGGATTCTCTATATTCGGAGTGCCTACTATCTCTGCTCCGGGCTTGCGCAATGGAGCGGTTTCGGCTTCATTCTATCATGTTCCTTACACCTTTCGTGGTTGGATCCGACGTTCGCCGTGTGCATGGTCTCATTGAGTGTGGTGATGTCGGTCTTGCCTGGAATTAGGTGACCTGACCGACATCTTTTCAGGGGCCTAGAGAGCGCGGCGAGCATTGAGGTGGTAGTCTGGTCACTGCTGAGATCTCGGTGTCAAACTGTCTGGCGCCCAACGAGTTATGGAATCATTCCTCGTGTGGGGGTCGTGATTGCCGTATTGGTACGCCGGTGTTCCACAACATTGAGATGGGTGTGAGTGAGGTCGAAGGCCTGAATGCACCCCTCCGTCGCTCCACACGCGCCATCGTTTTGGGGAGTGGGGACGGCGATTTGGCCGGCATGGCTGGCCGTTTGAACACGAGCGAGCGTGTCTACCATCGCCGTGAGCTTGTTGATCCGCTCAGATAAGACGTCGGTGATGTTGGGATATGGAGTAGAACCACCTCCATCTCCGTAGTGGAGGACGGGGCGGCTCGTGCTGAGATCGTTAAGATTATAGTTGGCAATCGAATCGAAAATAGAAGATCAACTTTCTTAGATGGGAATGTTGTTCCCACAGACGGCGCCAACTGATGGAGGTCGGAATCTCCCTTAGATGTTGTCCTCCATCGATCTTGTTGCCAGCGGAGCTGAACGATTGAGATTTGAGATGAGAGTTGAGCGTGTGGATCTCCATGAGTTGTTGTTGACGCCGAGCTACCTGTAAGGGAAGTCTCGGAGTAGGAAACTACCGTAGGACCCTCCGATGATTAAGTAAGTACCGAGGAATAATGAGGCAGAGTAGTGGTGTATTCGATTGAGTTCGAGTTACCTGAGTCGTCTGGAAGAGGGGGTTTATATAGCGGTCGAATGGAGCGAACCGATGTTGGATTCTCGCCGTCCGTTATGCCCACGCCTCACGTTCGCATTGATTGCGGGGTACATCCATTAATAGCGGGATACACCTATTAATGGAGAGACACATCAGCGTGGGATGCGGGACGTGGAGCGGCGGAGATCTCGTTTTGGCGAGATTCACAGAGCCGTTATGGGGGGCTTGGGCTCCGTGCTCTCGGTTGAACAGGGAAGCCGAGAAAGCTCAGCTCGATGGATAGCTCGGAGGCGAGCAAGGGGGTTGAGAAAGCTCAGCTCTGTAACAGCTCGAAGACGAGCAAGGAGACTGAAGAAGCTCGGCTGTAGGATTGCTCGTAGGCGAGCTATTGGCTGGTTGCTAGGCGAATTGGGAAGGTACTTCTGGGAGGTCTCCAGAAGTTTGGATGCAACCTCGGAGACGAGGTGCCGAGGAATTTTCTCAATGCATCGTACTTATTCCAGCTCTGTAACCCCTAGGAATCTAGCGGCCTTAAACGGTTGACAGGTCATCCACTACGTGTCGCGATCTGAGGAATTTCCACTTACGAGTATCATTATTAGCCCCCTACTCTCATTCCAACCTATTTATGGGTCGGATCAAGAGTGGTCTGCTCGATTTTCTCCGTTCAGCTTGGTGCCGAAGAATCTTTACTGTGGATTGTCTGGGAACGATGTGGCGTTTAGCGGCCATATTTCTTTGATCTCCGGATCCACGCAGTGATTCACGGTACGCCTAGATTTCTGTGTGTATCCTTGATGATGTCAGCAGATCAGCGAAATGATTGCGCCATAAAGGAGACGTCGCTTTGCTTGCTCGAGCAGTTGATCTTCATGCCACGTTGCCACCATTGGTTAACGGGCCTGTTTAATAAGATTTAGCAAACAAAAATGTTAAATGAGTGGAGAAAGAGTATCCTTGTACCCCTCTATAAGAATAAAGGTGATATTCAAAGTTGCTCAAACTGCTGTTGAATAAAACTCATGTATCATACTATGAAGTTTTAGTAGAGGGTGATTGAACACAGGATAAAGAAGAATGTTAAAATAACAGATCACCAGTTTGTGTTCATTCCTGGACGATCGACAACAGAGGATATTCATTTGCTTCGTTAACTTATCGAATGTTTTCAAGAGAGGAGAAGAGATTTGCATATGGTTTTTATTGACTTAGAGAAACCTTACGATAAGGTACTTAAAGATATATTATGGCGAACAATGATGAAGAAGGGAGTCTCAATCAGGTACATTGACATAATCAAAGACATGGATGATGGAGTTGTGGTAGATATAAGAACTTGCGGCGGCCTAACGAGAGATTTTCCGATCATAATTGACTTGCATCAAGGATTCTTATTAGGTCCATTCTTATTTGCCATAGTGATGGATGGGTTTACTGGAACTATCCAAGATGATATACCTCGGTGTATGTTATTCACTGATGATATTATTCCGATAAATGAAATGAAAGTAGTGGTTAATGCCAAATTGGAGTTGTGGAGGTGAATGTTAGAATTTAGAGGATTTAGATTGAGTAGGTCCATGACAATATATATGCAATGCAAATTTAGTAAACATAGAAGTTGAGATCACAGTGGTATAACATTGGATAAGCAAGAGATATCACCGAGCGAACAGTTTAGATATCTAGGTTCCATCATCTAAAGGGATGGGAAGATCGATAGCGATATCAACCAGATGATTCAGGATGGCTAGTAGAAATGGAGGAGTGCAACGAGGATTTTGTGCGATCGTGACTTTCTGTTAAGCTTGAAAGGGAAGTTTTATCGAAGCGCTATTTGGCATGCCTTGTTATATGGTACGGAATGCTGGGCTCCTAAAAAACATCATGCATAGAAGATGCATGTAACGGAGATGCGCGTGATTCGTTGGATATATGGTAACACTAGAAAGGATAAGGTGCGAAATGAGTATATTCGTGCAAAGGTTGGTGTAGCACCCGTAGAGGAGAAGATGCGAGAAAATCATCTTAGATGGTTGGTCACATGCGACACAAATCTATGGAAGCACTGGTTCGACGAATGGATATTCCCGATTTAGACCAAGTCAAAAGAGAGAAAGGGAGTCCGAAGAAAACGTGGATGGAGGCGATACGAAAAGATATGGATGCCAAAGGTCTTAATGAAATTATATTGTTCGATAGGAGTGAGTGGAGGTGGAGGATTCATGTGCTTGACCCGGTGTGATCCTCATGTTGGTTCATGTAGCCTACCCCATATGCTTGGGATCAAAAGCTTAGTTGTTGTATTAACATGAAATGAATCTTATTCCTCTCCCTCACCAACCTTTAGGATCCAACCAACTGGGCCTAGCTTAGTAGTTAGTATAACCTTCCTATTTAAAGTGAGAGGTTATAGGTTTGATTTCTGAAGGTGTCCTAAAAATAACCTTTGGGATCCAGGTAGCTGCTAAAGATCTCAAAGCTTGGATGCCAAGCAATACAACTCGAAGGGAGGGCTCCACTTTCTACTATAAAATACAAATTTACATCACCCCTCCCCTTGCCTTTCATCTCATTCAAGCACATACTGCTACTACAAAGAAGAGTTGCCCTTACGGTTCTAATTGTAGGGGCAAAATTTTTATCCATAAGGGCAGAAGGTGTAGGGACAAGTATATATCCATACGAATGAAAATTTGCCCTTACGGTTTAACCCGTAGGGACAGTTTTTATTTTTAATTTAAATTATTTTTAAAATTTTTATTTTCCCTTACGGTTGTGACAGCAGAGGCAAGCAAAAAAAAATTTTCAAAATTTTTTTATTTTAATTTTTTTTTTACTTGCACCTACGGTTGTAACCGCATGGGTAAGTATATGCCCCTACGGATACATCCGTAGGAGCAAAATATCAAGTTTTTCTGATATTTTACCCTTACGGTTGTATCCGTAAGGGCATATAGTTTCCTCACAACAGTAGGCGCAAGCAAAAAAATTTTTTTAATTTTTTTCTTCGTTTTTCTGTCGACCTGTACAGGATAATATATGCAGCACATACAAATACAGAAATATTTATCCAAAACATCCCACGCATAATATATATAAAACAAAATACAAAATCAGGATAAAAAATCAAGACATACAACAAACAATATCCAAGTTATACAATACATATCAATAAAGTACATACATCGCATAAAAATCAAAAAATGTAAATACATCGCTACTGGCTCAGTCTAAATGCTCCATCTCTAAGTATCTAAGAAATCCTGTGCATCTGCTCTTCGCTGCAGCCTCGGGTCGACAAAATCTGAAGTAATGGATTGTCAGAAGTAGGAGTGGCCAGCGGAGCCGAAGCAGTGGCCTCCGGAGCCGAAGGAGTGGCATGTGCAGCCGCATACGAAATAGTGACTTGCAGAGCCGCAGCCGAAACAGTGGCATGCCTAATCTGTAAAACATTTAAGTTTGTGTAATTTAGGGTTTGGGGTTAGGGTTTGGACTTGTTTGTATGTGTGTGTCTTTGTGTATGAGTGTGTGTATGCATCTGTGTTTGCGCACGCGCGGACGGATAGACACAAGCATACACACACAGAGACAGAGACACACACACACACACAGCCCCCCTCTTAACTATTGTTGTTTTTCACTAAAATACCTTAAAAATTTAACTAAACGATTCATATTCTTAAATTAACTAATCACTATAAATTTCACTAAAATACCCTTAACTATTGTTGTTCTTCAATAAACTGTCATTAAATTTTTTAATAAAAACCCTATTTGATCAATTTTACTTATTTAGACTAAATTACCCTTAACTAATGTTGCTTTTCCACTAAAATACCCTTAACTATTATTACTTTTCACTACACTACTTACCGAATCTGGAAAATTTTCAAGTTTGTATAATTTAGGGTTTGGGGTTAAGGTTGAATTTAGACAAGAGTTTAATATAGAGAAGAATGATGATGAATTAAGATTTGGCATTGTTTGTGTGTGTGTGTGTGTGTGTTCCACTAACTCCTGAAAAGCCTCAAATTTTGCGGTCAGCATGTCCAATCGATGCTCCAGATGTCGCTCAGGTGGGGTTGCATAATTTAGTTTCATTTTATGATTCGCTTAGGTGTAGGGTTTTTACTGTGTATATGCTTTGTGTGTGTGCTGTGTGTATTGTGTGTGCGTGTTGTATGTGTATCCTTTCATTAATTTTTGTTTTTGTATGACGGCTAGACATTTTATTCATCGAAGAGTTCTATATGGAATCAGTTGAAACAATCGCAGATAACAGATTCGGTTATCCATAACCACAACGAACAAGCGAACTCTTTCCTCTTAATTAAATTCAATAGTTAGCCTCACCATCCATTCGCAATCGTTCTCCCGATAACATTTCAAACCCTGAATATATAATAAGGCTTAAAACTCTTGATATAGTTATCAAACATACCCTGATATGAAACTAAAAAGGGCTTAAAATATGTATCCCCAAAGAATCTTAAGCAAAATTTATGTCCATAAACACAACGAACAAGTGAACTCTTTCCTTCTAATTGAATCCAATAGTTTGCCTCACCATCCATCTGCGAAACAAAATTTATGTCCATAACCACAACGAACAAGTGAACTCTTTCTTCCTAATTGAATCCAATAGTTAGCCTCACCATCCATTCTCAACCATTTTCCCAATAACATTTCAAACCTTGAAAATATAATATGGCCTAAAACTCTTGATTTGATACAGCTATCAAACATGCCCTAACCATATGGAAACTAAAAAAGCTTAAAATATGTATCCCCAAATAATCCTAAGCAAAATTTCTGCATAAAAAGAAGTTAAACTACTCAAATTAAGATAAAAATGACGCGAAACATATATTTGCATCCCTGAAGTATAGCAGCAACAGTAAAAACCGAAAGTAATATAGTACCTCAATGAGTGTGAAGAACATATAAAGGTTGCTAATGTGCAGTTTGTTAAAGTTAAAGGTAGGCTTACCTTTAATAGACCTAGTTCTAGAATAAAACCCATTATCATCGGAACTGCAGTAAAAATACCGATCTGGATAAGGAACTGAGCATTCAAAGAAGCATCTAAAGCAGTGTTTTCTAAGATCTTAGCCTCCCGTGAAATTGCAGAGTCAAGTCCAGAAAATGCCTATTTGTTTCCAATTAATTGAATTTAGAACATTCAAATATACAAATGAAATTGTAAATTTTAAGTATTAGAATGTGTGAGTAAGAGGATGGGCTTCAACAATACCAGTTCATTTATTGTTCATATGTACCGATACGCTAAATTTCTACTTACAAAACTAATTGTACAGAAGTGTGGCACTTGTGTATGAACTTACCAGGTAGATCCTTTCATATAAGAATATGTACATTGCAAGAACAGTCATCTGAATCAATTAAGAACTTCAGTTAACAAATAGTTTAACTTTGAAATCAAAGCTGATATAGCAAAATCAAGTAAAGAAAGAAATGCAGACCATTGTGCACATATAAAAGCCAACAACAGCGAAGAAGAACCATAAAATCCTAAAGAATCATGGTCAGGGTTTCTTCATTCAAGATCTTTAACAAAAGAAATTTGATTGCAGAAAATATATTATGTACTATGTCATATCATAGACTGCTAAAGCGCAGGAGATAGAATTAAAAAAACCGGGTTGACAACTTTAGCACACATAAAAATGAAGACAACCAAATATAAACATTCTAAATTATATAAACAATTCAATTTAAAAACTTAAGCAGTGTAAATAGAGAATGTGATTTTATGCAAACATAAAAAACGACAAGAGAGAATTCATAATTTAGTTGTGGGAGAAATCTAGCAAGGGGCAAAAGCTTGGCAGGATCAATGTAAAATTTATCAACAGGAGCATATGAGGTTGCAATAATACCTTCCATCATCTTAATTTAGAAATACTAAAATAGAAAACAACGAAAAACAATACAATTAACATACTATGACTTCATCTCAAAATTATGATTTCACGTAATTCATTGAAGTTATGATTTCAAGTTAATTGAAAGCTAAAGATGCTAAATTTAACTAGTACCAAGTAAACATAGAATATTTATTGTGGACAAGGATCATAATATAACCATCCGCACCTTTTCCCTTCTTTACAATATGAAAATAGACAATTGACCATACGAATATATATTAAAACTTATGAAGAAAATTAAGAAAAAAACCCAGCTGAACTTGAAATTCGAAAAAATTTAGGCAAGTATAAAGCTTCCATTAATAGGCCAAAAGATCTCATCAACTATCCCTGATGATGCTCGGGATTGGCGATCTCCAAGATCAGGATACGTGGCAGATGACGTGTCCCAGAGCTCAGAAGAAAGGGCCGTAGAGGCCGACCAGGCCACCCCTATACCCGACCTGCAAGCACAAGCCGGCTCACCTCAGAGACCCCTGGAAATTGGCCTCCTCGGCCTCTCAGCTCGCCCCAAGCTTCCGCAGGACCAAGATTCCTTGGCCCTCTCACTCTTCCCTGAGCTCCCCAGCCAAGGCCATCTTCCTCGGTTCTCCGACCGATCGACTCCACCACTCACAGGCGTAACCGCCGCTCCGCAAATCTCGCCATGCACAGATTCTCTGCCAGCAACATCCCACGTTCCACGCCATCACGATCCCTATTATTGGGCGATCCGCTCTTTACGCAGGCGTGACGTCGGGAGCGTAACTGCCGGTGAGATTCTCGCGTCTGCTGCTGCGTGCTACCGCCTCTATATAAACCCCCATCACGGAGGGGTCAAGTAAGCCATTTTTTACTCCACTTAGCCGTTACTCTGCTCGGATCTCATGCTAACTTGATCGTCGGAGGGTCCTCGGTGGTACCAAACCACCCTGGGACTTTTTTGCAGGTACTCGGCGCTAAACTCCTCAAAACCATCAATCCCCTAAAAACCCATTGAGACCTACACGCAACAGGAGATCGCCTCCAAAATCCACCGGGAGATCGACGGAAGACAACATCTGAGGGAGACCCGAAAAGGACCTCCATCAGTTGGCACCGTCTGTGGGAAATGAAACTCCACAAAAAACAAAGTTGGCATTCCGATCTCCATCCACATGGCAAGCGACCGCCCTGAAGATCCAGGTACCAACCGCCGCCTCCCCCTCACCGGAGGTGCAGATGAACCTCCCTCGGAGGCCATCATCAACGCCCTCGCCAGCCGAATAAATAGGCTACAGTCCCTCATGGAGGCGCTCGTCCACGTCCAAACGATCGGGCCAGGGCCCCAGATCGCCGCTCCTCCGCCTCCAGAAGGCTCACCCCTCGTCGGCACGGCTGACCACCGGCAGGTTATGACCCCCACCTGCCGAATCCTCGGGGTACCACGGCCGACTCGACGCCCTCGAAAAGAAGATCGAGGGCATGCGCCGGGAAGGTCACCTCTCGGGCGACGGGGCTAAGTACGCCGCAGACTCGCTCACCAAGCCGTTTACCGAGGGGCTTCTCGCTGTCCACGTCTCCTCGCGCAACAAGCCCCCGAAGGTCTCTCTATTCGACGGGAAAACCGACCCGAAAGACTACTTGGATGCTTTCACCGCGGGGATGAGCTTCCAGGACCATTCCGATGCCGCCCAATGCAGGGCCTTCCCAGCCACCCTCATCCGCTCTGGTCGGGACTGGTTCCGAGGACTCGAGCCTTGCTCCATCTCAACCTTTGACAAGCTGGCTAATCAGTTCCTCGGCCACTTCGTTGGGAACCATCGGCAGAAGTGCACAGTCGACTACCTCTTCACAATTAAGAGCGGGGACAGGAGACGTTCAAGGTTTACATCACCCGCTTCTACAACGCCCTCCTCGAGGTCCCCGAGCACCAAGACGAGACCGTCATCATGGCGCTCAGATCTGGTTTTAGGCACAAGGAGTGGTTGAGCTCCTTTGCGTTGGCACAGCCTAAGACCATGGCCGAGGTCAAGGCGTGGACCGAGCGTGAGGTTCAGCTGGAGTCCAAGGTGAACGCGAACCTCCCCCGAGCAGAACGGTCCGACCAGAAGAAGAGGGCTCAGGAAGAGAGGCTGGAGCGTCAGCAGCCCTATCACCCGAAGTTCCTGGAGTACACCCCGCTCAACGTCTCCCTCGCAGTGTTACTAGAGGAGGCCCAGGGTGAAGGGTTCTTCAAGTTCCCTCCAATCCCACGCCAGGCCTCGAAGTGAACCCGGGGCCCTTACTGCGCCTTCCGCCGGACGTTAGGCCATGCCACGGAGGATTGTAAGCAACTCTGGGACTACATCGAGGAGCTCATCCGATCGGGGCACCTCGCCGCCTACTTGAGGGACAAACAGAAGGCCGACCGCGAGCAGGAGCAATGTCCTCCTCCCGCCGAGTTGACCATCGGCCAGATCATGCTCGTTTCGGCAAATGACCAGTCCGGCGCTCAGGGAGCCCCGTACCCGGTGCCGAGCATGGAGACCAACAAGCCTCCGAGGAGCTCGGGCCGCGCTAACAGGGTCATCTATTAACATGTACTTTTCTTTTAAGGCAATGTAAACTCTTCCTAGGGTCCGTTGTTAATTTAATAAAGATCAATGGAACATTGCGAAAAAGAAAGAAAGGTCCCATTTATTTAAAAGGTATTGTGGGCTCCTCAGCCATACATACAAAAGAAAAAGAAAATTACAGAAGTGGGGGAAGGGGGTGCAGAGAGCACTGCTCATGGTACTCGGTAAAAATCTCCGCCAGTCGAGGCCTCGCGAGATCCAACCTCAGCCCTCCATTCCCCCGTGCGCGTTGACCCCGAGCCTCAGTTCGTAGCACTCACGGACGAGTGCCTCTAAGCGAGCCAGCCGATTCGCGGAGATCAGGACGAAGTGCCTCAGAGACCGCATATTACCCACGGCCTCGTCATAGAGCTAATCGAACAAGGGGTTGTAAAGCCCCAGCGACGCCCTCCAGATAGAGTATATCAGCAGCTGCAGCAGGGAGGAGCTTCGGGGGAGCAGCCGGCCGAAGTGGTCTTCGATACTCCTATAGACCAACTGCACCGTGTCCTCGGTGCAGTTCTAGTCGTAGAGGTATACGTCTTCGAAGTAGACGATTTCGGGGATGGTAAAGGGGAAGTCCTGCATTCTCGACGATCTGTTTACGAAGAAAGGAAGGACCAGTGCTCCTTCAGCCTTATAAAGCCTACTGCGCCCCAACGGAACTCAACGGTCGCCCGCTCTCGCCCAAGAAGTCGCTGCCACGCGGCGATCATTGAGCCTTCTCTGGCAGAATCAGAGCGACGCGACCCGGGCACTTCGCCTCCTCCCACATTCAATGCGCATGCTACGCGCATGCCCGCCGCGACCGTTCCTATTCCCCATAACTGCAACTGATGGTCGGGCAAAACCACATGAAGATTCAGCCGAGCAGCTACCCTGCCCGGTTATCCTTAGCCGGCCTCCTAAGGCCCCTCCAACGCTAAGGATCAAAGTCCTCCGTAGAGGCAGCCGAGCGGCTCCCCTGCTCGGCTATCCCTGGCCGGTAGCTTCCCTACTCGCAACGCCAGGGATCAAAGCCCTCGCAAAGAGGCAACCGCGCAGCTTCACTGCCCGGTTATCCTTAGCAGGCCTCATACAACCCCTCCAACGCTAAGGATCAAAGTTCTCCGTAGAGGCAGCCGAGCGGCTCCCCTGCTCAGCTATCCCTGGCTGGTAGCTTCCCTACTCGCAACGCTAGGGATCAAAGCCCTCGCCAAGAGGCAACTGCGCAGCTTCACTGCCCGGTTATCCTTAGCAGGCCTCATGCGGCCCCTCCAACGCTAAGGATCAAAGTCCTCCGTAGAGACAGCCAAGCGGCTCCCCTGCTCGGCTATCCCTGGCCGGTAGCTTCCCTACTCGCAACACCAGGGATCAAAGCTCTCGCCAAGAGGCAATCGCACAGCTTCACTGCACGGTTATCCTTAGCAGGCCTCATACTACCGCTCCAACGCTAAGGATCAAAGCCCTCCTTAGAGGCAGCTCAGCAGCTACCCTGCTCGGCTATCCCCGGCTGGTAACTTCCTACCACGACCGACAGGGATCAAAAGCCCTCCCAGAGGCATTCGATCCCGAGGATCCCTCGCTCGGCTATCCTTCAGGACAAAATCCCTCGCCAAGAGGCACCGGGCGGTAACCCCTCCCGGTCAAGGGTCCTTGATATGCTTCTTACAGCCCCTCCCGCGCTAAGGACCAAAGTCCTCCCACAGGCAGTCGAGTCCTTGCTCGACTATCCTCGGCTGGTAGCTTCCTACTGCAACCGACAGGGATCAAAGTCCTCGCCAAGGGGCACTGGGCAGTAACTCTGCTCGGTCCTCGTCCTGAAGGATCAAAGCCCTCGCAAGAAGCAACCGAGTGGCTGCCCTGCTCGGTCAACTCCGGCTGGTAGCTCCCTACCCATGACGCCAGGGATCGAAGCCCTCGCAAGAGGCATCCGAGCGGCTACCCCGCTCGGTCGTCCTAGGCTGGCTGTTGCCTACCCACGACGCCAGAGATCAAAGCCTTCGCCCATAGGCAACCGCGCAGCTTCACTGCCCGGTCATCCTTAGTAGGCTTCTTACAGCCCCTCCAATGCTAAGGATCAAAGCCCTCGCAAGAGGCAACCGAGCAGCTACCCTGCTTAGTCAACTCCTGCTGGTATCTCCCTACCCATGATACCAGGGATCGAAGCCCTCGCAAGAGGCATCCGAGCGGCTACCCCGCTCGGTCATCCCAGGCTGGTAGTTGCCTACCCACGACGCCAGAGATCAAAGCCCTCGCCAAGAGGCAACCACGCAGCTTCACTGCCCGGTCATCCTTAGCGGGCTTCTTACAGTCCTTCCGACGCTAAGGACCCAAAGTCCTCCAAGAGGTAGTCGAGCCCGACCCTCGCTCGACCATCCCCAGTTAGTGGTCGTTGCTCGCAGCGCCAGAAATTAGAAGCCCTCGCCAAGGGGCAATCGAGCAGCTTCCCATCCATCCTCGGCACAAATATGGCGGACAGCCCTCTGCCCATCACATGCAGAGGATCTGAGGCACCAACAAGGGGCATCAGGTCTATCCAAGTCTCGAACGATCTCCCCTCGACTTCGGGGCTATGGAGACGCCTCCTTCTCAGCAGCGCTTGGCACGCTTGGCAAGTGATTGAAATCAACTCGACGAATGATCGCTAGACAAATAGCCGACCTGACATGGAAGCCTAACAGTGCAAGAAGAGAATTTTACGAGCATTTTTCATGAACAGAAGATAAAGTGCAAACCAAAGAAAAAAAAGGTTTTGTTACCAAAGGCAAAGTCTTTACAAAGGGTATTTTGGGCTCCCCAGACTTACAAACTGCCCGGGGGCTTACAAAAATTCCAAAAGCAACAAAATAAAAGAAGGAGGAAGATGGGGGGGCTTTAGGCCTCGGGGCCGGGCGCGACCTCGGGTCCTCGACATCCACCACGGGGCGAGCAGGGTCCTCGGCGACTTCCTCATCAGGAATCTCTTTCCCCTGCTCCTCGGCGTCCGTGAGGGGGTATTCGGCCCGGAGCTCTTCGTCGGCGAACTCCGGCATCCGGGCCTTAACGGCGTCGAGGGCCTCATGCCAGATGAGGGTTGTGGCCACAGCCAGGTCATCATAGAAGTCCTTCGACTTCTTGTAGCCCTCCACCGCCTTCAGAGGTCGGCCAACTTCACCGCTCTCAGGTCAGTCGACTTCGCCGACTCGGCCGTTGCCCCCAGCTCCTTCCGGAGGGTCTTCACCGTCTTCTTCAGGTTGCCGAAAAGCACCTGAGCGTCCTCAAGCTTAGCCTCAGCAGCCACGGCGGCCTCACGGTACCGGGAAACCTCCCTTTTCCCGGCCTCCACCTCGCTCTCCAGAGCGGCAACACTCGCCATCACCACCTCCAGCTCCCGCTTAGAGCTCTTTTCCAGCGAGGCGAGCTGGCCCGCAGCCTTCATCGTCGGGGATATCACCTCGGCCTCCATGCGTAGGGCGAGGGCAACGTGCTGGAGAACCTGAAAGATAGGAAAGAGATCAAAAAATGAAGGAGGCACCGAATCTCACAAAAAAACAAACACTTACCTGCACGGACTCCTGGGCGATGGATGCCATCTGGGCCCTGAAGGTCCCCCAAGGGACCCTACCCCCCACCGATTTCTCTATCTCATGAAGCAGGCTGTCCGCGACAGATAGCCCCGAGGGCACCGCGAACTAGAGGCCTCCTTCCTCCACCATGATCGGCGAGGGTGGGCACTGGGAAGACCTCCGGGAACCCCTCTTGAGCGGCTTCGATGGAGAGCCTATCTCCTCCTCCTAGGCCGGGTCTTCCAGAATCCGAGCCCGCTTCCGGCCCGATGCTCTACTAGGCCCCAGGGCAGGATCCGCCCCAGAACGCTCACGGGACGCGACCACCGGAGGAGAAGGAGCCGGGGCGGGCTTTGAGCGGGAAGGGCCGGTGCCTCCGTCCTTCGTGACCCTCCTCGGCTGGCACATGGAGGCTTTGAGCTCATCCATATCCATGGGTCCTCCACAAAACCAAATGCAAAGAAGTCAGCGACACAAGCAATATACAAACCAAAAAGCAAGCCGAACTTACCGACGAACTCAACGGGGCTGAGCCCGGCCCAACTCAGAACCCTCTCAGATAGCAGCACGTCGAACCGGGGGATGGGCTCCAACGACGCCACTCTCACCGCGGTGGGGTCATTAGACTAGTTCCCCGGCAAGCATTTTTCCCTCGACCACTTGGTAGGCGCGGGCCAGTCCTCGCCCTCGGGAGGGGAAACGAAGAAGAACTTCTTCTTCCAGTCGTGAATGGATGAAGGCAGAGTCACAACCTCTGTCCCGGCGGTGCCCCCCTGCCGCTTTCTAAAGGAGAAGTAGACCCACCTCGAGTCGCCTGCTTGACCCCCAGGATGATTTTTGAAAACGAGGGATGAATCGAGGAGGGAGAGGCTAAAAGGAACCGCTTATAACTTCAGGCGGATCAGGAACCCGAGGAGGATCCTCCATGAGTTCGGCACTAACAGGCCAGGGGCTAACCCAAAGAAGTTCAGCGCTTCGACGACCTCGGAAGATAAGGGCAGGCGCATTCCACCCTAAAAAGCCTCCAAGTACAGGGCGATCTCCCTACCCCGTACTTGGTCCGCTTTCTCTCCCTCCTTGGCCAGACGAAGCGTATAACATGAGGGGATATGGAAGCGAGCCCGAGCATTGGCGAGCTCGTCCTCATGCCTCACCCAACACGAGGCGCTGGGGGCAGCGTCTATCGCCTCCTCCCTGGGGGCTGCCCCCACCCCATGATCCCGAGAAGACTCAGGCTCGACTAAAGGGACCCTAGAACCTACTCCTACCACATCTACGGATTCCCTGAAAGAAGACATCTAACCTGAAGAAGATGTATCCTCGGGAAACGAAAGCAGAAGAAAGGAGAAGAACGCCGAGCAGCCAAGACTTAGAAGATAGGAAGTATGAAAGAGTAGGGACCCTGGAGTGGGACCCACCTCTACTTATCGCCACAAACGACCTCATCCAACAGCGTCCTTCATCTCCTGCCAAAACGTCTCCTCGCGTTCAATGGCTCCAATTTCTCCACTTGTCGTTCCCACACTGGACCGCACCCCGTCAGACACCGCAGGTCTACACACGTCGCGTCAGCCAACCGACACTCGACACGTGGACCAACGCTTCAGTGGAAGGATGCACGAACCAGTGCACCTTCCTTAAATGCAGAGATCTTGCTCTGATTCGCTGGTAGAAAAGACAGCTGACAGCCCGGGGACGCGTCCCGACGAAAACCTTAAGAGGGAGCTCACCCCGGGCGGCCCGGCAGTCCACTCCTGACCCGACCTGCTAGCTGGTTGGGACAAGAGTGGGGGTTAATGATGATTCTCAGTATTAGCGATCTCCAAGATCAGGACACATGACAGATGACGTGTCCCGGAGCTCAGAAGAAAGGGCCGTAGGGGCCGACCAGGCCACCCCTGTACCCGACCTGCAAGCACAAGCCGTCTCACCTCAGAGCGCCCTGGAAATTGGTCTCCTCGGCCTCTCAGCTCGCCCCAAGCTGCCACAGGACCAAGATTCCTCGGCCCTCTCGCTCGTCCCCGAGCTCCCCAGCCGAAGCCATCTTTCTAGGTCCTCCGATCGACCGACTCCACCACTCACAGGCATAACCGCCGCTCCGAAAATCTCACCATGCACAGATTCTCCACCAGCAACATCCCACATTCCACGCCATCACAATCCCCATTAATGGGCGACCCGCTCTTTATGCAGGTGTGACGTCGGGAGCGTAACTGCCGGCGAGATTCTCGCTCCTGCTGCTGCGTGCTACCGCCACTATATAAACCCCCATCACGGAGGGGTCAAGTAAGCCATTTTTTACTCCACTTAGCCGTTACTCTGCTCGGATCTCGTGCTAACTTGAACATCGGAGGGTCCTCGGTGGTACCAAACCACCTCGGGACTTTTTTACAGGTACTCGGTGCTAAACTCCTCAAAACCACCAATCTCCTCAAAACCCATTGAGGCCCACACGCAGCAGGAGATCGCCTCCAAAATCCACCGGGAGATCGACGGAAGACAACATCTGAGGGAGACCCGAAAAGGACCTCCATCAATCCCAATCTGAGTATTGTTCTGCAAAAATCTAGCCGAGGCCAGCTGAAATTTCACTTAAAATTTCAACTTTAGCATAGATTTGGTCCTAAAGTTTCATCACCAGTTTCAAAACCTAAAACAAAAATGGGGTCAGCTAACAAATTGTAGGAAATTAAAGGAAAGCCCTAGGGTTTTATTTTTTGGGGGAGAACCTGAGAGGGGGAGATGATGGCGGCGATGGTGAGCATGACGGGCGGCGATGGCGAGCACGAGGAGCGATGGCGATCTAGGAGGCGGCGACAATGAGTCGTCGAGAGCGAAGCATTGGATCGACAGCGGCAACGGCGGTCGAGGAGGAGTCAGCGGCGATCGAGGGCGAGGCTTGGAGGAGGAAGGTAGCGGCGATCTGCGGCGGTGAGATCGACGAGCGGAGGAGGAGGGTTCGAGGGCAAAGTTTGGGGGGGAGGGTTCGATGACGGCAAAGAGGAGGGGAAGGTTCGAGGATGATGGCGAAGGAGGAGGAGGGTGATCGAGGGAGCAGGGGAGCGCCGCGGGAAATTTCCTGTGGGAGGGTAATTTGGAAACTTGGGCTTGGAGAAAGGGGCAGTGGATTATTTGTTTTATTTTATTTTTACAAAATCCCGACTTTGTCTCTACAGTGTCCACCGGGGCTTCTCTTGCCGTACAAAAGGTAATATTTTGTGATTTTTTATTTATAAATGGCCATACTGTTACTACTGCAGGGGCAAATTAAACTTGGTCCTATAATTTTTCCCACCTACAGGTACAAGCCATCTTTGTACCAGTGAACTCCTCTCCTCCTTATATTCATCACTCTTTGTAAATCAAATCAAATCACCACCATGGAAACAACTTACCAAGCGTACACAAGCTTTGAGCAGAAAACCCCTCCCCAAGAGAGGCCAAATTAATTAAGGCCAAGATCCTAAGTGAAGTGATCTCTGCTATCATTGTGGGTAGCAGAAAAGAACAAGTGAAGGAAGAAAATGAAGTCACTGTTGAACTTGGCCTTCTACAACCCAAGGCTCCTCTCTAGCACCTTTAAGCCTCAAACAAACATGAACTGCCCTTTTCCGTTATGGGTTAGTTCCAGTATATATAGTGAACTTCATGTAATAGTTTTACATGTAGCCTATGTTACTAATTAATGTCTAGACTTCTTCGTCACAAATGTGATATGTATGCTACTGACTTGAGCTTTAGTCCTAGTTCTTTCTTTCCTTATGTCATTCCTATGCTTTTGTTGCATTGTTAACTGGAACTGGTACAAATCGTGTAATGTTTCATTTATTATCACTGCTGCAACGAGGGGTTGCCCCTACGGATAGAGCAATTCGTAGGGGTAATAAAGGGTTATTTATAAAAAAAAAATAAAGGTAAGTAATTTCACACCAATTCCCGATCGAGAACCCTGTATCGTCGCCACCACACCCATCGTCGTCGACTTCCTCGTCGCCACCACACTCTCGCCATGAGCACCTCTTCGAGCTCCATTTTCCCGGCCTCCTCCACCTCGTCGAGCACTTTGCCACCGGCCGGTGACTACTGAGGTGACTTAATTTCGAGTTTAATTTATAATTATACTGTTTTTTGTGTTATTGTTGTTGATTTTAGGGTTAGGGTTAGGGTTCTAGGGCTGGGTTAATAGGGGGTTTAATTGATATAGGGTTAGGATTTGGTTGATGATTAGGCTTAGGGTTAATTAGGTAAGGTTAGGGTTTGGTTAATGTTTAGGGTTATGGTTAGGGTTAGTTTGAGTTAATTAGGAAAAATAGGGTTGGTGATGATTAGGATTACAGTTACGATTAATTAGATTAATTAGGGTTAATTTTGATTTAGGCTAGGGTTAATTTGGGTTAGGGTTTGGATGATGATTATGGTTAGGTTAATTTGGGTTAGGGTTTGGGTTAAGCTTAATTAGGTAAAATATAGTGTATTTATGTTAGGGTGTTGATTAGGTTTAATTTGGTTTGATTAGCTTAATTTTGGGTTAATTATGGATAATTTGAGTTAGGATGATGATTAGGGTTAATTTGGGTTAATTAGCTTAATTTGGGTTAATTAGGGATAATTTGAGTTAGGGTGATGATTAGGGTTAATTTGGGTTAATTAGGGATAATTTGAGTTAGGGTGATGATTAGGGTTAATTTGGGTTAATTAGGTTAATTTGGGTTAGGGTTTAGGGTGCACTAGTTCCTTTAGTAGGATACTCGATGATAACGTAAACGTACAACTTTAACGTAAACGTAAGAAAACTTTAACCTAAACTAAAAACTTTGAACCCTTATAAACGAAATGTAAACGTAAAACCTATTCAAGTTAAATGTTTAAGTTAAAACCAATATATGATACTTGATGATAATACGAAACTTTCATATTTTCATCGATACTCATATGTGAAAATTAAAGCGCGACTTAGTACCCGTCTATCGGTTAACATACGTTCGATGTTCGTCGTGACATAGAACTATACGAAGATTGTTAAATATCGGACGGTATAATTCAGTGCTCACAAACCGTCGTGTAGTCTATATGACGAGAATATTTAATCGTATGATAACCGATAGATTTGTCCAGTGTGGACAACTTAGGAATGTATAAAGCAAACACCTGCATTCACTTGTGTTTTCATTTGTTTCGAGTTATTTCGTCGGCACTTTTCCGCTGGTTCTCCATGTACAAAGATAGATTAGATGTTCATTTCAACGTTATTTCATAACATTGAAATGATTATCTATTCTATTACAGTGTACTCGGAGAATAGCGGGGAGGTGCTGCCGAAATTTACTCGAAACGGATGAAAGCACAAGCGAATGGATGTCTGCTCTATACATTCTTAATGGGATAGAAACCTTACCCTCAACATCCGAAACACACATACAACATGAATACACAACAAACGCACACACAAAGCACATACACACTAACAACCCTACACCTAAGAGAAATCATAAATTGAAACACACATACACAGAATACAACTCATACTTGGGTATCTTCATATCTAATTTTGTTAATCAATAATTTATTCTTTTAAACGACAAACTTGTCTCTACAGATTTTCTTCTTTGTCAGTAACCATCTCGTTCTTAGATTTCTCAATATAGTCACCATGACCTACAATTTATATATTATACAGTCTAATATGGCCTATGAGTACATCAGAGTTAAAGACTAGATGTATATGAATTGGCAACAATGCATGCAATCTAAGTTCGTCGCAGGAGTTGCTGCCTTCATTGAATTTGTACGCGCACATAATAAGATCATGTTAGAGAAGATTCTCTGTCCGTGCGATAGATGTGGGAATAAATTCTGGCAGAAGGTAGAAATCGTAGAGTTTCACATCGTTAAACATGGTTTTACTAGATTTTATACAATTTGGCTATATCACGGGGAAGGACAAGAAGAAGACGGTAATGCAGCAGAAGAAGAAGGAGAACACGGTAATGCGGCAGAAGAAGAAGAAGACGATAACTTCTTTTCAGGAGAAGAAATAGAGGATATGGTAGAGCCTACCCTCGGTGATAGTATTCCTACCGAAGATGACATTCCTTCCGGTCAAGAACCGCGTGCGGATAAATATGAAAAGTTCATGAATGATGTTAGAAGACCAATTTATGAGAATTGTAATACCCGGCCTTCATCTACGCCAATACCTGCATTCAAATAAAATATTTTACCCATTTTACATTTTGTATTATATTCTAATTATTTTTGCTTTCCTATAAACCCAACCCTAAGCCCAAGTCTATATTTAAATCCCACACTTTTCCTTCAAATTCTCTTGAGCCCAAGCCCAACAACCCAAAACCTTATTTTAAAACAACAAATTATATTCAAATTACTTACCTTCTTTTCACCTTTCAAAATTCAAAATTTTATACCCTCATTTAAAACCCAAATCTTACACAATTAAAACTCAATAATAACCTATTAAAATTTTCCCGTTACCTCCCACTCTCTCTCTCTTCTTTAAAAATTTCATTACTAAAATAAAATCCTCACGTTATCTCTCCCCCCCACACACACATTATCGCTCTCTCTCTCTCTCTCATCTCGCGTTTTCATTTCCCATATTATCACCTCCCTTCTTCCTTCGTTCCCGCCTCACGCGAACGTGAGAACCCACGCCCGCGACCTTCGTCGCCGCCTCCACCCTCGCCCTCATCCCCTCGTCGCCAACACCCTCGCCTCCACCTCCTCACCCTCATCAATACAGCCATCACCATCAGCGCCTTCACCCATCCCTGACAAACCCATCTCCCGAGCACCAAGAACCCTCCATCGCCTCTTTGCCGGCGACCCCTCATCGTCTCCCCAGTACCCTCACCACCACTCTCGCTTCATCGCCCTCATCACCACCATCACCACCACCTCCCAACATCACCTCTTCCCTGCAACCCTCGCCGTAACCCACAGCCTTCACCTCGCCCTCGCCTGCACGCCCATGTCGTCGGAGCTCCGACCTTCGTCGTCGCCATCTCCATCGTCCGTGTCAACCCCACCTCCTCTCCCGAGCACCTCGTCGTTGCAACCCATCTTGCTGAGCTCAATTCCAGCCTTCAACTCTCGACTTGAGCACCGCCGACCATCATCGTCGACCGCCGGCTACCTTGCCAACGGCAGCCCTTTGCTCACCACACCTCCGCGAGCACCAGCATCTCCAACCTCTTCTCTCTCCTTCCTCATGACTCAACCTGAGCCTTCCCTTGCCGGCCCAACCTCCAAGCTTCGGCCACCCGTAGCTGTGCTCACCTCCTCTGAAGCTCGAACAGCCGACCTTCAGACCATGCCAATTCCAGCATCCAAGCCGGAGCCCATCGTCGCCGCTGAACCATTGCACAGAGCTCAATCCAAGGCCAAACCCTTGTCGTTGTTGCCCGTATGTGTCGTGCTCGTGCATGCCATCACCGTTATCATCGCTGTGGCACCATCGACACATCGTCGGTGGCAAGTTCAAATACTTGCTTACATGTTATAATACATATATATTGATATATCGTCCGATAATATCTCGTGATTAATATTAGACCGTATTAATTTAAGTTAATTTGGATTTGGATATTAATCGAGTCAAATATCTCAAGTTAATTTCGTATAGAAGTTCTTAAAGTATTTCATGTGGATTGAGTGAATGTAATCGACATTTCGATCGATAAACGATTGCTTTGTCTATGTATTCGATATGGAACTCTTTGCGTAAACCTAATCAAATATGGCGGAACTCATGATAAATAAATCTCTTTACTATTTATGAATATCTTGTGAAAATTTTGATGTAAAATAATGTCATTTCACACATAAGATGACATTCTCGACAACCGACTCAAAATCTGGAAATCCCATACATGATATCCCATAAAATTCATAATAAATCATATGTAAATCGTATCGTGGAATGCTAAGGCTCGTTATCAAGATGAATGAATAATATATAAATATATGGAAATATTTACTGAATTTTAATGTGTTATGATAATGCAAACTGAGGAGAATTATGATTCTGGACTGCAGTCCAGAGCAGTAATCCCAGTTAACCCCTGTTTTTAAATCACTGTATATCCTTGTTCAAATGCGAGAATGTGCAGAACCCTATATTGTTACGTATAAAATTGAGTTAGATTTCTTAATCTACTGGTTTCATTGGATTCCTATTCTGTATGATCTTTTTAACACATTTTATAATGACGATGTGTCCAGCTGAATTCTGCAATGACAGATTTTACACATCGAACTTAACCTGGCCATAACTCCCTGTTGATATAGGATATTACTGATCCGTCAGTTGTGTTGGAAACCTAACTGATAACCCTAAATATTGTTCAACTATAGGGTCGCCTAATTTTGATCCCTACAGGGTGAAAACTGTGTTACGAAATGGACTTTCAGTTCAGGAATTGAATTTCCAGCAGAGAACACTTAAATTGAAATGACTGTGATTTGCAAACCCGAAACCCGATTGATTTGAAATCAATTTCTTTGAACTTCCGACTGAGTTTACTTATTACCTATTTTGTATCATTTTACTTAATTCTAAACATATGATTTAATGCGATTTTTATAAGTTACTGAGTTGCATAATGACCTGTACTGCATATAAATTGTTTAGAGGCATAATTCACAGTTTTACCCGACTGTAATACCTCTAGTGATAGTGCGCGTCATTATTAAGTTTCAGTGTACAATGCATTGTCGAGCGTGAATGGTATCGGTTTAGGAGTGTCAAGTACGCCAGTGAAAAGTGAATGGTTCGTGATAGTGACAATACAGTGAACAGTGAATAAAATCGTGTTATTGGTGTGTACTTGTACACTACTAGCCTATACTCATAAATAATGAAACCTGGGGAAAAAGGGGAAATCGAAGTGGAAAGGAAATTTTATTTAGCGAGGTCAGTGATTTTTAGAGGATGACCATTCGAACAGCGACTCTTATATATTAGGTTGGACCTAGCGGTCCGGCTGACAGGATTATGTCCCGGGTATCGTAGGCCGTAGTCTCGGATACGTACGAGACCCTCGTTAAACATGATCACTCCTTTCCACAACTCGATTTCAAAAGTGACTAGAGACCGATAGGGACACAGATCATACATTGCATCAGTTATTGACATATTGATTGCCTGTATTTATCATCTCCACCGGTATTACTTTATCTTCTTGTCTCTTTATTATTATTATAATATGGCTATTGTGTCGCTCTGACGACCTGAGTATGCATGCTCAGAGATAGAGGTGGATTCTCCTGATCTCGAGAAGACCGTGAAGATCCAGACCAGTGAACCAGTTACATTTCTCCACTGATATCCCTGCTTAGTTGTCCTCTTATTTACCTACATTGAGCACAGATTTCTTTATATTCGATAGTTTTAGTGACTGCATTCTCTTTACCCGTATTGTATTTTACTGATTACCATATAATGCTAGAAGCCGAAATGTGACTACGACAGGATTTTTCCTTGATCGTAGGAGCATGGCTGGCCTTATCACCCTTGTATTCCGTATTTTGGGAAGCGAGGCGTGACAAGAATCCAAAGTATTCCACCCTATCATGGTCCATCCAACTTTTCCAGATTAAGTGCCTAAATGGATGGAGCAACAACCCATTCACAATACTTTTAAAGTTTCTGAAAGATTTTATACCCCCGGAAAATAACGTGCCTGACAGCTGGTACGAAACCCAGAAGATAATGTTTGCTCCTACACAGTTCGCCGTAGAGACAAAATATCAGGATACCGGATATTTTGTCCCTATGGACTCAGTAACATGGGTAAAACTTGCCCCTACGGATTAATCCGTAGGGGTATTATCTGAACCTACGAATAAATCTGTAAGGGAATCTATCTGGCCCTACGGATAAATTCGTAGGGACAAATATTTTATTTTATAAACCAATAAATTAAATAAAGATTATGCCCCTACGGAGTAATCTGTAGGGATAAATGCCTCTACGGAATAAGACGTATGGGCAATTATTACTCCGTAGAGGCATGTTCAGGGTGAAGACTTGCACCTGTCACGCCCCGCTTCCCAGTGTACGGCGAAGGAGACGCGACGAGGTCCGCTATGTATATACTCAGAAGTACATACGCTAAGCGTATCTAAGAAATATAAATAAATACACAAGAGATAAGAAATAAAAAGAACAGCAACTTTTATTTATTAACTTTCTTTGTACAATACATAAAAGGAAATACAACTGAAATAAAAAGATGCCTAAACAGTGGCATAACAGGAATTGAAAAGTACAGAAAGGAAAAGTGTACAATGAAACTACAGTGCAGGATCTTCAGTAAACTGCTCCAAGTCTTCTTGCGATGGCTCAACCTCTGCCGGGTCCAAATCACCTGACGATATTCAAAGAAGAGAGAAACAGAATGTCGTCAGCGAACAGGTCGCTCGGTAAGTCCCAAAGGTAAGAGGGAAGTAGAAAAAGACAGAATAAGAAGATACATTTTAAAGTGTAAACTATTGTTGTAATGTTATGTCAACGCTGTTGTTCGTAGCTTGGTACAGAAAGATGCCAGTGTATACGAGGGGGGTCTCTATATGCCAGAGACTGGGGGCACATATAGTACAAGGAACCGTTTATACCACGGTACAACAGCAACTGGATTCATGTTAGGTGTATTAAGTCTGACCACCTCATGCCACCTTTAACACCTTCCGTACCAATCTACCCCTTAAACCCCGCGATATCTTGTTTGTATTGTTATCTTGTAAAATGTATTGCTTGTATGATTGATTGACTGACCGACCGAAACCATGATATCAGGAAATGGTTATAACCGTAGAGTCATGTAAATGGAATATTGGGAATCATGTAAAAGGAATATATATCCATGGTTCGGTTTATTCAAGTTGTATAAATTGATAATTGTTTTCATGGATTCATGTGTTCATATTGAATTGGAATATTGTATTTTATAGATTGACTTGAACCATATTCAAGTCAGATTAATCAGACTCAAACCCGAGTCAGACAATCAGAACTGTGAATCGAGGTCTTTTAATTGCTAGGGTCCTTAGGGTAATTTATAAAACTTGAGGGGGTTTTATGTAAAAATACTTTATATACTTTTCAAAATACACCTCAAATATTTATTGTTCGTCTTTAGAGTTGTAATGAGGGTGGATTTTATGTTGTGACTTTTCTAGTGAAAATATCCTAGTTTTATAAATAAGGGTATTTATTTGTAATATTGATTATTTGAAATTCATGGTATTTTAGTGTAAAATTTATTCTTGTGATTTTTATAAAAAGGTGGAAAATTTATATTATAATAAAATAGATATTTAAATGATAAATATACATATTTTTATACAAATTATAATTTTAATAAATGTTTTATATTCCAAAAATCTCATTTTCTTAAGATGTCGTATTTTAAACCTTTCGAGACCGAATGCTCCTTGCGGAGATCTGAATCTCGCACTACTAAGCCCGAGGGTGCACGAGAAACCGTACTATCCCTAACGGGTTTCCCCAAAGGTGGGTTGTAGCGGCGCTTTGTAAAGATTGTAAAATACTAATCTTTTAGAAAACGGTTTTGTAAAGTAAAAGGTATTTATTTGCGAAGGTGTGAATTTCCGTATTTTAAATTCTAGGGTTTCCTAAGCCAACTAGCCTATTTCTAAATGGTCTAAACGACAAGTTGTTAGAAGCCTCAAATCGCCTTTCACCGCCAATTGTGGCCAGGTAAGTACAAGTGAGGAAGGAGGGATCCGCTCACAAATCGTGAGGCGGGCCTTTTAAAGATACCTAAGCTCACTTGCCTAGCCTAGACACCACAAAGTCAGGTTTAGATAAACGATCGATATCCACAACTTATCGTATTTTCTTACTAAAAAGTATTTACTTAAAAATGTATCAAATCTAAAACCTTTAAGAATGGTTTTATTAAGATTATGGTATTTTAATGAAAGTTTCGTTTTTATCGTATTCTAAGTTTTGATGATATCACTTAGGGTTGTATTTGCGTGTGTGTTGAGGTAGGTCGTTATCTCGTGCTCTACTTTAAATGTATAGCAAGTTAAGGGATTAAATGTGAAATTGAAAAATGATGGTATTAAAGTGAAAGAAATACGGTAAATTGAAAAGGTTATCATTTCATGTGAGAAAACTTATTCAAATTGATTTTTACAAGTTTAATAATCAAGATAAAGATGTTTAGGCATGATTGAATCGATTGGAAGTAAAATTTTATAGAAAACCGAGTGGGAAATCGGATTTGTTCCGATTCCGTCGGGTTTCGTAATTTCGTATTTTTGAGAATTAGAAAGGGAGATAGAATGGGACTTACGGGTTTCGATCTATACTAAAGAGTATAGGGGAACTAGATGAGTTGCCGAGGCGTTGCTTCGTCGCCGGTTATTTCAAAAAAAAACGTCGCCGGAATTCCGTCGGCGCTTCGTCGTGAACTTGATTTCAAAGTACACCCTTCTTGTAAAAATTTTGAGAGAGTAAACCTAGTGTTTTGGGATGAGTGGGTAGAGGGTAGGGGGTGTATTTATAGGGTAGGCTAGGGTAGGGTAGGTGAAAGGTTTTTATTTAAAAAAAATTGTAAAAATTAAAGAAAAAACATTAAAATTTGTAGTAAATAGGGTGTATTTAAGATTCAGGAACCAATCTAAGCATTTAGAGTATACAGGGGAGTAGAGAATACGAAAAGACACAAATTTTGTGTTGTGACTCGGCCGTCCGGCCGAGTCCGGCCGGCGGCGTGGCCCGAGTCGGCCGGTCCGCCGGCCGACTCGGCCGAGTCGGGGTGCCGATGGGTGGGGGGTCTCCTGACGTAGGCTCTGGTATTTTTAGATTTTAGGGTTCAGTTCAACTTTTAGGAGTTATGGCCTGTGGACTGTTGGGCTTCCAAGAATTTTAAAAGAAAAATAATCTAAAAATAATGTGGGGCATGGGATTTGAACTCTGGTGGCTTGGTTCAGCAGTGCAAAGTGTTTCCAATGAGCTACAAGCTCCTTCTTATAATTATTGTGGGAAATTAAATACTTAAAGTGGTAACAGCAACATTAAATACTCCAAGTATACTTCAAATTTAAATCAAATTTATGTATAAAAAAATTGGAGTTGTTACAATCTACCCTTCTTACAAAAATTTTGTCCTCGAAATTTACAATTTTTATTTAAGAACTAGTTTACAAATAGGTGGGGATATCTTGCACGTATTTTATCTTCCCTTTCCCACGTGGATTCTTCTGGAGTGTCTTTCCTCCACATTACCCGGACCAAGTTAACTTCCTTGTTCCGAAGTGTCTTCACTTTCCTGTCCAGGATCTCCACAGGTTGTTGCTCATAAGACAAGTCTGGATGTATGTGAGCTCGGAATGATCAAGTACATGGCTGGGATCACTCACATACTTTCTGAGTTAGGATATGTGGAACACGTTATGCACTCCTTCCAATGAGGGTGGAAGCGCTAAGCGGTATGCCACTTCACCGACTCGTTCGAGTATGTCGAACGGTCCAATGTATCTCGGACTCAATTTACCCCGTCTTCCAAATTGGATCACTCCGCGGTTCGGATATATCTTCAGGAATACATGGTCTCCTGGCTGGAACTCCAAGTGCCGTCTCTTTGCATCAGCCCGGTGCTTCTGTCGATCTTGGGCTATGCGCATTCTTTCCCTGATAGTACGAACCACATCAACGGTCGCTACTATCATCTCTGGTCCAAGAAGTTCCCTATCTCTGATGTCGTCCCAACTTAATGGTGATCGACACTTCCTTCCATACAATGCTGCAAAAGGTGCCATTCCTATGCTTACTTGGTAGCTGTTATTGTACGCGAACTCCACAAGATGCAGGTGATCTTCCCACGATCCTTTAAATTCTAGCATACACGCTCTGAGCATATCCTCCAAGATCTGAATAGTTCGTTCCGACTGACCATCTGTTTGTGGATGATAAGCCGTGCTGAAGTTCAGACTTGTTCCCAAGCTAGCTTGCAGACTCTGTCAAAATTGCGATCGGAACCTGGTGTCACGATCGGAGACAATGCAGACCGGTACTCCATGAAATCTCACAATTTCCTGTATGAGTTCATGGGTATCAGAGATAGTACATTATGAAGAGTTAAATCTTAAATAGATTATTACCTCCATGTACTTCTTTGCTAGTGTCTCAGTTGATTGGCCAACTCGAAATGGGATGAAGTGAGCCGACTTTGTGAGTCGATCCACAATGACCCATATAGCATCGTTACCCTTTGTGCTGCGAGGAAGAGCAGTCACAAAGTCCATCTTGATGTGCTGCCACTTCCATTCTCGGATTGGTAATGGTTGAAGTAGTCCAGCTGTCCTGTGATGTTTATCCTTTACTTGCTGACACACCAAACATTTTGCGACGCTTCTGGCTACTTCACGCTTCATTCCATGCCACCAATAATTCTGACGTAGATCTTTGTACATTTTGGTACCTCTAGGATGTACTGAGTAGGGAGAACTGTGAGCTTCTTTCATTAACTCTTCCCGAACAGGACCTTTTGGTACACACAATCTGCTGTCGTATCTCAAAGATCCGTCTTCATGGATGATGAAGTCTGTTCTGAGTCCATTCTCCACTTGTTCTCTGATCCTTTGCAACTTAGCATCACTTGCTTGAGCTGCTTTGATCTGACTGACAATGGTTGATTGAACTTGTATATTCATCAAACTTGAAGCATTACCTGGCATGACTACTTCTATCTCCATCTGATGCAAGTCTTGCTGAAGCTTCCACTGAGCGGTGAGAATCATCAATAATGGTTGGCGACTAAGCGCATCAGGTACTACGTTCACCTTCCCTGGGTGATATTGCAAGTTGATGTCAAAGTCCGCCATGAGTTATAACCATCTTCTCTGCCGCATATTCAACTCCTTCTGAGTAAACACGTACTTCAGACTTTTATGATCTGTATAGATGTTCACTCGTTCACCAAGTAAGTAATGGCGCCAAATCTTGAGAGCAAAGATGACGGCTGCCAACTCCAGATCATGCGTCAGATAATTGCGCTCATGAGTCTTCAGTTGTCTTGAAGCATAAGCCACAACATTACCGTGCTGATGTAGAACACATCCTAATCCCTTACCGGATGCATCACAATGCACTTCGAATCCTCCAGATTGATCCGGTATTACGAGAATAGGTGCAGATGTCAATCTTGACTTGAGTTCTACGAAAGCTTGTTCGCATGCTTCTGACCACACAAATTCTTCATCTTTTCATGTGAGCTTGGTCAGGGGTGTTGCTATCTTTGAGAATCCTTCAATGAACCTGCTGTAATATCCAGCTAAACCCAAGAAACTCCGAATGTCCTTCACTGACTTTGGTGTAGGCCATTCGCTAACTGCTGAAATTTTAGCTGGATCCACAGAAATTCCTTCTCCTGATACGATATGTCCAAGAAAACCAACTTGATTTAGCCAAAAGTCGCACTTGTTGTACTTGGCATAAAGCTTATGTTGACGAAGAGTTTCCAGGACAATTCGTAGATACTCTGCATGTTCTTTCCGACTCTTAGAATATACCAGGATGTCGTCGATGAAGATGACAACAAACCTGTCTAAATACTCCCGGAAAACATGGTTCATTAGGTTCATGAATATTGCTGGTGCATTAGTCACTCCAAATGGCATCACTAGAAATTCGTAATGTCCATAGCGAGTTCTGAAAGCTGTTTTGTTAATATCAGCTTCCTTGACCTTCACTTGATGATAACCTGAACGAAAATCTAATTTAGAGAAAACACAAGATCCACTTAGCTGATCGAATAAATCATCGATGCGCGGGAGTGGATACTTGTTCTTTATAGTGACTTCGTTCAAGGCCCTATAATCGATGCACATTCTGTATGAACCTTCCTTCTTCTTCACCAGTAGTACGGGTGCTCCCCAACTTGAAGTGTTGGGACGAATCCATCCCTTCTCCAATAATTCGTCCAACTGTGTTCGGACTTCCTTCAATCCTTCCGGACTTAGTCTATACGGTGCTTTGATCACCGGTTGTGCTCCTGGTACTAAATAAATACTGAATTCAAGAGCTCGATCGGGAGGCAAACCTGATATATCGTCAGGAAATACATCGTCGAACTCTCGAACTGCCTCTGGTCTTAATTCTTCTTCTGCTTGAGCTGCTGCAACTACTGCTTCCCTTGGCTACGCTTTGTAGGTACTTGGCTCCAGGCTACGGTCTCCGTTCTTGAAATAGAAGACCGGATGGTCTAGAATCTCGAATACTACCCTCCTTTGACGACAGTCGATGGTAGCATAAAAGGTTCCAAGCCAATCCATTCCTAGAACCACATCGAAGTTCGGTATGTCTAGTACTTTGAAGTCAGCATAAAACTCTCGACTGCAGACGACGACTGGACACAAGCTGTATCCCATAGTTGCCTTTAGAACGCCATTTCCGGAACTGACATTCTAGCTGGATACAAACGGTGAGACCGGAATCGCATGGGTTCGGACAAACCGTTGCGACATAAAGCAGTGGGATGCTCCAGTATCAAACAGTGCAAGTGCAGGTAGTGAGACTACTAGGATTGTACCTAAGGTATGTGGGATATGTTTTAGGTATAGGGAAAGTGTGTATATAACCAGGACTAAAAGATAAGTTTGAGAAGGAAAGTTTACCGGTAATGACTTGGTCAGTGGCCTCAGCTTCTTCCACAGACATCGTGAAAGCCTGGCGCTTGGGTATATTCCTCCCGGTCTGAGGAGCACTCCTCGGAACATTCTTTTGAGCTTGATGGAACTGACGAGGAGGTGGTGCAGCTTGCGGTCCTCTGGGTGGTGCAGGCAGTGCAAGTCTTGGAGCAGGGGCTTGGATGGCTGGACGCTGTGGATAATTGTTTGCTGGCCTGAGTGCAGCAACTGGGTTTTGTTTATGAGGACAAGCCCTAATACCAAGAGCAGCTGAGCCACAGATCAAGCAAAGGTTGTTCGCACGCCGACAATCTCTCGCCAGATGCCCATTTCTCTTGCAGTAGTTACAAAAGGCTGGGCTGGGCCTGTTGGTTGGTGCTCCAGGACGTCTTGGCACAAAAGGTGGCCTGGACGAGGCTCCACCTGCTATCTGGTTGGCAAGGCGCTTGACTCCTGCAGACTGAGGTCTGCCCCTTGCTTTTATCACTGCCTCATAACTGCGAGCAGCTTCCAGAGCATCCTCATGAGTCAAAATTTTTCCTATGGCTAGAGCAGCCTGAATCTCCGTGTCCGGTCCTTGTTGAAAGCGACGGGCTCTCATCTCGTCCGTCGGTATCAAATGTGCCGCGAATCTGTTCAAGGATAGTGTTAGCTGTGTAGTATGTGATATTTAAAACTTGAACTATTGCGACATATCTTACCGGCTTAACATGGTGAATTCAGCGTCGTATTCATCTACCGATTTGTCCCACATCGATCCTTGCCGTAGATGAATAAACTGCTGCTCCATGGCAAACCTGGCAGTCACAGGGAAGTATTTCACGTCGAACTTCTCGCGAAAAGTTTTCCATTCAATAGGCTGTGCAAGACGGCTTTCTTCCGCCTTCCACCAATTGCGAGCGTTGTCCGTGAGCTGTAGTTTCGCTACACGGACCCAAGAGATGTCTGGCACTTATGCTGCGGCCAGATCATCCTCGATACTTTGAGCCCATTCCTCAGCTTCCAGTGGGCTCCCCTTTCTTGAGAATTGCTTCGGATGTAAAGCCCTGAATTGCTTTACCCCCGGAGCGTCAATCTCGGGACGGTTCAGGAGTTGTTGCTGTCCCTCGAGAAGGCTGTGGATTACCTCAAGTAGCACTGTTTGCTCAGTAGGTGGCGCAGGAACAGCTGGTGTGAGAGGTAGTGCTGGAGGTATGTTGTTGACGTTGGTGCTGGTGTTGTTTGGGGAATCCATAACCCTGAAGAAAAATTTGGGTTAGGACAGATTCAAGTACATGAAATGATAAGATTCAAGGAATATGAAATTGCAAGATTCAAGAAATATGAATTGTAAAGAATGTTTTGGTTGCTGGTTCTTGTGTTATATTGCTTAGCTTGTTCACGCAGAACAGAACTGCATGATAGGGTTTCATACAGCTCTGACCAGCATGGGCCGCCAACAAAACCTGTCACGCCCCGCTTCCCAGTGTACGGCAAAGGAGACGCGACGATGTCCGCTACGTATATACTCAGAAGTACATACGCTAAGCGTATCTAAGCAATATAAATAAATACACAAGAGACAAGAAATAAAAAGAACAGGAACTTTTATTTATTAACATTCTTTGTACAATACATGAAAGGAAATACAACTGAAATAAAAAGATGACTAAACAGTGGCATAACAGGAATTGAAAAGTACAGAAAAGAAAAGTGTACAATGAAACTACAGTGCAGGGTCTTCAGTAAACTGCTCTAAGTCTTCTTGCGATGGCTCAACCTCTGCCGGGTCCAAATCACCTGACGACATTCAAAGAAGAGAGAAACAGAATGTCGTCAGCGAACAGGTTGCTCGGTAAGTCCCAAAGGTAAGAGGGAAGTAGAAAAAGACAGAATAAGAAGATACATTTTAAAGTGTAAACTATTGTTGTAATGTTATGTCAACGCTGTTGTTTGTAGCTTGGTACAGAAGAATGCCAGTGTATACGAGGGGAGTCTCTATATACCAGAGACTAGGGGCACGTATAGTACAAGGAACCGTTTATGCCACGGTACAACAGCAACTGGATTCATGTTAGGTGTATTAAGTCTGACCACCTCGTGCCACCTTTAACACCTTCCGTACCAATCTACCCTTTAAACCCCGCGATATCTTGTTTGTATTGTTATCTTGTAAAATGTATTGGTTGTATGATTGATTGACTGACCGACCGAAACCATGATATCGGGAAATGGTTATAACCGTAGAGTCATGTAAATGGAATATTGGGAATCATGTAAAAGAAATATATATCCATGGTTCGGTTCAGTCAAGTTGTATAAATTGATAATTGTTTTCATGGATTCATGTGTTCATATTGAATTGGAATATTGTATTTTATAGATTGACTTGAATCATAATCAAGTCAAATTAATCAGACTCAAACCCGAGTCAGACAATCAGAACTGTGAATCGAGATCTTTTAATTGCTAGGGTCCTTAGGGTAATTTATAAAACTTGAGGGGTTTTTATGTAAAAATACTTTTATATACTTTTCAAAATATATCTCAAGTATTTATTGTTCGTCTTTAGAGTTGTAATGAGGGTGGATTTTATGTTGTGACTTTTCTAGTGAAAATATCCTAGTTTTATAAATAAGGGTATTTATTTGTAATATTGATTATTTGAAGTTCATGGTATTTTAGTGTAAAATTTATTCTTGTGATTTTTAGAAAAAGGTGGAAAATTTATATTATAATAAAATAGATATTTAAATGATAAATATACATATGTTTATACAAAATATAATTTTAATAAATGTTTTATATTCCAAAAATCTCATTTTCTTAAGATGTCGTATTTTAAACCTTTCGAGACCGAATGCTCCTTGCGGAGGTCTGAATCTCGCACTACTAATCCCGAGGGTGCACGATAAACAGTACTATCCTTAACGGGTTTCCCTAAAGGTGGGTTGTAGCGGCGCTTTGCAAAAATTGTAAAATACTAATCTTTTAGAAAATGGTTTTGTAAAGTAAAAAGTATTTATTTGCGAAGGTGTGAATTTCCGTATTTTAAATTCTAGGGTTTCCTAAGCCAACTAGCCTATTTCTAAATGGTCTAAACGACAAGTCGTTAGAAGCCTCAAATCGCCTCTTCACCGCCAATTGTGGCCAGGTAAGTAAAAGTGAGGAATGAGGGATCCGCTCACAAATCGTGAGGCGGGCCTTTTAAAGTTACCTAAGCTCACTTGCCTAACCTAGACACCACAAAGTCAGGTTTAGATAAACGATCGATGTCCGCAACTTATCGTATTTTCCTACTAATAAGTATTTACTTGAAAGTGTATCAAATCTAAAACCTTTAAGAATGGTTTTATTAAGATTATGGTATTTTAATGAAAGTTTCGTTTTTATCGTATTCTAAGTTTTGATGATATCACTTAAGGTTGTATTTGCGTGTGTGTGGAGGTAGGTCGTTACCTCGTGCTCTACTTTAAATGTATAGCAAGTTAAGGGGTTAAATGTGAAATTGAAAAATGATGGTATTAAAGTGAAAGAAATACGGTAAATTGAAAAGGTTATCATTTCATGTGAGAAAACTTATTCAAATTGATTTTTACAAGTTTAATAATCAAGATAAAAATGTTTAGGCATGATTGAATTGATTAGAAGTGAAATTTTATAGAAAACCGAGTGGGAAATCGGATTTGTTCCGATTCCGTCGGGTTATGTAATTTCATATTTTTGAGAATTAGAAAGGGAGATAGAATGGGACTTACGGGTTTCGATCTATACTAAAGAGTATAGGGGAACTAGATGAGTTGCCGAGGCGTTGCTTCGTCGCCGGTTGTTTCAAAAAAAACGTCGCTGGAATTCCGTCAGCGCTTCGCCGTGAACTTGATTTCAAAGTACATCCTTCTTATAAAAATTTTGAGAGAGTAAACCTAGTGTTTTGGGATGAGAGGGTAGAGGGTAGAGGGTGTATTTGTAGGGTAGGGTAGGGTAAGGTAGGTGAAAGGTTTTTATTTTAAAAAAATTGTAAAAATTAAAGAAAAAACATTAAAATTTATAGTAAATAGGGTGTATTTAAGATTCGGGAACCGATCCAAGAATTTAGAGTATACAGGGGAGTTGAGAATACAAAAAGACACAAATTTCGTGTTGGCGACTCGGCCGTCCGGCCGAGTCCGGCCGGCGGACCGGCCAACTCGGCCGAGTCGGGGTGCCGATGGGTGGGGGGTCTCCTGACGTAGGCTCTGGTATTTTTAGATTTTAGGGTTCAGTTCAACTTTTTGGAGTTATCGCCTGTGGACTGTTGGGCTTCCAAGAATTTTAAAAGAAAAATAATCTAAAAATAATGTGGGGTATGGGATTTGAACTCTGGTGGCTTGGTTCAGCAGTGCAAGGTGTTACCAATAAGCTACAAGCTCCTTCTTGTAATTATTGTGGGGAAAAAATACTTAAAGTGGTAACAGCAATATTAAATACTCCAAGTATACTTCAAATTTAAATCAAATTTATGTATACAAAAATTGGAGTTGTTACAGCACCTGCGGCTTTAGGACCTATGGTGGAGTTTTATGTTCTTACGGAGATATCCGTAGGGGCAATGATTTTCCCTATGGCTAAATCCGTAGAGACAACCCATTATTGTAGTAGTGTATAGTTTTTTCTCAGAAGGTAATAGGTTTGGTTTCAAAGTGTAAGAGTTTGGTTTCGAGTTTTCGAAGTGGTCTTATTTTCTTCTTTAGCTTTCTAATAGTGATATGATTCACAAAGATGTGATAAAGATTATAAGTGAAGTAACAAATATTTTTTTTGTTATTATAGATCTGTGTGCAACTTTTGGCTTTCTTGGTCCTTTGTAGGTTTCTAAAATAGAATATGTTATGGACCCAGAAAATTGAAAAGAGTTCATGTCTGTTGTGTGCTTTACCTAAATATTCCAATCCTGCCTGAATAATTAGAATATATTATATAGATTATGAAAAATTCTTTTTTTACCAGGTTATTTCCCCAATCAACATCTCACCAAGATGCTAAAACGGGGAGTGGCAGAATGATAGGATGAAGGATCCTACCAATCAGAAACTCCGCCTATTAAACCCGTGGTAGGATGATGTTAGGGAACAAGGGTTGGTAGATAAAGCTGAACTTTATTATATATAATCTTTCTAAACTATATCTATCTATAATTTATAACATTCTTAAAATCAAATTGATATTTTTTTGGTCCGTCATATCTCAAGTAATTCTCTATTCTAACTATAAATTCTTATCCAACTAAAACGGTTTGCTATCTCCCTAAAATTCTTATATAAAAATCTATATTATTATCCTAACTAAAATCATCATTTAAAATATCAATTCATATCCTACTATTCTAACTGACGTGACCGGGATCATGCCGAGATGTTACCTTCCGTTGATCTGCCAATGACGGCGGTGGACGGCTGAGATTGGATCTGGAGGCAGGCTCCTGAAGCGTGTGGATCTCAATGGGTTTGAGGTTGTTTAGGCCGATCTACCAACAAGGAAGTCCCGGGGTGGTTGTACCACCGAGGACCCTCCGACGGTCAAGTTAGAAAGGAAATCCGAACAGAGTAACGGCTTAGTGGAGTCCAAATGGCTTACTTGAACCGTCTGAAGGAGGGGTTTATATAGCGGTGGCAGCAGGCAGGCGTGAGAATCACGCCGGCCGTTACGCTCCCGACGTCACGCCCGCGTGATGGGCGGAATCCCGCAATAATGGTGAGACATGCTCGTTAATGGGGGATCGTGATAGCGTGGAACGCGGGATATGGCCGGCGGATATCTCGCGTATGGCGAGATTCGTAGGAGTGAGGCGGTTGCGCCTGTGAGTGGTGTCGTTGGTCGGTCGATGAGACCGAGGAAGATGACCTTGACGGGAGAGCTCGCGGACGAGCGGGAGAGCGGAGGTATCTTGGCTCTGCGGTAGCCCAAAGATGAGTTGAGAGGCCGAGGAGGCCAATTGTGCAGGGGGCTCGGAGGTGAGCCATCGTTTGTTTGTAGGACGGGCATAGGAGTGGTCTGGTCGGCCACTGTAGGTCCTTTCTTGTGAGCTTCGGGACACGTCATCTGCCACGTGTCGCTGTTCTCCGCCGAACACAGAGACCCGACCGCGTAGGTTCGTCTTGCCTGAATTTGGGGGTAAATGCTAATTGGTGCTATCCGTCCCCCTCTCTGAAGATACCAAGTTGATTTATGACACCATTTATCGAAGGTTTAAACGGATGTGGACGATATAGCAGACTTCGTCGGATTCCCCCTCGTTGAGGGGTTTTTGATTGCGGGGATACTCTTTCCTGCAGGCGCATGCCCCTGCAATTAATTACGCTACCGCATCATGGTAACCACTTTCTCCTTCTCCAGATGGTTACTTCGTGTCATGTGTGTTTGTTTTGTTTTTGATTGCCCGTTGATTGTATACAGAGACTAATTTATGTTGTCGCTCGTAGGGTGTGGATTAGTCCAAATCCGTATTTTCTTAGATTTGGGTTTGGGGTTTGGTTTAAAGATACGTTAGTCTCATTTGAGACCAAGATCAACTTAAACGTATGTTAAGGATACGTTAGTCTAATTTTAGACTAAGATCAACTTAACGGGATCGTTTAGATCCAACAAAAGAGCATTCGGGCTCTATTGTTTAGTTTAGGGACATTGTGGTCGATTACCAGTTTAAGGACATGGTGGTCCAATGTTAGTTTAAGGACATTACGGTTCAGTTTAAAAACATCATAGTCTGTAAAGATTAAGGACAGCATAGTTCATGGGCTTAAGGGCCCCACAGCCGTAGTTTAAAGACGTCATAGTCTATAAAGTTTAAGGACATCATAGTCCATGGGCTTAAGGACCCCACAGTCTGTGGAATGATTGGTTATCGGGACCCGTCACCTCTCTGAAGACGTTGAGAGATTACAACGACAAATATCAAAGGAGTGAAGAGATGTACCCTTGAACCAATATTGATTGGGAAATCTGTAGTCCAATTTGGGACTAAGATTAATTAATTAGATTATGAGCATATGGGCTCAGTTAAATCTGAATTGAGGACTTATGGCCAACTTGGGCTAAGTCCAATTAGGTTTGAAATGTTGGACCTTTGAGATAATAAATCTTGAAAGACAAGGATGTATTTGAGGCTCAGTCAAAAGGGGAGTCTTGCCTCTGGAAAATTTAGCCAATTTAGGCTAAGACTGGTTTGAAAATAGTGTTAAACACTAGCACATATCTGGCGGTCACGTGTTCTCACGTGATGCATTTAAAATAGTGTTAAACACTAAGGATGAAATGCTTAAAACAGCGTTAAACACTAGAAATGAGGCGCTCACGTGAGGACATATGAGCCGCCCTAGGATTGGGCCTAGTTTCGTTTATTTTATTCTCAGAATATTCAAATAAGTGTTAAACACTTTTAGCTATCACGTGTGGGCACGTGATGGACACCCATGCACTGGATATTAACAGGATTTGCTAGGGGTCACGTGGGGACACGTGAGGGTGACCATGCATTGGATTTTAATCCTTCAGTTCTTTCCATCTTCTCTTTTTTAAAGAGGTGTTTGTCAGAGGTCACGTGGGGACACGTGAGGGCGCCCCAAGTCTGTTCTGCCTTTATTTTTGAGAAGTTTGCTCAAGGATCACGTGGGAGCACGTGACCCGATCTCATTCATTCTTTTCTGATCGTTGAAGGGAGGGTCACGTGTTGCCACGTGATCAGGTTGGATACTGACTTCTTTACGTGCATGGAGAGTTTTAAGTCCCTTGTTTAAGAATTAAATTCTTTTGTATGGTTAAACCCCAATTTTATTTAGAGGAATTAAATTCCTATATATTTGGAAGAATTAAATTCTTTTATAGGGTTAAACCCTAATTTTGTTAGAGGAATTAAATTCCTATATGCCTTGTGGGAGAATATAATTCTCTGAACTTAGGTCTTCTTTTAGATTTTAGATCTACATGGCAGAATCTCCCCGATAAGAATTAAATTCTCAACTTATAGAAAGATCTGCTTCTACAGACCTTCAACCAAAGGAAGAATTAAGTTCTTATTCAGAAAAGTTAAACTCTTAATTTGAGAATTAAATTCTCTTTTTTCTTTTTTTGGGAGCTTATAGGATGATCTCTCACCTAAGATTTCTTTCTTTTCTCTGAAGAAATCTTCTTTCTCTCTGGAGAATTAAATTCTCTTTTTTTTTCCTGTTCTCTCTCTGTTGTTGTTGTATATCATTTTTTTTCCTTCTTGGCTCCTATTTATAGGAGAAAGAAAAGAATCGGTTTATTTAGTCAATCTTTCATTGAAAGATTTTGATTGATTTTGTAACCAATCATGATCTTTTAGATCACTCAGTGAATTTTATTCACCATTGGATTTTTAATCCAAAAGATATTTTGTTTGTTGTTCCTGACAGATTTTAGGAAAATCTTTCCTTGTATAGAATCTTTCTTTAAATTGGTGATTTTTAATCATCATTGGATTTTTAATCCAACGGTGCTCCACTTTACAGAGCACAATCTTTTTGTTTGGAAAAATCTAAGGAAATATTAGGGTTTTTGATTTCTCTTAATTAGAATTTAATTCTATTAGTTCAGAAGGTTTAAGAGCCTATCACGTGTTAGCACGTGAACCCACTAATTGACCATTTAATTAGAATTTAATTCTATTAATTAAGAGATCTTTAGGAACCCATCACGTGTTGGCACGTGATCCCCTGATTAAGCATTTAACCAGAATTTAATTCTGTTGTTTTAGAGAACTCGGGAATTATCACGTGTCAGCATGTGACCTTTGGTCACGTGTGGGCACGTGATGCCCCATTGGGGGTTTTCCCTGTTGTTTTATTATACCTTTTAATTCCTTTCGGTGGGTTTAAAGGTCCATCACGTGTTGGCATGTGACTCCATCTCAAGTTGTGTATCTAAGCGTCTATAACTTTTCCCATGAAGGTCACGTGTCCCCACGTGATGCCCGATCACGTATGGACACGTGATGCTTCTCTTGTGTATTTCTTTGCTGCTTTATTCAGTTCCCATGAGAGAACAAATGCCCCCACAGCGTTGTTCTCACGTGTTTGCACGTGAGTGTAAAGCTGTCATCTCTTATGGCCGTTGGATCTGCCTAGGGAAAGGGATAGATGAACCGTTTCCCATCACATCCTATAAATACAGGTCCCTTCAGAAGCGCCTCCACTCTTTCATCTTCTTCCTTGTTCATTTTCCTTTGAGAATTTAATTCTCTTTCTCAGAGCTTAGTTCTCTGTTCCAAAATTTTTCAGAGTTTAACTCTATCAACAAAAGAATCCCTTTTCAGGTAAGGGTCTTGAACGGTCGAGAAACCTTTTTATAAAATTCTCTTTGGATTTTACATCCATACCAAGGGTTTTTCCCTTTAATAAAAACCCATGCTTTCTGAATTTTAAGAACGCACAATCTTTAGGTAGTAAGCCCCCGATGTTGGGCATTTTCTCTGATCCAAGGGGGTTGATGATGGTACCCATTTTCTTTTAGAATTTAATTCCATTCCAAAGAGTTTAGCTCTGAAAATTTTTTTGGAATTCAATTCTTCTGTTCAAAAGGAATTTAATTCCTCCAGAGAACTTAGTTCTAACAAAAAGACTTCTTGGGATTTTCCTATCCTCAGCTGTTCTTGAAAACAAAATTTTAGGAGATATTCTGCATGATTTGCGTGGAGTTTGTAATGGGTTTCTTAATCAGCACTTATTTTCTCCATTCGGATATTAAGGGTTGTTCAAATTCCCATGTCTGGATCAGTCTGTCCACTGAACTTTCACTGATTTTCATTTTCAGGCGCTATGGCCACTCATCTATATGATCTTAATGAAATTATTTCATATGGGGACATTTGCGCATTGGGCCGCTGCCAAAATCAGGAGTTCACCAATGCTCAGTGCGCCGAAATCATGCGTCGCTTTAATGAATACAATGGTCGACTGCTTCCTCGTCATTCTGCTCTTTTGAACCTCATTGTGAGGGCGATCTGGGAAGCACTTCCTTTATTCTATGCAGGCATGCCGCTTAAGGTATTGGATGATGCCGAAGATAAGATACACTTAGTGTATCTGATTGGCCTAATCTCAAAGAAAAGGCGAGACAATCTTATTGATATTCTGCATCAAAGTTTCCAACAGGCGACAATAATCGCTGCCTATCGAAGGACGGAGGATATTAGTGAAGATCCCGATGCTTGCGAGCATGAGAAGAAGTATACGAGAATGGTCAGAGGGGCCAGAAACATTTTAGATAGCCTTACTTTTAATTTCTCAATCCATGTCCTGGATTTGATATCTTACCATTGTAAACATTTTCTTTTATTTTTGTATGAACTTTTCAGAGTATGAATGACAGAACTTTCCTTTCCCCCCTTTTTGTGTTTGCATTCCTTCTTTATGAAATTTTGTCATAATGTTGTTGACGCCCTCGTGTTTGGCACACGAGGCACTATTGGGGATTTTAATCTCACATTCGCACCTACTCACGTGTTATGCACGTGCGATGCTGTTTTAATTTCCAACAAGGATTAAGGTCGGTGCTCGCATGCTATGCACGTGGGGCTCTATTGATGGGGTCGTTTCGTTTCCCTACACTGATTCCAACGAATCATCTCTTTGATTTCCCATGCCCTCCCCTTTTTCTGGGCCTTGGGAATAGTTTCATCATGCACAATATTTTCTGTGCATAGCATTGAATGCTCTCCTTTATAACCTGAAGCTGTGTCTTTCTTTCTCTCTTCAAAGAAAAACCCATTTAGACCTTAAGGTGATCATCTTTGAGAAACCGATCAAGTGTTATGGCTTGCGACCGCCCCCACACTCGTCGGCAACCATGGGAGGTTCCCCTCGAGGAGATGATTCATCATTTTGCTGCGCGGCTAGTGGATCCCCTTCTCACCGATGCCGAATGCGACGCTGTGGTGTACGAACTCCTAATTCGTAGGGGTTCTCCCCTTCCTATGGGTTCCATTTGGTTGCGGATGATCTTTTCGTCCGTAGTTGCCGATATTCCTCTTCATCGGCAGAGATGACCCTGGCGATGCTCGATGCGGCGGAGGAAAAGATTGAGTGTTTCTATGAGGCATGCTTGCTTACCCGGGCTCTGAAGGATCACTCAATTCATCTTCTGGGTCAGATAAGAGCCCGGCGGGCTGTCATGTCCGCTTTTGCTGATGGGCATGGCATTAATCGGTGGGGAGCAATCCCTCGCGAAAACTGTCGCTTCGACGTTTTGGAGAAGGCAGAGAAGGAGCTGGATTTTTTTTTTTTGTTAACCCTGGTATCACTGATCCCATGTTTGGCGATCTTTTCCTTATAGAGTAGTATGCTTTAACTCGATGTATTCCTCTTATTATTGTTTGTTGCATGCCTTTTATGGAATCCTTTCCGCTCATCATATATTCGTACATGCATCCCTCCTATATACATGAGCTTTATACTTTATCCCTAGGAGTTTCCTTTAAATATGAGCGCTACTGTTGCGTTGGCAGCACGTTTTAGATATCATCTCTATTTAAGCGAGCATATAGTTGCAAATGCGTGCTTGATGGGGCACATATAAAGGATCCTTCTTATTGCCTTACATGGCACACGGTTTGTGCATGTTTTGGTTCAGATACTGTCGTCGAGTGGAGGCTTGCTTACATAGCCTTGAGTGCTCGCGTCTTCTTTCAGAGGTTGCGGCTGCAAAGGCGAGCTTGCGGGGGCTAATCAAACGGTGCACCGCAAATATGTTGTCATGCGAGAAGAGGCTCAGCCGAAAATTTTCAGAGAGGAAGCTGGCTTCAACTGCGCTGGGGGAACTTCAAGATAATCTTACGGCCAAGACCACTCGGGCGTATGAACTTTTGCGGGTGCTTCAAGAAGCAATCAGGGAGGTGGTAGCCATTGATAAAGCCATCATTTTTACTCGTGAAATGGTCGAAGCTCATAAAGTTACCGAAAAGGAGCTTGAAAGTCGGCTCGCCTCGTACCAGGCCTAACAGTCTCAAGCGGAGGCCCGTCTCTTAGCGATAATGAATCATGAAGCCAAGGCCTAGTGGAAAAGGGATGATTTGGCAAATCTGTTAAATCGTCCGTCGGCTTAAAGAATTGTATATTTTTTTCTTTTTATTCTTCTTTTGTACATACTCCTGAATGAGAGTATTTTTTTTATTCTTTCATAAATTGTACTTTTTATTCATTTTGATTCTTGAATAAAAAACATATTTTGCTTCATGGAGGTGTGTCCCTTTTAGTAAATGTATTTTGTGGGTAATCTATTTTGATCTCCTTGTAGGACAGCGATGGCTTAGGAGTCAGGGTTAGGATCTGCCACCTAAAACTTCTTAACTTTATGAGTCGTGAGGGTCTCATAAAGAATTTTCTCCCCACCGGTCGAGAGAATCCCGTTGGTGTATACTGTCCTTAGGAATCGTGAGGATTACTAAGTGCGTTTTATCTTGAGAGTCGTAAGGATTTCACAAGAGAATTTTCTTCCTTACAACTCGAGAGGACCCGTAAGTGATTGATGAGTTGACTTACTCCCGAATCAAAGAATTGCTCTGACAGGGAAGTCGAGGGTTGACTTTATCCGCATTTTACGGAGTCAGGGGTTAACTTTATCCGCATTTAATGGAGTCGGTAGTTATTCTGGCCATTTCCCACGGGTCAAGATTGACTTTAGCCGTGTTCTACAGGACCAAGAGGTGCTCTGGGCGCTTCCCACGGGGTCAGGATTGACATTAGCCGCGTTTCACAGGACCAGGATCCGCTCTGGACGCATCCCACGGGATCAGGATTGACATTAGCCATGTTCCACAGGACCAGGATTTGCTCTGGACGCTTCCCATGGGGTCAGGATTGACATTAGCCGTGTTCAACAAGACCAGGATTTGCTCTGGACTCTTCCCACAAAATCAGGATTGACATTAACCGTGTTCCACAGGACCAGGATTTGCTCTAGATGCTTACCACGGGGTCAGGATTGACATTAGCCGTGTTCCACAGGACCAGGATTTACTCTGGAAGCTTCCCACGGGGTCAGGATTGACATTAGCCGTGTTCCACAGGACCAAGATCCGCTCTGGACGCTTCCCATGGGGTCAGGATTGACATTAGCCATATTCCACGAGACCAGGATTTGCTCTGGACGCTTCCCACGGGGTCAGGATTGACATTAGCCGTGTTCTGGACGCTTCCCACGGGGTCAGGATTGACATTAGCCGTGTTCCACGAGACCAGGATTTGCTCTGGATGCTTCCCACGGGGTCAGGATTGACATTAGCCGTGTTCCACAGGACCAGGATCCGCTCTGGACGCTTCCTACGGGGTCAGGATTGACATTAGCCGTGTTCCACAGGATCAGGATTTGCTCTGGACGCTTCCCACGGGGTCAGGATTGACATTAGCCGTGTTCCACAGGACCAGGATCCGCTCTGCACGCTTCCACGGGGACAGGATTGACATTAGCAGTGTTCTACAAGACCAGGATTTGCTCTGGACGCTTCCCATGGGGTCAGGATTGACCTTAGCCGTGTTCCACGAGACCAGGATTTGCTCTGGACGCTTCCCACGGGGTCAAGATTGATATTAGCCATGTTCCATGAGACCAGGATTTGCTCTGGATGCTTCCCACGGGGTAAGGATTGACATTAGCCATGTCCCACAGGACCAGGATCCGCTCTGGACGTTTCCCACGGGGTTAGGATTGACATTAGCCGTGTTCCACGAGACCAGGATTTGCTCTGGACGCTTCCCACGGGGTCAGGATTGACATTAGCCATATTCCGGACACTTCCCACGGGGTCAGGATTGCCATTAGCCGTGTTCCACGAGACCAGGATTTGCTCTGGATGCTTCCCACGGGGTCAGGATTGACATTAGCCGTGTTCCACAGGACCAGGATCCGCTCTGGACGCTTCCTACGGGGTCAGGATTGACATTAGCCGTGTTCCACAGGACCAGGATTTGCTCTGGACGCTTCCCACGGGGTCAGGATTGACATTAGCAGTGTTCTACAGGACCAGGATCCGCTCTGGACGCGATTTGCTCTGGACGCTTCCCACGGGGTCAGGATTGACCTTAGCCGTGTTCCACGAGACCAGGATTTGCTCTGGACGCTTCCCACGGGGTCACGATTGACATTAGCCGTGTCCCACAGGACCAGGATCCGCTCTGGACGTTTCCCACGGGGTTAGGATTGACATTAGCCGTGTTCCACGAGACCAGGATTTGCTCTGGATGCTTCCCACGGGGTCAGGATTGACATTAGCCGTGTTCCACGAGACCAGGATTTACTCTGGACGCTTCCCACGGGGTCAGGATTGACATTAGCCATGTTCCACAGGAGTAGGATCCGCTCTGGACACTTCCCACAGGGTCAGGATTGACATTAGCCGTGTTCCACTCGACCAGGATTTGCTCTGGATGCTTCCCATGGGGTCAGGATTGACATTAGCCGTGTTCCACAGGACCAAGATCCGCTCTGGACGCTTCCCACGGGGTCAGGATTGACATTGGCCATGTTCCACGAGACCAGGATTTGCTCTGGACGCTTCCCACGGGGTCAGGATTGACATTAGTCGTGTTCCACAGGACCAGGATCCGCTCTGGACGCTTCCCACGGGGTCAGGATTGACATTAGCCGTGTTCCACGAGACCAGGATTTGCTCTTGACTCTTCCCACGGGGTCAGGATTGACATTAGTCGTGTTCGACGAGACCGGGATTTGATCTGGACGCTTCCTACGGGGTCAGGATTGACATTAGCCGTGTTCCACAGGATCAGGATCCGCTCTGGACGCTTCCCACGGGGTCAGGATTGACATTAGCCGTGTTCCACAGGACCAGAATCCGCTCTGGACGCTTCCTACGGAGTCAAGATTGACATTACCCGTGTTCCACAGGACCAAGATTTGCTCTGGACGCTTCCCACGGGGTCAGGATTGACATTAGCCATGTTCCACAGGACCAGGATCCGCTCTGGACGCTTCCCACGGGGTCAGGATTGACATTAGCCGTGTTCCACGAGACCAGGATTTGCTCTGGACGCTTCCCACGGGGTCAGGATTGACATTAGCCATGTTCCACAGGACCAGGATCCGCTCTGGACGCTTCCCACGGGGTCAGGATTGACATTAGCCGTGTTCTATAAGACCAGGATTTGCTCTGGACGATTCCCACTGGGTCAGGATTGACATTAGCCGTGTTCCACAGGACCAGGATCCGCTCTGGACACTTCCCACTGGGTTAGGATTGACATTAGCCGTGTTCCACGAGACCAAGATTTGCTCTGGACGCTTCCCATGGGGTCAGGATTGACATTAGCCGTGTTCCACAAGAGCAGGATCCGCTCTGGACGCTTCCCACAGGGTCAGGATTGACATTAGCCGTGTTCTACAGGACCAGGATTTGCTCTGGACACTACCCATTGGGTCAGGATTGACATTAGCCGTGTTCCACAGGATCAGGATCCGCTCTGGACGCTTCCCACGGGGTCAGGATTGACATTAGCCGTGTTCCACGAGACCAGGATTTGATCTGGACGCTTCCCACGGGGTTAGAATTGACATTAGTCGTGTTCCACAGGACCACGATCTGCTCTGGACGCTTCCCACGGGGTCAGGATTGACATTAGCCGTGTTCCACGAGACCAGGATTTGCTCTGTACGTGGTCAGGATTGACATTAGCCGTGTTCCACGAGACCAGGATTTGCTCTGGATGCTTCCCACGGGGTCAGGATTGACATTAGCCATGTTCCACAGGACCAGGATCTGATCTGGACGCTTCCCACGGGGTCAGGATTGACATTAGTCGTGTTCCACGCGACCAAGATTTGCTCTGGACGCTTCCCACGGGGTTTGGATTGACATTAGCCGTGTTCCACGAGACCAGAATTTGCTCTGGACGCTTCCCACGGGGTCAGGATTAACCACGGGGTCAGGATTGATATTAGCCGTGTTCCACGAGATCAGGATTTGCTCTGGACGCTTCCCACGGGGTCAGGATTGACATTAGCTGTGTTCCACGAGACCAGAGTTTGCTCTGTCGGTTGTCTGCAAACCGTCGAGGTTTGGCTTCTTTTTCTGATGGAGCGTGGTGGGAAGATATGGTTCCCTCTTTGTTTGTGCCCCTGGATTGTATACAGGGATCGATGTGATCTCACCTGTAGGGCAAAAAGTTTCATTTTATATATTTTTCTTTCCGCGATGCTCTATCATTTTAGCTTCAATATCGCGAAAGTCGCGATTGTCCAATCATTTCGGTTATTTTTTGCGGTGCCCAATCATTTCGGCTATTTGTTTTGTTTACTCGCTGCTTTTTATTGCGAGTTGCCCAATCATTTCGACTATTTTGCATGCATATATTTTACTTGCTGATTTTGTTGCAAGTTGCCTTATCATTTCGGCTATTTCATATGCATTTGTGGCTCGCTGACTTTTCGCTGCGAGTTTGGGATTTGATACCGATTTAGGCATCAGTGTCGCTACAACTGGGATATTGCCAGGAGCGAATCATCATTTGCCTTTGTCGATATCGAACAAAAGTGGCTTAGTAAACAGGGTTAGGATCCTGTTGACTAAGGCTTTTGACTTCATGAGCCGTAAGGGTCTCATAAAAGTATTTCGTCGTGAGGATCTCGTAGGTTCGTTTTCTCCTTAAGAATCATGAGGAGTCTTAAGTGTATGGTCTCTTATAAATCGTAAGGATCTTATAAGAGTATTTTCTCCTTATAAGTCGAGAGGACTTACAAGGGTTGTTCGCCATATGAGCATATCCCCAGTCGCGTGTGGGACTTTGTCAGGGAGATGTTTATTCGCGCCCGTGGATTGTATACAAGAGTCAATACTGAACCACTTGTAGGGCAACACTGGAGGTTGTGATGGCTTAAGAACAGGTTCAGATCCCTGTAGCTTAAGGCTTTTGAATCCTATGAGCCGTGAGGGTCTCAAAGGGGAATTCCCCTTACGAGTCGTGAGGATCTCGTAAGTGTAATTTCTCCTCAGGAATCGTGGGGATCCCTAAGTGTGTTGCTCCTTTGTAAGTCGTAAGGATCTCACGCAGGTGGTTTCTCCTCACAAGATCGAGAGGGCCTTGCAAGTGTCTTTTAACGAGATTGCGCCCTTTCGGGTTTTCACAAAACTCGCCAGTAGCCCTGCTGTTTTTACTCACGGTGCCCTTTCGGGTTTTCATCCGTGCCCATTTTTCTTATGAACATACCGTTATCTTCTTCTTCTTTTATTATTTTTTTTGTGTCAGCCTTGGGATGCTGCGGTCCGTAGTAGTTTATCGACGTCTCGGTTAACAGCCAGTTTTAGGACATAGTGGTCCATCGTTGGTTTAAGGATGTTTTGGTCCGTAGCCAGTTACTACTTATAGAGTTTGGGCTTAGGAAGATAGCGAGCGGACATAGGTGTAGGGTTCCTAGGCACACTGATGTGGTCTCACAAGGCATCAACCATGCCAATTTCAAATTTTACAAGTGCCAAGAAACCCTAATACGGATCGTTAACTAGATATATAGGCGAAACAAATACAAGTAAACGACTTTACTCTAAGTGAACGGAAATACAACCTTTGTAGATCCGGTGCTCCACCTCCATAGCTCCGTAATGAAGTTCCTCCGCTGTACAAATCGGATCTTGGACTCTAGTGTCGGCTTCATCGGAGAAATAGGCGGGCTAGGTCATCGACTACGATGCCGAAGATGATCTACATCGAAGCATCACAAGATCAAGCTCCCACTTCACCAAGTCATGAAACTTGTGAAGAGAACACCCTATACTACTTGGCAAGAGGTAGAGGATGAAGAAATAGGAAGCGGGTTCACTTTAGAATCGGATTTCTCACTCATTTGCTCAAGTTGCCATTGAAGCTATCAAGCTTTTTCTTCTTGAAGAAGAAGAAGAAGAAGATGATCATCATATGATAAGTTAAAATAAAATAATACTTATCATATATTTAACCATAGTCAAGTGTAGAGAATTAACTAAGGTTATATGAATGGTTAGGGTTAAAAGAAGAAGACAAAATGGTCACTTGGTCAAAGCTTCATGAAGCTTCAACAAGCTTCATGAAAGAAACAAAGAAAGAAACCATTTTGTTCATTATCTTTTCCATAATAAATAAATGAACAAATAGATATGAAAAACAAAACCCTAACCATTTAAATAACCATGGTTTAATCTTTACACAAAACTTAAGTAAGAATGTATCATCAAACATGATACAATCAAGTGCACAAAAGTATATCACATATACAACTTGTGAACTACAAGTGAGAAAATCCATTTAAAGTGAACCAATACTAGTTAATGCAAAGTAATATATCAAATATATAATTATGCATTAAATCATTAAATCAACACTTGATTTAACGATCCGGTCATATCACATATAACCGACTAATATCAAATGTATCGGCTTATCGAATCAATCCTTGATTCGATAACTAGGTTATATCGCATACAACCATTCAATACATTCATCGCGAGAATAGAATACGGTATCACATACACGCATTATTCTCGGTCCCGCACATATCTCATATGCACTCCTATTTCGTTTCGCTTGAGCCAGGAAACCTCTGTGTAGGACTCTAAAGACTCGTCAATACGCCGGCAGCAGGTGATGATCATATCAAACACCCACAAGCCGCAAGCGGTCTGCTAAACATAACGGCCACCCGGGTATTGAGCGATCAGAAGATCGACGAGCAAGCCCGCTCATACTTCTGTAAATCCAACCAGTAACACTTACCGTACAGTCCGGTCTGATCGTCTGATATGTCGCATATCTCGCCTAGGGGTGGTAAACGTCAAACCCCGATAGCTCGATAAGTCGTGTCGATGTGAGGTCTATAACAGTTTGAGAAACTACTGATAACACTTACCAGTAAATCTCAGCAACCCTGGCCAGGGATTTCTGGTTATAGCCAATCGAACACAGCGCAACATCAACTCCCTATACCGGGAGAGACGAATCCCCTCCTATCGCTCATTGCCTCCATGTGACTCGGGACTGTACCCAAAAACCACCGTTTTGCACGCCCTCTTGGACGTGGTAAGGTGGAAATCAAAGCACAGTGGGAACCACACAAGACTCTATGACGATCTCGGGTCAACAGACTACTCTGTACCAGTGTCACCAGAGAACTGCCATCTGACGTAAGGTATAATACCATCTGGGAGTTCTCGGCGAGTCCGTCCAGTGTACCCAGTCTCCACTGAGCACCCGTATATCATCTCTGATGTCAAACACCAATGGATATGGGATCATCCATCGCCCATCTGTATGGGTCGAGAAGGTATACGCTAGTCTACTCTGGTATATCGATGCCCCGTCTCGATACACCCACGACTAGGGACCTTGAAGGATGTACTTATGGACTACCATGTCCCCACTAGTATGATCCGCATCATAGTCCAGGTAATCAAGTACACATCCTAAGGGCTTTACCAACATGTAACAGAGAGACAATCAGTATACACGTTAAGGTAAAGAGTAACCAGATAGCATACTATCATGTCGAGCAAGAAAGTCCTCCCTATATATGTCCCAGCATCCACTACAATATACATCCTATGTACAGTAATGGCCTCTAGGGCATACATATAACTAACAATAGGCGTCGTCATCTATCGTTGATCTAGGCCGTGACTCGTCAGGCGTAGTATTTTTTTAGGAAGCGACCGTTTATTGGCCTGAAAGGTCTTTCACCATGCATGTTCATGTGTATATAGGCTCCACCCTGGTAAACTTTGTCTATGATATACGGGCCTTCATAGTTCGGCTCGAATTTCCCCCGCTTAGCATGATTGGGGATCATAGGTCTTTTGACTACTAGCACGAGTTCGCCTTGGCGGAATGTTCTCGGCCAAGTCAATCTTTCATATGAGCGCGTTATCTTTGCTTTATAAGCCTCCAAGTTTTGCTGCGCCATGAGCCGAGTTTCGTCGAAGGCATCAAGTTCCTTAAGCCGAAGATGAGCATTTTCTTCGTCTGTTAGCTCGTGGTGAACCGCCACTCGTAGAGAGGCTAACTCTATCTCGAGGGGGAGTACCACTTCTGTGCCGAATACCAATGCTTACGGCGTTGTGTTCGTGGCTGTTTTGAACGTAGTTCGATACGCCCAGAGAGCTTCATGCAGTCTCTCGTGCCAGTCCTTCTTATTCTTGGACACCGTCTTTTTCACGATCTTCGTCAAGGTCTTGTTGAAAGCCTCAGCTAGACCGTTAGCTCGGGGATTATAGACTAAAGAGTATCTCCAATCTATATTATGCTATTGTGCGAAGCGGCTGATTTTGTGGCTTCTGTAGGCTGGACCGTTATCGGAAATAATCCGTCGCGGGGTGCCGAACCGATAAATGACGTGTGTCTTGAAGAAATGGAGGATATTCTCCATCTTCACTTCTCTTAGTGGTACTGCTTCTGCCCTCTTACAGAAGTAATCGGTTGTTGCCAGTATGAACCGATGTCCTCTGGACGATGCTGGTTCGATGGGGCCGATTATGTCAGTTCCCCACATTTCGAACGGCTAGCTAGCCACTGTTGGATGTAGTGGATTTGGATGCTGATGGATAAAATCCCCGTGAATCTGGCACGAGTGGCACTGTTTCGCGTATTCTAGGCAGTCTTGGATCACTATGGGCCAATAGTAGCCCATCCTTTTGATCTTTAGTTTCATCTTCGGCCCAGCTTGGTGAGAACCGCATAGTCCATCATGAGTTTCTTGGACGACTCTCCTTGCCTCTTCAGGTCCTAGGCATCTTAGGCAAAGGGAGTCAAACGATCTCTTATACATAGTATCATTGACAAAGGCGAAGGATAGAGCTCGTTTCATGAGCTGATGTCTTGACGACGCATCTTCAGGTGTTCGACGGGATTTGAAGTGGTCTATAAAGACTTCTCTCCAATCCTTAGCCTTTTCCTGGTCTTTTATTTGTAGGGCCGTTTGCTCGGTAGCTCCCTTTTCTTCTGACGACTCCGGAGATATTTCTGCCGGTGCAAGAACCCGATGGCTTTGCACAACGATCCTCACGTCATCGAGGTTCTCATCGGCCAGTTCTTTAGCGAGTCTGGCTAGTGCATCAGTGATTGATGTAATTTTTTTTGTGTAGTAGTTAACCGCAATCAATAATGGTGTCGTGTGTAGCTAGACCGAGATGAGTACGGTTCGTCCTCTGGGAAACGTTGAATATTTTATTCTTACTTTATGCGTGTTGAGAAAGAAAGGAGGAAGAATAAAGAATGGTGAAGAATGATTGTAGGATCTAAATCTACGTTAAACACGGATGCAAAATATAGATCTAGATTAACTATGGAGGTAAGTTTAATATTAAAAGGGGGCTTGTAGGGTTCATTGGGATTTAGTAGTTATGGATGATTAATTAAAGATTACTCTTTTATCCTTTAATAGATTTAAAACTAGAATGACGGTGATGTATGTAGATTAGGGTTTCTGGAGGGAAAAAGGTTCCCACTCTTAACCCTTATCTCGACATGGAACTCCGTTCATATCTAGCCTCTACCAAAATAATTGTTAATCTAATCTCTAATCGCGGTCGAGACTAGCAATGAATTGGTAGTGCGCCCAATTAGGATGTTAACTATTCTTTTGATAAAGTTTATAAACTTTATAGGATTTTAAAAGAGTTTAAGGATCTTCATCATCCATTAACCTACCCTAATCCCATGAACCCTAACAAGCAAAGAATTACTCGCGCATGTTGGGAGAAGAAGAGATAGAGAGGGAAATCATATTAAAATTACAAAGAGATGGAATAAGAAAACAACTACCTTTATTAATCAACAAAA